>WAAB01025161.1:241001-291739 GCA_013389865.1 Piaya cayana
CAGGGCTTGTTTTCTTAGAGCCTCATCTATGAAGGGCAGCTCAAGTGTGGCATGGGGCATTAAGAACCTGTGGCAGGTTCTTACAAACGTTAATTAAATGTTTAAAAATAATAATATGTACACCCAGCCCCAGTTAGCTGAGGCTGGTTACATAAGCAGTCATTTTGCTGCTGTGGGACTTTCTTTGCTGCTTGGCAAGAAGAGCTGGAAAATAGATTTTTCTGATTTCTAAAACTAGCTGGTGCCACTGCCAGTTTTGGATAGACACATGAATCCAGTTTTACAATCTGCAATGGAAAACCTGTTTGAGACGTAGTAGGCAATAAGCCCTGACTCACTAAAATAATCCTTAAATGCCATAGCATAAGAAAACTATTAATATTAATACCAATGAAAAAAGGAAATAATAAAAGATAAGATACATTTTCACATTTCTACAAAAATATAACAAAAGAGGACATGCAGGTCTATACCATTGTAATTAATAACCATTTAATGATAAATGCGGAATCTGATGAATAGTTTTCCAAAAGACTGCCACAGATGTGGCAATGAATAAATGAGACTATTCAACAGTTTCTGAGTCTAGTATATTCCATTTCACTGTGCTTTGCAAATATCAACTGGGGAGTAAATCTGACATCAACCTGAGATAAATGTGTAGCGAGAAGGACTGCAAAATACAGAAGGACTGGGTGATCTGCATAGAAATGTCCTCATGCTCTTTCTTTTCCTTCCTGTGTAGTGTCAGCAACAATGAACTGAAAAATAATGTCTGAATTGCACCTGCATTTACATCACATGTTTGTCTGTGCACTGCTTTTTTTTCCTGAGTGTTAGCACCAGCCAACCTATGCACCATGCCGTGCATATAATGTTGGTTTTATATATGCAGAAGTATGATGTAATAGCCTGTTTTTCTGTTAGATTTTAAATTACATCATGTTTATATATTTACCAAACATATCTGTGAGAAAGGAAAATACGCAATGAAAAAAACAGCATTCAAATTTTTGTTTCAGTTAGCAAATCAACTAAAAAGCACTTTTCTTATTTTGCAGTAAAAAAAAAATTATTTAAATACACTATATGTATGGTTGTCACAACAAAACCCACCTTCTAACAGAGCAAAATAATCTTTAGCTTCAGAAAAAGTAAAGCAGGTGTTCTTATAGAAGAATAGCTGCTGAGCATTATTTTGCATGTTTTCAAAAGTCTGAAAGCTATTTCTCTCAGGGAAGAAAGAGCTTCTAACTGAGTTAATCTTCAACCAGAAAAATAACACATTCTTTTTCAGTAAAAGTTTGGATCCTTTTTACATGCCTAGAATGAATGCTCACACTTAGAGGTTGACCCCCAAACCAGTAAATTAGGAAAAGTGAAAGGCTCAACTTTCACCTTTAATGACCAACTAAATTACAAATCTGATTGTTTATCATTAGTATATGTTGACAAGTTAAACATTTACACTTCTGTAGAGTACACAAGACACCAGGCTTTGACTCTAAAAGGAACAGCAGTGTGTGAAATACACAGTGGAGGAAGCCTGAGTTCTTTTTGGAGACAGGGAACTTCTTATTGTTACTCAAGCTGTATTTTCAGACTCATTAAAACTCATGTATGGAATTACAGTGACTTCTCCTTCCTCTCACAGCCCTGTTGGAGAGAAGTCATCTCTATTTGGAAAGTTTTTATATATCTGCTGAAGGGAATAAGTGTAGGCTGAGGGCCTATTTTGTTATTACAATAATATTTTACTTAACAAGCAAGAACAGAAAGGAAGAAATGAGGTATGCCCTTTCCTGAATCAGAATAGTAAAGTACCTGGAGGTGCTAATAAGTTGTGCTGACTTCTGCATTTTTCCTCTCTGTGAAAAGCATTAACCCTCCTCTACCAGCTGCCTCAATCTCTTCCCAGAAAATTCTAGTGTTATAGATCTGTATTCCAAGCATTAATTTCCTCAGTGATGGAAACCAGAGGGCAAGTTAAAAAAAGGCAAATGTACTATCAAAATAACCTAACACCCCCCCCCCCCAAATCTTCTTTACTGTGAGGGTGACAAAGCACTGGAACAGGATTCCCAGAGAAGTTGTGGAATCACCTTCTCTTGAGATATTCCAAACCCACATCGATGCAATCCTGTGCAAACTGCTCCAGGTGAAACTGCTTTAGCAGGGGGATTGGACCAGGTGATCTTCAGAGGTCCTTTCCAACCCTGACCATTCTGTGATTCTGTGATCCTGTGAAAGAGAAAGCTCTGTTGGAGCAGTGCAAAATAATCCTATATTATTTGATACATGTGCAGATCCATCCATGTGGGCTGCAGGGCGGCAAAACATGCTTCTGTCTTTCTCTGGGCTCATGGACTATTCTCATTCAGCCTGTTCTTATTCATTGTGATCCCTCAGTTCAACATGTTTAACCAAGGCTAAAGACTGGGTCATCCTGGTTTCCAGGATGCTGATAACATTTTTCAAAACCAGATACTTTTTGCAAAGATTCTGGTGTTGCACCTTTATACCTTGTCTCCAAACGTGGAAGGAAGGCTGTTGGCAATGAGATTTGTTCTGCTTCTTCAAGTCTGTGCTAGGAAGATCCAGAGTCTCTCATGGGACTCTTTACCAAGAAGTGGAAAGAGGGAGAGCAGGGCTTTTGACAGCAGCTTACTCAAAGAGTTCCTTGTTTGCTGTTGGAGGCAACAGAATTCTCTGTGTTTACCGTTGTCACAACACAAAGCTACTCAAAAGTTGTTGTGGACCTGTCACCATGTGCTTGTGTAAATACTTGAAAGAGCAAATGATTTAGCAAAAATAGTATGAACTGTAAGTGCCAACACCCTTTTGCTAGTTGGCTACATCTTAAACTACTTTTTGTGCTCGCTTTCACGACTAAACTCAAAATCTTAGGTGTTGAGAGCCTTTATTTTGCTGGCACAGACCACAAACTGTGGACATAGAGTGCAATCATAGCTTTACGTAAACATTCATTGCAAGACCACTGGAATACAGACAGAACTGAAATGCATCCAAAGGCAAGGTAGGTAGCTGCAGGAAGTGGAATCTGCTGTGATTATTGCTTGCAAATGTCTTGGATGCACTGGGAACCACATGATGGCATAGGATTTTTTGTTGTAGTGGATTTTGGTACAGGATTCACAGCCTTTAGCTTCAAAATGGTAGAGGGACTTGTTACTGTATTTCCTTAAGCAAAGTAGAATAAAAAGCAAAACTAACTAGCTTTCTGCAGAAAAACAAATATCCTGGGCTTCAGTAATCTTTCAGATAGATCCTTTGCTTCTCATTTCTCTCCTCAACACTGCTTGGATAGTATCTGAAGAAGGATAAGGGTAATGATAAATTGATTATAAACTTCTATGAATTAAGAAACAGGATGCAAAGTTATTAAATTTGTGGATGAGTAACAGCTGAATCACAACTGTGACTTGAATTGGCAGACTCTTTGAATCTCTATTCCAAGAGAAATTCCAAAATAAGAAGTCATTCCAAAACAAGCAAACAAAAATATCTTTGAGATTTCACATGGAAGGAAACTTTTGGGTTTCTTTTTTTCCAGGACAGCATTTTGAATGACGTATTTGTTTACCTTTCTCAAATTCTTCCTTTAGGTCCTTGAACAGCCAACAGCTCTGGCACTTTACTATGCAGTGATGTGGGAACCTCAAGACTGAGAAAAGCAAAAAGGCCTCATTTCATCAGTCTTGGAAGTCCTGGATAAAACCTTCATGTGAGCATCTGTTTTGGAACCTGGGGCTGGGTTATTGTGGGATAATTCATACAACAACATAGACTAATCACAAGGACCTTGTCATTTAAATGCTCCAATTACTTTTTTTCCACAATAGCTTCTGTTCTTCTCCACGTCCCACAATTCATTCCAGGGCTACTATGATAATTGGAAGTATGTTCCTGTGCACGAAGTGGACATTAATTATCACCTAGGGGCCCATTCTAGTGTCCTGACTCACATGGCATGGAGGTGTTACCTCAGAGTCGCTTTGTCGCAGCCTGTGCACCTGATGATGATGAAAGGCACTTCCTGCTCTGGATGAAGGTTGGTTGGGCAGGTCCGAGCCACCCAGATGGGACAAGAGGTTCTGCTGACTCTACCAGCCTGCAATGCTGTGGCCTCGGGCCCTATAAAACAATAGTTACAGTAATGTTTCCAATTATTTTTCTCAACTAGTGAGTAATATGAGTGGCTCCAGATTTTAAGTCTGTGAGCAATGTAGGAACACTGTAAAAATTGGGATTGCAGGCAGTCTTGTCGTAAATGAATAACTTGGACTATTAGGCAAGTCATCTGTAAATGGGCCTTGAGTTATGAAGACACAGACAGATTGTGAGGAGTATTAGCGAATATTAAAATTAATATGACATACTACGACTTCAATTGCAATAAAAGTACTGCAGGTGGAAGCGATGGGAAAAGTGGGAGGGACATAACTTTACTGATTAGCATAATTACATCCATGCATCTGGTTTCCAAAAGCAGGGTGCAAATTGGTTTCAGCTTGGTGTCAGCACCTCCTGCCAGCCATGCAGCAAGACAGCTGTGAGCAGACACCCCGGCCTCTGCTTCGTGGGGTGAAGCTGGCAGCCAGGGTGGAAAGAAACAAAGGGCACTGATTAAAACAAAATTCTAGTTGGCAGGTTCTGCAACCAGTACATATTAAGTCTTCCTTTTTCTTTTTTTTTTTTTTTTGCCTTAATGCTATTAATCACCTTTCAAAGCCTTTACAAAATGCACTTCCTTGATGATATAAAACATTCCCTCCAGCATCAGTTTTCTGCCTTTTTCCATGCTCTAAATCCATGTGCACTCAAAATCCTCACCTGGAGGACTGTGGGTACAGATGCCACTAAATACAGCTTCGTTGGTGGTTTCTACAGAATACTATGTGTCACTGCCCTGTTCACAGGAATCAGATAACAATGCCAGAAGGAGGAACCAGAGGAACCAGGGCCAAGTTATAAATCATCTGGGCAGTGTCCTGATTGTGTTATCTCTAAGAGACATGTCCTGCCCATAGTGACAACTTGGGATTAAAATGTCAGCAAGTACTTCATGAAAGTTGTTATCTATGAATTATTTCGTAACTTGGCAGATTATTCTTTAAAGGGCTATTCAGACTTGAGAATTGTTGTCTTAACTGTGCTTAGACTGGAAGAATAATTGCAATGCACTGAGGTTACTGAATGAACTTAGTTGTAGTAAAACACTTTAAAATGCTTTAAAACAAGGAGCTGAATTTATTTAAAGACAAAGTCCTGCCTAAAAATGTTCTAAGTAGCATGCCCATCACAAAGGTAATACAGAAATATATGAAAACTACACAGGTCTTATGAGGAACGGCTGAGAGAGCTGGGGTTGTTTAGCCTGGAGAAGAGGAGGCTGAGGGGAGACCTCATTGCTCTCTACAACTACCTGAAAGGAGGTTGTGGAGAAGAGGGCAATGGCCTCTTCTCCCAAGTGACAGGGGACAGGACGAGGGGGAATGGCCTCAAACTCCACCATGGGAGGTTTAGGCTAAACATTAGGAAAAAAAAATCATGGAAAGTGTCACTGGACACTGGAACAGGCTGCCCAGGGAGGTGATTGATTCAGCTTCCCTGGAGGTGTTTAAGGTATGGGTGGACAAGATGCTGAGGGGCATGGTTTAGTGTTTGATAGGAATGGTTGGACTTGATGATCTGGTGGGTCTCTTCCAACCTGGTTATTCTATGATTCTAAAAGGTGAAAAAGAAGTCTTAATTGCTTAATGCATTTCTTTTCTTGTATTGCTGTATTATTGTTGTACAGGATTTTATCAACACCAGATTTGTTTTATATTGTTAAAAGACACTACAATGTTTTAAAATAGAGCATTAATAGGTTTACTGTCTCTCGTAGAACCAGATGTAACTAATATAATGAGAACAGACTGCATATCTGCCAGTGAAGAGAAAACCTTAATATTCTTCTGTATTTTGGGAATGATACACTAGGTGTTTTTTCTATATGAAATAGCTGGCCAGTGGACATCCTGCTAGGTAAAGAACTGCCATCTAGGATACATTTCTTTTGGCCAAATAGCTCTAAGCATGAATAAATGTAGAGTAATTAATTCATTGTTCAAAACACAGGCCTTGGTACGAACACATTGTCTGTGTATAAATGTTGCTTTCCAATTGTTAGCGTGGGACTGATGACACGTTTACAAATGGAAACAAATCCTTTTTTCTTCTCCTTTAACTGCTAACCTTGCAATCTCAGCTTAAGATTTAGGAGTCAACTTTGAGATTTCTCCTTTTGGCACATAACCCCTAGACTGGCAGAGCTGCAAGACCCTCACCCGCACTCTTGGTCCTGTCTCCCCTGGTGCTCTAAGGAGGGTTGGTGCAGAGGTAAATGATGGGAGCTGCAGTAAACGGCAAGCTCTCTGTTGCTGGAGTGCAGACCCCTGGAGCTGAAAACAGGCTTCTATCCAGCTGAGATGCATGGAGGTTTATTGGTCTCTGCTGCTAGCACAGGTCTGAGACTGCTGGCAGGACCACACCTGCCCATCATTCACACATTTTCTAAAGCTGGAGAGACCATGGATGTTTCCTGCTCCATGGTGTGAGCTGGCACGCTCAGCCTGGACAGCCAAAGCATATGCAGTTATGGGGAGGTGGCTACATATCTCTCCCCATTGGCTCATCAAGAAGGGCTGGTGACTAGTTTTGCTTAATCACGCATTTCATAGATAGCTGAAGTCATGTGTGGTAAATCCCTTTTCTGTGGGCTGCCTGCAATTCTCATCTCCACTTATCCTGTTTGATAACACAATGATACTCTACATGAAAGAAAGCAATACTATTAAGTTTGAATAATTTTTCAAGCTGACGTACTGCCTTTTGCTGTATGCTTACTGGTTGAGCAGCAAATCAGTCCAGATCAACTTTACCTAAAACAGAAAAAGCTGTTTTCACAGTGGAATACCCAGCCTGGTACCCAAACAGCTTACCGATGCTGTTTTTTCATTTGTACATTAAAGCACTGAATTTATTGTTATACAATGTTATATACCTAGCATGATGGTAGTGAAGTATTTTGGGGCATCTCTTATTCTTCTGGATTCTCCTTCTTTGTCTCCTGCTGTCCCTGCTTCCATCTGTAGCCACCTCCTGCTCCCTCTCATGCTGCCCCCCCCCAGCAGCAGCCATCACTTAGGGAAGCTGGACTGATTTTCCTTGGATAGTGCCTCTCTTACACCACTCTTGCTATAGTTTTGGCAGTAATACAATAACATTACATTATCTCTTGTCTAAGCATGATTAGAAATCTTAGCATACTCACTTTAATTTGCTGTTGTAGTGAAGTTCCTCTGTTATCTGTTATACAAGATGGGCAACTTCTTAAAATAAAATGTTTGGTTCTAACAATTACTGGCCTTTTTTTTTCTGGCATTCCCAACATTGCCACATCAGAAAGATGGGATGTCATTGAGAGTGACCTGAACAGGCTGTAGAAGTGGACCTGTGAGAAACTCATGAGGTTCAACAAGGCCTAGTGCAACGTCCTACACCTGGGTTGGGGCAATCCCCATTTTCAGTACATGGTGAGGGATAATGTGATTGAGAACTACCCTGCAGAGGAGGACTTAGGGGTGCTAGTTGATGAGAAGCACAACATGAGCTGGCAACCAGAAGACCAACTGTATCCTGGGCTGCATCAAAAGAAGCATGGCCAGCTGGTCATCACCTAGAGGGAGGTGATTCTGCCCCTCTATTCCTCTCTTGTGAGATACCATCTGGAGTACTGTGTCCGGTTCTGGAATCCTCAGCTTAAGAAGGACATGGAACTGTTGGAATGGGTCCAGAGGAGGCTACAATGATGATCAGAGGGCCGGAGAACCTTCCGTGTAAGAACAGGCTGAGAGAGCTGGGGTTTTTCAGCCTGGAGAAGAGAAGGCTCCAAGGAGATCTATAGCGACCTTCAAGTAACTGAAAGGAGCCTACAAGAAAGCTGGAGAGGGACTATTCATAAAGGCTTGTGGTGACAGGACAAGGGGGAACAGATATAAACTGGAATATGGCAGATTTAGACTAGACATTAGGAAAAATTTCTTTCCCATGAGGGTGGTGAGGCACTAGAACAGTGCTTATATTAAGCCAAACATTCCCTTGCTGGAGGAAACAGTTTGTTCTCCATCTTGCCTTGGAAGAAGAACTTTTAGCTTGGTGTTAGCCTTAACTGTTTACTAGCTTTTAAACATTTCTGCAGAATGTTTGCTGGATTTTTGAACTCTGCTGGCACCCAAACAAGCCAAGCATTTTCAGTACAAACATGTCACTATATGTATATTAACTGTGCCACAAATGTCTCTCCACATTTAGTGCTTCTATACTGGTGTAAAATGAGTATTAGAACCCAAAGGAAATTTTAATAAATGCCTTAACTTGCTCTTATTCCAATTCCTGCACTGAAAATATCCTCTCCAGTGCAAATTAATCTACACATTCATTCCTCCTCTCATTCCCCATTGGCATTTACTCTTCTTTATCTTCTTTTGGTTTATATCTTGCCATTATCATATTTGTGTGTCTACTCCTAAGAAAAGATGACTGGGCAGGACATATTTGGTCTCTTTGAATCCTTGTATATCCACCTCTGTCATAAAGTGGTTCATGTCCCACCAATAGAACAGCTTGAGGTCTGTTCCAGTTCCTCACTGTTTTCACATTTGAGAACTTAGTTCTGTTTTCTAAACTAGAATTATTAATGGCCAGCTAAGTGTCCTTTATTTGCCTGTTGTACCAGTACTGGGGGAAAAAAATCCACCGTTACTTTCTCACTTCTGCTTTATATGTTTCCCCGCCCCTGTACCTGTTCTGGTTTTCCTCCTTTCTCACTAAACTTCTTCTAGACTATCAGTGCCTATAACGTTCAAAACGCTTCCCATACCTTCCAGGGTGGATAGGCTATGTCCTGGCATTTCACAGCCTGAACGATATTAGCAGGTAGATGTTTGTGGATACAGGCAGGGACTTTCTGTTTGTGTTAACAAGAATTGTCATGGAACAGAAAGACAGAGATGGGAAAATGATGAACAGAGATACCACAGCGAATGCATTCTTTTCTAGTTCCTCGCTGGGATTTTAAACCAGTTCCTTTTCTTTCCACTCCATTTAAAAAGAAGTCCTAGGTTCAAGGAGAACGTATAAAAAAGAGTGGCTCCAGAAAGAAGAAGCAGCACATCATTGATGATAGACTTGGGAAAGAACAAGAACTGTAAGAGCCTTTCCTTTATTTGCTGAGGACATGCAGCACTTCCATGTAGTATGGGTGGGGTGACTACTAGCATGCTTTTCTGCTTGTGCAAGCAGGCTACCTGGAAAGAAATCCATGTGATATAAGTAAGGCAATATCACCCCAGGGCAGTGAGGAATCAGCAGCATTTGTATCTGTCATCATCCGTTCCAGACGACACAAACACTGCATGGATTCTAGGGAGTGGCAAACCTCAATATGTTGCGCTTGTCTTAAACACAAAGGTCATGGAACACTGATATCTTATTTTACTATTATTCTATTTATTTATTTATTTAAATTCTGATCAATCTGTTATCTGTTATGCAGTGCTCCAAGTAGCATTGCTTCTTCAGTGAAAATCTCCCTTCCTTTGTGCCTGGTCATGCTACACGCAGTAACTAGAAGACAGAAATTTGCTGGGATGGAGAAGTTTCTGTTCACTCCTGTCAGTTTGACAACACTTCTAGTTAAGTATAGATCTAAAGACAAGTAAAAATAACAGAACAAAATATAAAACCACAGAATCATAGAGTCATAGAATGGTTTGTGTTGGAAAGGACCTTAAAGATCCCCTAGTTTCAACCCCCCTGCCATAGGCAGGGATGTGCATCTTCAGTGACCACCCTTCTTTCAAGAATGCACATGGCAGATTTGGAAAGCAGCAGAGAAGGATTATGGAGAGAAGACATGAACAACACAAAAAACATGGCTGGGCTGTTAAAGATAACCAGTTGCTGCTTTCTGTTAGAAATGTGACTCTTTTTCCTCAAGGTCTGAAACTAGATACTTAAACACGGGCACTAGATCTTCACAGGAGATTGCCAGCTTTTTATTATTATTCCATGCCTAACAGTTTAGTCCTACTACTATTCCAGTTTGGTTAGACCTATTTGCTGTGATATTAGCCTCCTACTGCCACGCCTTCCTCCTCCAGTTTGGTGCTCCGACAGCTTAAGTGTTAGAGTTTATCCAGCACATTCTATTTGTCAAGCAGATTGTGGGGCAAAGGGTAAAAAGTCTTGCACACAACACTTCCACCATGCCACTCCAGCCACAATTCAGTGCCTATTTTTCAGTTTCATGCCACCTCCCTGCAATGTCCTCATCCAAAAGTGTGATTATGTCTAAGTTCATGTTAGGCAGACTAAGGCAGACATGAGCTAGAAGTCAGTCGCAGGCCGTAGGCTGCATACTTCTGACCTGCAGAGCTTAAGAAATATCTTAAAAAACCAAAGGAACACTTTAAATTTAAAATCCTTGTCTTTGTGTAAGTATACAAGGTACAATGCAATGGCATATGGATGTGATTGAGCCTGCTCTAAATCCAGCGGTTAATTCGATTTCGGTCCAACTTGCTTTTGTTTTCTTCCTCACTACTTGCAAGGGATTCCTGTCTCTTTTTGAGAGGGAGCCAACAGGAAGCATGACACTACGGGGCAGGATATGTGACAGCGTTAAACTTCCCGGAGAAGTTCCATTCTTTGGACTATCATAGCCACAAGCATCAGTACAATAAGTGCCCGTACTTACTGATTGCGTCACTAGAGAAGACCATCTCTTTCTTAATTCAATAGCAGTCAGGGTAGATGCACTATGTATAATGCTTTGCACACATAAAGAACACTTGGAAATTTATGTTGAATGTGGTTTAATTATCTAAAAAAAAGGGAAAATGCTGAAGAGTTTTCGTTTTAATTTATGGGGTTTTAAAAAATGGAATTAAAAAAAAAGAGTTGATTGTTTTATTTTGGTTGAAAAAGAATAGTTGCAAAAAGCAAACCAAAAGTTCCATGTTGTAAGTACCAATATAGTGGAAATGCTGACAATGCTGACTTCTAGCGATAAGAAAAAGTGATCAAGTATATCTATTGATAGGTGAAATACTCTAGAGTCAGGACAAAGTTGTGCTTGCTAATGCAATCTCAGGCTCATGTTACAATACATTCTCTAATGAATGACATAATAATGTGCTTTCCACCCATCAATATCACTTTGTCATTCAGCCTAAAGGTCAGATGACAGAATGGCTCAAGATTTATCACGCCAGTACAAGGAGTGAATTCCCACTTCTTAGCTACTTGCATCCCTGCCTCTTTTATTATTCAGCCTTGCCTCATTCAGCAGGCAGCATCTGGAGAATACTTTCCTCATTTTCCACATGAGTTGCAGGGCAGGCAGTGGCCAAGGCAGGGCTTCAGTGTGAACCAGGAACAATGCTTATTTGATGTGCAGAGATCATCTTCTTTTCCTAAAAACTTTAACTAAGGAAGGCAGCCAGTTGACCATGAGGCCTGTAAGAGTTAGAAGTAGATTTGCGTTTACCAGTCTTTGCCCTTGAGCTTGTCAGGTATGAGCATTACAGTTTAAAGCATTGTAAGGAATATTTTCTTGCAATACTTTCTGTTTAGCATAGCCAAGTCTAGAGTAAATGCTTCTGGCAGGCTCTTTGCAGAGAAAGTTACAGCACCTATAGTAACTTTTTTTTAAACTTGTAATTACTACATTCACAGACATTCAGGCATGAGGAGGCAAGGGCTTGTTGTTTATAGTATAGAAAAAGTGACCCAAGTGAGGCATTGTAGGTGCTTGATAAAAAAAGATTCTGTTGCTGGAAGCAGCAAAACACATTGTAAGTTTGACTAGATTGATTTTGGGGTGTCTACTTATAAAATCCATTGTACTTGCACTTTCAAGGGAAATTCTAAAAGCTCCCTACCCCCCAAACATGCATCCTTAAAGAAGCTTGCACTATGGCAGTTGTGGTGTCGAAAAGGATCCAGAGACCATGTAGTACCTACTATACTCAAAGATAAAATGGGAACCTATTTCATGCCTGAGAAATAAATGCCTTTTCATATACCTCAAGGGAACAGTTGTGCAATCCTGAATGACTTGCTATGCCCAGACTAGTCTTTAAACCCTCGGTTCCAACTGTACCAGAAGCTGGAGCTCCAGAAAGCTGTGTTCCCATCCCAACTGCATGCCCTATAAGGAACTTTTCTTTCCTATCTCTGTTTACTTAAGTCATCTCAAAGAGCTGAAGCAATGCTTTGGCACCCTGCTGGACAGCCCTGTCTGTGCCTGTGGGTGTGTATTTCCATCTGAACATCAATACACAGATAAGACTGGTCAGTTGATTCTATAAAGCAACCGATCTTTTATTACTTTGTGATTGCATAGTAAACTAAAGCAAAGGAGAGACAGTGCAGAGCTCAGCAATATTTGTTTCTCAGCTGGAAACTCTGCTCACATTTACAACGCAAACACTGCAAACCCAGGTTTCTGGCTACCTGAATAAATGGGAACTGTTTAATATCAAGTTCAGGTTTATGATACACATCTTTTCGTATATATTACTAGAATAGAGTAATTTTCAGTTAGGCTTCTGCAGGAGCCTGGCAATTCCCCTGCAGCATGGATCACTCCTCTGACTTAAACAAAGGACAGGAGGCTGCTTTTAGTATAAATATTGTCAATGGCTTGGTCTAAGTTATGAATTAATAAGACCAGAAGACACAAATCCACTATATATATATTTCTGTGGCTCTTCAAGTTTGCTTGGGTTTTTTGGCTCCTAAAGTAATGAATAACAGGAACAGTCAGGGTTGGAAGGGACATCTGGAGATCATCCGGTCGAACCCTCACCCCTCATTGAAGCAGGTTCACTAAAAGTAGGTACTGATCTCAGGTTGCTGCTGGCTTCTGTTGGCAATGAATTTATATTCCTCATTTACACCCCGCAGCAGTGGCACAGTGCGAGAAACACTTATTCACTGGTAAAATACTGAAAAGGAGAAAGTCTTTGAAGCAAAGGCAAAAAAAATTTTATTTTACAATTCAATGCTGAATGGGATGCCCTTCTAAAAAAGGCATCCCATCTTACAAAAGCAGTAGGTAGTTATACTAGTTTTAGACAAAGAATCATATAAGTCCCCAAAGAATGTTTGCGTTTGGGTTTTTTTGTTATCCAACCATGTCTAGAGACTCCTTTCAGGTTATATCCTGATTCAAGACAACTACATCTCATAAGTCAATTCACAGAATCATAGAATCATAGGATAGTTGGAAGAGACCTTAAAGATCACCCAATTCCAATGCTCTGGCCGTGGGCAGGGACATATCCCACTAGACCAGGTTGCTCAAAGCCCCATCCAACCTGACCTTGAACACCTCCAGGGATCGGGCACCCACAACTTCCCTGGGCAACCTGTGCCAGTGCCTCACCACTGTCATGGTGAAGAAATTCTTCCTTATGTCTAGTCTAAATCTGTCCCTCTCTAGTTTATATCCGTTGCCCCTCATCCTGTCACCACAAGCCTTTGTGAACAGTCCCTCCTCAGCTTTCCTGTAACCCCTTCAGCTACTGGAAGATCTCCTCACAGCCTTCTCTTCTCCAGGCTGAACAACCCCAACTCTCTCAGTCTGTCAATTAAGCTCACCAACAATTCTTGCAGCCCTGAGACAGGTTATCTCTTGACCTGAACCAGTTACATCTTACAAAACAATTAAGTGTATCGATAAGTTCTTGCATTTCTAAGAGAGTGTTTATTCTTTCGGGTTGTTCGCGTGTTATCTCTCAATACCAGACAGATTCACATTACAAGATAATTAAACATACAAACCAGCTGCAGCAAACCTCTTAGGACACTAAACTGGGTGGAAGTGTCGATCTGCTGGAGGGCAGGGAGGCTCTACAAAGGGATCTAAACAGACTGGACCACTGGGCTGAGTCCAATGTCATGAGGTTTAACACAGCCAAATGCTGGGTCCTGCACTTGGGGCACAACAACCCTATGCAGAGCTACAGACTAGGAGAAGTCTGTCTAGAAATCTGCCAGGAGGAGAGGGACCTGGGGGTGTTGGTTGACAGCCGACTGAACATGAGCCAGCAGTGTGCCCAGGTGGCCAAGAAGGCCAATGGCATCTTGGCTTGTATCAGAAACGGTGTGACCAGCAGGTCCAGGGAGGTTATTCTCCCTCTGTACTCAGCACTGGTGAGACTGCTCCTCGAATCCTGTGTTCAGTTCTGGGCCCCTCAGCACAAGAAGGATGTTGACGCTCTGGAGCGAGTCCAGAGAAGAGCAATGAAGCTGGTGAAGGGGTTGGAGAACAGGCCTTATGAGGAGCGGCTGAGAGAGCTGGGGTTGTTTAGCCTGAGAACAGGAGGCTGAGAGGAGACCTCATTGCTCTCTACAACTACCTGAAAGGAGGTTGTGGAGAAGGGGGCAATGGTCTCTTCTCCCAAGTGACTGGGGACAGGACAAGAGAGAATGGCCTCAAACTCCACCAGGGGAGATTTAGGCTAGACATTAGGAGGAAGTTTTTCACGGAAAGTGTCATTGGGCACTGGAACAGGCTGCCCAGGGAGGTGGTTGATTCACCTTCCCTGGAGGTGTTTAAGGCACGGGCAGACGAGGTGCTGAGGGACATGGTTTAGTGTTTGGTGGGAATGGCTGGACTCGATGATCTGGTAGGTCTCTTCCAGCCTGATTATTCTACGATTCCCAGTGATTCCTCACGACAGGGCAGCGCTCCCTGTTCGAGTCCCCGGTCCCCTCCCCGCCTCCAGGCGGCTCTGCCCGGTGGCTTCTCCCTGTCCGCGGCTCGGGGCGGAGCGGGCGGTGCTGCTGCTCCCCTAGCAACCGCTCGAGCTCCAGGTGGGAAGCGGCGCGCGGCAGTTCGGGAGCCCTCAGCCCAGGAGACAGGGATCTGCTGGAGCAAATCCAGAGGGGGGGGCACGAAGGTGATCCGAAGGCCGGAGCACGAGGACGGGCTGAGAGAATTGGGGGTGTTCAGCCCACAGAAGAGAAGGGTGCTTGGAGGCCTTACAGTGGCCTTCCGGTACTTAAAGGGGGGGTTCAGGAAAGCTGGGGAGGGGCTCTTTATCAGGGAGTGCAGTGGTCGGTCAAGGGGGAACTGTTTTAAGTTGGAAGAGGGGGGATTTGGATCAGATATTTGGAAGAATTTTTTTTGCTGTGAAGGTGAAGAAGTGCTTGAACAGGTTGTCCAGGGAGATAGCGGAGACCCCATCCCTGGCAACATTCAGGGTCTGGTGGGATGGGTCTCAGCACAACCCGATTTGAGTTGAAAATGTCTCTGATCCTGCAGGGTTGTAGGACTACATGACCTGTAAAGGACAGAGGGGAGGTGACTCTGCCCCTCTGTTCCTCCCTTTTGAGACCTCATCTGGAGTACCGTGTCCAGTTCTGGAATACTCAACATAAGAAGCATATGATGCTGTTGGAACGGGTCCAGAGGAGGGCTAAAAAGATGATCCGAGGGCTGGAGCACCTCCCCTATGAGGACAGGCTGGGATAGTTGGGGTTGTTCAGCCTGAAGAAGAGAAGGCTCCCAGGAGAACTTGTAGTGACCTACCAGTACCTGAAGGGGCTACAAGAAAGCTGGGGAGGGACTGTTCACAAAGGCTTGTAGTCACAGGACTAGGGGCAATGGGTATAAACTGGAGAGGGGCAGATTTAGACTAGATGTAAGGATGAATTTCTTCATGATGAGGGTGGTGAGGCACTAGAACAGGTTGCCCAGGGAAGCTGTGGCTGCCTCATCCCTGGAGGTATTCAAAGGCAGATTGAATGAGACCCTGAGCAGCCTGATCTAGTGGGATATGTCCCTGCCCATGGCAGGGGGGGTTGGAACTGGATGATCCCAACCCAAACTATTCTATGATTCTATCCTTCTATGACTCTATAATTTTGCCCTTTCCGCAGCTGGCAGCTGCCCAGCTCAGCCTTCTGCACAACTTTCCTCACGGATTCAGTGTGTCGGGTGGCATGGGGTAGCCTCTTGCATGAACCTTCCCAAGGCATTTCTCTGTGTGAGGGAGAGTCTGGTTGCGTGACCTTGGTAAACACTGCTGCGTCTGTTAAAACCTCAAAGGATGTGGTGGGTGAAGGTTTTAGCAGATTGTTTGTGCTGGCCAAAATGGAAGGGTAGAGGTGCCCAGATGAACTCTCATTCACCTTTCAAAAATAAACTGTTTTCATTCCAAATTTGGGCTGAAGGTTATCCTGGCTGTCATTGGTTTTGAACTCACCTTTCCAAGACTTGAGGTAAACTCACTGTTCCCATTAGAAGTCACTTGTTGCCTTTTATATGCTCTTTTTCATGCACTTTACCAGTGTTTCACATCTAGGTACTGAAGGTACCTAGTGCTTTACATCTAGGTACACAAGGGAAAATCTGTCATCATAAATGTAGACATCTGGAAATGAGGGTAGAACCTGGTATTTGTTCTCTGATGCAGGCTGCTGCTGGAAATGTGCCTTAGCTGTTACAGTGAGAGTGCTGCAGCACTATTTCTGCAGCCTGAGAAGTGGCTGGTGACTTGCTGTGGCCATTCACTATTGACATCATCAGCCATGGCTCACTTGTGGCAAGGACTCCTTTTTACTGTGCTGACACCAAATCCAGGCTAATCAGAGGCTGTGCTGCTGGACTGCATCTTCTACACAATGCCTGGGGTGTTAGGATGCAGAATAAAGTCCTGGATTTTTAAAAACCTCCCAGACTTTTACATTGTTCACGTCTTTCTGCAAGGACAGGACAAAACTGCGGTGGTTGATGTGTTTCCATATGGGTATTTAAACCCATATCAGAGGAATAAGTAGCATGTTCAGTTCTACAGTGAAGAAAGAGGGAAAAGGCTAAGTCTTTGGGTTTTATCCAGTTTTTGCTTTCCCCAGGAATAGTTGCTTGATGACTATAGCTAACAGCTAGCCTACTAGTGATTCATAAATACCCCTCAGTCATTCATCTTATTTATTAAAGGAAGAACCAAGTAAATGGCAAAACACGATGTCTCAAAGTGATACACTCAGCCAGTACATGTTGTCTTGCTTCTCTAGTGTTTTCTTTTCTGTTCCTATGTTCTGTCTTATTCACTGTTCAGCCTTATACCACATACATATACATGTATAATAACACACATAATTCTTCTTTTTTGTGAATCATCTTGTAGTCTTATAGGCAAAGTTATGAATCGCTTCACAAAATTGCATCTCAGATACTCCTAAGTTTAGTCATAAATTGTATTATAGCAAAGGTAAGGTATAGAGCCCAGCAATAACAGAATATAATGTGACTGGTTGACAGCAGGCCAAAACACTACAGTCATTTTTCCAGCACATCTGTGTGGAAACTTCCATATTGGTTCTTTTTCTATGATAATTTGGAGGGATAGGAGGGAAATCATATTACCAATTTCCCACTTCCCCATTTCTCAGTATGGAGCTCCCTGTCAAATCTGACTTCAACCTTTTGACATGGGGCATAGTTATCCTTTATTATTTATAATATTATCCTACTTGAAAATCTTGAACTCAGCCTTCTGCCTTTTATTATTGCCTAGGCCTGTGGAACTGATCTCCAGTTCATTTTGACCTATGCATGGGAATATTTTATTTTATTTTTTAAACTAATAATTCCTCAGGTTTTCAAGAAGAAATCAAAGAGGAGTTGCCAATCAAGAGATCTATCATGGCCGGCAGTCCATCTTGGACACTTGGTACAAGTGACTGTGAGTATTTCAGGATTTTTTTTTCACATAGATGCCATGCTTTCCTTGATAGCCTCCAGTTTCTTTTGCAGCATTGTGATGTGCATGCTGCTAGCTGTGTGAGACATTCTAAAGCTGTGCTGGTCTCACCTGTGGTGTATATGGGGTGCTGTGCTGGCCTCTCTATCTTTTCAGAGGAGGAAACTGGGAATGACTGTTCAAGTGACTATAAACAGTGCCTGACTGTTTACAATGCCCAAACAGCTGCAATTCTTCACCTGTCTCATTCTCCACAGTTACCATTTGTCACCATTTGCTGCTCCTGTATTGAGTAGAGGAGGAGGGCTGGTAAAAAGTCAACCTCCACAGGCGTGCCAGCCCAGTAGGACTGATGACTGTGAAAAAGCTGGTGCCAGTCTGCTCATATAGAAGGCTACTGTCATTCAAAGATGATTTCAGAAGATACAGTCTCATTTCCTTTATGTATTATTAACTGAGGTACAGTCTATCTAATGAACCTCTGTAACTAGGGTAGTTGTTGTAATATTTGATCTTGGCACAGAGTTCTGATCATGTTCTCTATTAGACTGCAGGTTATTTTTTAGCCACTGAAGATAGAAGTATCTTTCTTCATATGTGTAACAGCCTCTCAGGGGAGGTTTAGATTGGATATTTGAAAAAAATTCTTTACTGAAAGAGTGGTCAAACATTGGAACAGGCTACCCAGGACAGTGGTGGATTCTTCTGCTCTGGTGAACAACAAGCTTTTAGACGTGGCGCTTTGTGACATGGTTTAGTAGGCATGGTGGTAGTGGGCTGACTGTTGGACTTGGTGATCTTAGAGGTTGTTTCCAACCTTAACGATTCTGTGATTCTATGATTTTGGACCAGTTTGATCCATGTGGTACGTTTACAGCCTGCTTACTGTATATGGGCAACAGGAATCAGGATACTCCGGATAATGTTGATGGTAGGAAAATGGGCAGAAATATAAAAAGTCCACAGAAAATAAACTTCGGTACAGCAAGGGTATTTAAACAACTAGAGCCAGCTTAGCTCATGCAGACTATTTTGGGAATGAGCAGGAAATACCAAAGTCCCCGTAGAACCTCTATGCTAAAGAACAGAGGCATTATTGTTGTCATTTCTGCCTCAACCACTCCAGGCTCTGGGCTGTCTCTGCTGCTTTCAAGTGGAGCTAGCCTGGCCAGCTCTACATTGGTATTGAGATATGTTTGTTGTTTCATAGAACTTAAAGTGAAAATAGACCTTCATATCCATGATTTTCTGTACATTCACATGATCCATCACAGCCTGGAGCAGATTCTGCCAGAGCCATCATTTACTCTTGAGGTAAATGATGTGAGGAGAGGGAGTTTCACCAGTCTTGCAATAAAGTCAGGATCTGCTGCTGGCTCTGCTATTGCTAATGGTAGGAGTTCAACATACAGTTGTTAAGAAGTACTTGTTTATTGCATAATGCTTTTAATTTGTGTGCAGTGATGGTCTCACAATCTTTGAATGTCTATGATGAGTTCTTATTCCTGAGATTTAGGAGAGGTGTCTTAGGAATTAGAAGAATTGCCATTCAGCAAACTGGACTTAGCTTTCAGGGCTTGGATTTCAGCACACACAAGACCTTTTCTTCAATAAATTTATTAAATGGTAAATGTATATGGATGAATAAAAATATATAACAGCAATGGATGTGTAGAGGTGACAGCAGCTTTGCAGATTAAGGACATTGTTCAGTATAACAAAATAAAATGAGAGGCAAGCTATATGTGTATAGAGTACCATGGAATACAGGTAAAGAAAGGAGGCAAATCAAGTGAATTTTGGTTAAAGTATAAATAGGTTTCCCACATTTCTCTTTTCTACAGATGCCTTTGATTCAAAGCACAGACAAGATCACAAAGATTCCCATGAAGCCCACAAGAAGAACTCAAAAGAGACGGAAAGGAGGCTGCTGGTAACTCAGTGGGATATGGATGTACAACCCCTGACTTCATCTTCTAAATGGCTTCAAATTTATGGACTTAAAAGGAACAAATTGTCCCTATCCCACATATTGTCACAGATTGGATTCCAGCACAGAGAAGGTAGAAGACAAATCAATAATATAATGATAAAAAAATCACCAACTTTGAATAGCGTATAGGGTCATGCTCCTTTTCCCCAATGTAGGCAGAGGAGATTTTCATGTTGTCTCTTATGATAATGGCAGAAAGAGAAGCTGTATCCACAGCTGCTGACACTGCCGGTTCAGAGAACTGAGAAACTCCAGTTCCTTTTGATCTGAGGACTTAGAATCTCAGAGGGCTTTCTGTACTCAACTGTACTGGTGCTTTGCCCAAGGCTCCAGTTCAAGTCCTCTCCAATTTAGCTATAGCTGGGAAATAACATGGGCTGCTGAGGCTGTTAGTTTTCTTCTTTTAAAGATCACACTATAAGATGTCTGTCCATTTTTAGATGACAAATATAATGTACGCTGTGCTGCAATCTGCAGTCTACTAGTTGATCATCAGGGCTAGCCAGCCTTCTTGGGAACAGTACAGGGATCCAGCCTTGAGGAAACAGTTAAATTTGATTAGAATTCAGGCTGCTTTTCATGCAAAGTCAGGCTATAGAAAAATGTTCTTTTGCAATTATCTGGCAGCTGGAGGAGAAGAGTTTGCTAATAATTATTAATCACTGTCAGAACAGTGCTTTGCAGAGCATGGTAAGATATTCTTTTCTTCAAAGAGCTTGCTGACTGAGTAGTAGGAATTGTAATGTATTGCAATTGTTCTAGGCTGCATAATTTAAGATTTTGGCTGGCTTGTGTCCACGGGGCATTCAAAGCTCAAAATGCAGATCCTGAAATACTGTATGCTGTAGATGAAGGAGAAGCTGTTAAGCAGGGTTAATGTTGTCACAGATTAATTTTAGGAGCAGAATGTACTAGCTTAGCAGGACAGCATGCTGTACAGAATAGCTGGTTTGTGACGTTAAATATTCCCACCCCTAATGTTTTCCTATCAGTGGAGATCTCGTAGAAGATTTCTAGCTACCGAAAGAGCAGAGTGCAACCTTTTCCTTAGTTGCACCCACTCCTGCACCCGTTTAGTTGTGTAAGAGAACAGCATTATCTGCTCCAGGTTTTGTGTTTTGTTTGATAGACAAATATTTGTGAGTCCTGTTGTGAGGTAAATGGATAATACACAAGTTTAATTGCCTAAACCTTTCATTTATTAAAGTCCCATGTAGCTTTTTGACCTATGAATAATTAAATGTGGGGGAGGTTCCCAATTTCTGGCTAGACTTTCACGGAGCAGCAAGATCAGGGCTGCTCCTTAGTGGGAAAATGAGCCTGGAGCCAAAGGGGACTGCAGCTCAGGCAGTGCCTTCACTGACTAGGATGAAGTTTTGCAGTATCTAAGCACCACAGGTAGTGGAGAGTGCTGCTAACAGTGTTCACAGACTGTCCCAGATAGGTTGAGGTGATGAGCCATATCTGGGGTCCAGCCAGGGACTGCAGCCAGGAACAGCAATAGATGGAGCCAGAAGCAAGCCTGGAGACAAGGCCATGGCATAGGTCTAAGAGCCACATCCAGAAGACTGTACTGGAGACAAGGCTGTAATACAGGGGTGAGAGGTGCATCCAGGACAGAGGTCCACTAGCCAAACCTGAGGCAGGTATACCTACACACCTACAACACAGCTAAAGCAAAGATTGGGTGCCCACACCTGAGCACCCTGTNCCTGCAGTATCTAAGCACCACAGGCAGTGGAGAGTGCTGCTAATAGTGTTCACAGACCGTCCCAGACAGGTTGAGGTGGTGAGCTGTATCTGGGGTCCAGCCAGGGATTGCAGCCATGGATTGCAGTCAGGAACAGCAATAGATGGAGCCAGAAGCAAGCCTGGAGACAAGGCCATGGCATAGGTCTAAGAGCCACATCCAGGAGACTGTACTGGAGACAAGGCTGTAATACAGGGGTGAGAGGTGCATCCAGGACAGAGGTCCACTAGCCAAACCTGAGGCAGGTATACCTACACACCTACAACACAGCTAAAGCGAAGACTGGGCGCCCACACCTGAGCACCCTGTGAGTGGAAACCTCACATGGGGCTGATCAGGTTAATCAAGGTCTGTTGGTACCCTCAGAGCCCCAACACAGACATAGCCAGAAAAGACTGTAAACCAAAAAAATCACAATCAGAATTCTCCTCGAGTTTCCTAACATCAAAAGTTCCACACAGACGCATGTGCCTTGCACATGTATGGCATGTACATCAGCTTGAAAAATATCTGTTTGAAGTAATCCTTCCTATTAGCAACTTGATCTCTTGAAATCTTAACTGCAGATTATGTGACCACCTTGGGGAAATGTGTGGCTTCTCGGTACGCAGATGGTCTCTTTCCTCAATACAAGAGAGTGCAAGATGGCAGCGTGTATAATGTAAGTGTGACTGACTTATAGTAACTTCCCTGTGCACTTAGAAGTTATCACTGTAGCAGAATGGTGTGACTAAAATGTCCCCCTGTGGCACAAAATACTTGCATACTTTATGAGAACCTTATCTTTTGATTATTTTTTTTTCTGTTTTGTCGAACTGTTAGTGATAGCAGTCACTGGTAGAGAAGCTAGATGTATTTTTTTTCCCCTTACATCTTATGCTCTTGCCTTGGTGCAGCATTGCAGTAAAACATTCCAGACAAGATTGCAGTTTCTAAGCAACATTTACCCTAACTTGAAAGAGGGAACACTTAAAAAGAAGATATTCAGCTAAGTTTTTTTTTAAAAAAGTAGTCAATTAAACAAGAGGGGATGCTGAAATATTATAAGAAGACATAATGTGCTGTCATTGCCAATGCAAAGAACTGCTTTGCTTAGTGCCAGAAGGTCACAAAAGGCTCAACCTACTCTATAGAGACAGCTAGCTGGATCTCTGCCCAGGCTCATGTTCCAAGGAATGTCTTAGCAACAGCTGCTGGCGGCCCCATTGTTAAGAGGATGGATTCTGATTGAAGAGATACACATGCAAGCCAGGAGGGGAGAGAGTTAATTCATAAAGGATTTTACTAAAGCAAATAGCTTGTCAGCTTTTCTGATAACTATAGTCACATCTGAGGCACAGGGCTTAATATGGGAAAAGAACCATTTCAGAGAGCCTTTTCCCCTTAATTTTTTCGCATCAATTCCATATGAAATATCTACATAATGTAATTTAATCCTAGGACATGTCAGGAACCATGAAATGACATTTCTTGTATCATTAGGGTAGCAGTGCCAGTATAGAAGATCAGTTGAGATCTCATTTAGGATATTGTGTACAATATTGTGTACAGTTACCACTGAGAAGAAGCAATTCAAACCAGAACAGGTACTGCAAAGAGCTAGTAAGATGAACTGCAATGGAGTGCTGATCTTATGAGAGGGCTTGGTTGACATTGATGTATGTAAGACTGAAGAAGACCGACAAAGGGTACCATTATTGCCCTTGAATGCCTACAGAAAAGCAAATTACAGGGATAGGGAAAAGCTATAGTTTTCTATGCTAAAAGGCATGCTAGTCCAATAATAAATGGGTTTGAACTGCCAGGAATAAATTTAGGCTGGACAGTTAAGAAGTTTTCTTGTGCTCAGAGAAATGGGAGTCTGGACTGGTCAACTACAATTGAATGGATGATGCAAGAAAATTGCTTTGTTATAGGATGGAGTTTGATTGGTGTAGTGCAATAAGCTTCTTTGTATGAGTCTTGCTGTCATAGGAGGAAACTGAATTTTCTAAGTTCTCCTTCCCAGGTCTACATTCTTTTGGCAGACAGCCTGAGACTATATCTGGAAGGGACAGTACAGGGCCCTAGCTGACATTAAAGAACATAGAAGAATGCAAATGAGAGGAAGAAGTATGCACAAAATATTTTCTCAATGAGAAATGTTCTTATTTAAAAACATTTTTGTCTTCAAGGAAAGTTATTTGGATATAGAGGGTAGCCAGTAAATTAGACTGGTCAGAGCTATTAGAGGAGTATCTTTACTGGAACCTGTGGTGAACTTTTAAACCCACAAAGCATTCTACATAATGAACACATATTCATAGGGAGGCTCTGCTGTTTTTCATTTTAATATTGAATGTAGGTTTTTCTTATTTTCCGATATGGTTTTGGAAGTTTTAGTTGTTGATTGCAGTTGCCTGAACTAAATTTGCTCAAGCACATACCTACAATCAGTTAATCTGCAATGCTGGGCATTGTTAGTGAAATAATAGTACAAACAGGAAATGTTTTACATTTTCCTTTCAAATGCTAAAGATTGAAGTGCCCCTGAACCAAACCCATATGCTCCCTTGTACTGCTGTACAAAACTTGAAGAGTCAGTCAAAATTCTAATCTAAGAAGGTACAAAGTTTCTGTGTCCTTGTTTGTTCACCCATCTGCTCTGCAGCCCTTTCTACATCCTTAATTTTCTTCAGTTCATTTTAATTGCTCCAGTCTTGAGACAGACAAGTCAGCCAACCCACTGGCACTGTCCCATGCTCATATAAAACAATTATGAAAAACAATTAGGACAAAATGCAGTGTCTTTTCTATTTTAGCTTAGATGAATTTGTTAAGTATTTGCTCTTGAAATAGTGGAAGAAAAATGGGCTGTTTTCACTGCTACCTTGGCTGGCATATCTGGCTATTGCATCTGTGCTAAGCTTGGGTCTGCATATGTGTTATTTGTTTTGAAGTTCAATTCCTTTTTCTCCTTTATTTAAATAAAGCTGACAGCCAAAAAAGAAATAATTCTTCATTTTGTGGATTGTCTACTGGGAGCTATTGAGCTGTACAAGCAGCGAATGGAATGGTTAACCAGTGAAAGTCGGCAGATATTTGGAGTTATTCAAGAACGGTGCATTGTCATAGTTCTGGATTTTGGCACTGCAGCTCAAACAGAATTTGATCTATGTCGGCACGCACTTTCTATGGTACTTGTGGAACAAGTGACCCAAATTGCCAAATTCAACCTTATTCGGTAAGCAGAAAGTATTGTAGAATCATAGAATTGTTTGGGTAGGAGGGGACCATTAAGACCATCTAGTCCAATCCCTCTGCAGTAAGCAGAGACATCATCAACTCAGTCAGGTTGCTCAGAGCCCTGTCAAGGATGGGGCATCTACCACCTGCCTGGACAACCTGTTCCAGTGTTTCACCACCCTCATTGTAAAAAATTTCTCCCTTACATCTAGCCTAAATCTACTCTCTTTTAGTTTAAAACCATTACTTCTTGCCCTGTCGCTACAGGCTCTATTAAAAAGTCTGTCCTCTTCTTTCTTATAAGCCCCCTTCAAGTACTGAAAGGCTGCAATAAGGCCTCCCTGGAGCCTTTTCTTCTCCAGGCTAAACAAAGAAGTCCATGTCTGCCCATTGCTGGAGAAGAAAAAGGAGTCCCATATGATATAGATACGTATTTGGATACTATAATTTCTGTAGTGGAAATTGTCCTGATTCATGTAATGTTAATTTCTATAGAATTTTCACTAAGTTTCACCCACAGTGATGCTGAGCTTGCTACTTCCATTTAGCAGAAGACCATTTTTATCCTGAAGAACAGGTAAAGACTAACAGAACCCAAACACTGATACGCACCTTCTACAAATGTAGCATAGGAAAACAGAAAGATAGGTTAATGTCCTGGCTCTGCACCTCTGCATTTGCAAAGCACAGTAAACTGGAAAGAGTCGNAAAGAGAGAGAAAGAGTCGAAAGAATCCTTGATTGTTTAGCAACAGCTACAAAAAAATCCCAATCAAATATAAAAAAAATCAGTGTATTTTCCACATTCTTCTCATATTAGGTCTAAAAACTAGCTGCTGCTAGAAAATTAATTCTGTCCCAGCCAAGCATAAACATTACCTGGCAACAACTAAAATAATATGTGTTATTGACATTATTCTCACACTAAATCCAAACCACAGCAGCTACTGGGGAGAAAATTAACTTTATCCCACCTGAAACCAGGACAGGGAGACTTTGTGATGGCAGTAATGCTCTTCAAGCATCCTAAGTATTACAGAGTGAAACAGTCCCATCGGACTGCCTGGGCATTCTCGTGTCTTCTGGCATTAACAGGTTTCTGCCTTGCAACTAAACTTACACTCCCCCAAGTGCCATAGGCACAGGCTTAGTCATTTGTATTTCTATAGATTTCCATGGTCACAGAAATGAGTAGCAGAACTAGGAAACAATACTAGATTTCCATAACAAAAGACAAGTACTTGTTCTCTAACAGGAGCAAATGAATTTGGGTTTAGTTACAAATGGAAGAATAGCAGCAGTTATTCAAAATTTATGTATCTCTGCACAAATTTTCAGCTGCATAAGGGATTGAACACGTAAGCTTGGATTTGGGTAGATGATTGGAATTTTGTGAGAAAAATTATGCACAAATTAGGTCATATAATTTTAAAATCAATCCCACAATGATAACTTGCAATTACACTGTGATTGTTAAAGTCGGTTTACCCAAGCTTTGTCCTACAGATTTAATTCTGGTGTCCTACTCTTAATTCTCTGCCTCATGATACACCTGAGATTTGAAAAGCAGAAGATAACTTCCATAGCTTTTGAGAAACACGTGAAACATCTTTTAAAACTGATCTGCAAAACCAAGTTAATATTTAGACACAATTATTGTGTTCATCAATTTGCTTGTGGAGGAAGGAGAAAAAGGACAACATAGCATACAAATACTTACTTAAAAAGAATCTTAGAAAGCATACTTGACTCTTAGATTTGCAGGAAATTATTCAAAATAGTGCTTGATGGAATGTCACAGACACTGGAAGCAGCTAGTTTTCGATTTGCTTTCTGTCTTTTTATGTGCAAATGCACAGGCATACATGCTCATATTCTTTGTACTTCTGTATAAAGGCCTTTCATCAATTAAAATATCAAAAAGCTTAGCATCATTAGTTTTATTTTGATAGGTAGGGAAGGATCAGCAAAATTACAAAAGAAAAAGGTCAGTTAAAATGATCTGACACAAAGGTCATGCAGAAAGTTGTGGAAAGAGACCTGCGGAAGCCAGATTTATTTTCATATACATACTTTAAAAGCTTGATTGTGCTTTCATGTTAAAGGTAAATATGAATTAGGAATTGTTTGTAAAGTACTTTAGCTGTCTTGACCCTACTTTGGAAACAGTTATCTAAAAAAAAAAATCTTATAAAATTACAGTATTTTTCTAAGGGTTTTATTTTTCCTCTGCTTCTTTTATTGCAAGTCTAGACTTAGCATCAGGAGTTTCCTCTAATTATTACTTAAAAATATAAAGGAATAGTAAGAGCTTCACTCTTCTGCTCTGCCAGCATCATTCTCACTGCTTCTGATTTATAGTTAATGTCATTTCAGGACTGCTCAGCACCTTATGAAGTGGCAACAGAGATCTACTCCTGTGTCTCAGCATGCGGTAAAGTCTGCTCTTAGGTGGCTCTGGAACCTGGACCCTATGACAGCTGCCAGCCATACCAGCTCTGCTGAAGCCCTGCTGGAAGCCAGGAGTGATGAGGCGGTAAGCTTTTACATCTTTTCAGAAGCCTCAAGTAAATCCAAGAATATTCAGTGCTGGACTGGCTGCTGTGATTTGTGCTGATGAATATTGCAGAGAAATATTAATGATGGCATTTGGAAAGGGTTTTTTTTCCCCAAGTGTAACTGCATACTCTGTTACTGATGTCCTGTTCATGTAAATGTGCTGTACTTTGAATGCAGAAACTTGTTTGTTTTCTCTTCTACAGTACACCAAATAAATAACATATTCAGTAATTAAGGGAAAGAGAAAACATCTTCCCTTCCACTTTCTTTGCTGTATATGTCTTTCAAGGCTTCAAGCTTATGAGATAACTGCTAGCTTTAATATTTTTGAAGAAGAGAAATCTTTTTTTTTTGTTATTTATCCAAAGTGCTTATGAAAAATTATACTTAAAATCCAAAATAGTAAGTACAGAGATTTATTTAAACATTAACTCATGGTAGAGATATGCAAATCCTTTTTTTATGAGCCAGGTTGCTTCTGGAGTTTCTTTTAGGACAAAAAGACAAAGCATGCACAGGTATCGCTGCAATTAAATTCTGTCTGTTTCTGAAAGTGCCGTGTTAACTTCATGCATTATAGCAATCACAACACATAAACCATACATGCCATCATTTGAGCTAGTCACTTAAAATTTGTGTTTTTAAAGAGGTATTTTATGAAATTTTCTTACAATGCATGTTATTTCAGTTCCCTAGCAGCCAAATTTAATAGAGAATTGGGCCTAGTGACAGTGGACTAGAATAATCAGTTTCCACTACCATTAGGATCCATCCCTATGCACAACTCTAATCCTAGCTCTTTTGTAAATCTCACTCTCAGACATTGTTTGAAGGAGAAAGTAAATTTGGCTTGAATTTCCTTCTGGCTCTCTGTGCTGGTGGGTTCTCACCCAGATGAACCTGGATGTTTGGAAACCAACATTAGAAAGGACCTAGGCAAGAGGGAAACTTTGCAACAGTGAGATTTTTTTCTGATGGCTTCTTAAAATGCCTTCAACATAAATTTTACTAACATTTTCAATTTGCAGTATATTACTGATTTCCTTGCAGGAAGTGAAAAAGATCATATTTAGATTTCAGTACTGTCTGGATGAAAAAACGGCTTGTTAGACCTGGAGGGTCTGCATATAAATAAGCAGAAATTAAAATCCGACAGTGAGACACCTATTATTTTTTCCTGGATGTTGGAGGGCTAATGAGTAATCTAGGGCTAATGTGGCAGGTGGTCAACATAAAACAAACTTCAATTACTCCTAAATACAGTCATTGTAATTCATAAGTGACAGTTCAGTTGAGTGCAAGCTGTACTGTACTGCAGGCTAGGGGAGAACCTATTCAGTGCTAGGCAAAAGCTGCATACTCACTGAATAGGCATAAATGACTCATTCCTCAGAACTGGCTTCATCAATAGAAGTTGCTCCAAAACAATAGCTCTTTTTTTCCCTAGACTTGGCTCTTCCTGTCATTCCTCTAGCTGAGCTTTTCTTCCCATATATAGCAACTCTCTTGATTTCCTTTCCTCATAACCTCTTGGTCCCAAGCTCAAGATCACTGCTGTAAGGTCACAAACCTTTGAGCTCTACCTGCCACAGATGCATCCGCAGCATTTCGCTTGTGGGTGCTGTACAGGTGTCACTCCACAAAGTGTGAGCTGCCCATCCAAAACATACTTCCCCACCAAGGTAAAGATGGTGACTCCTTCCTGTTCTTGTATGATGTTTGTTTGCTTGTTTAAATGGCTGCAGCAATTATTATTTTTGAAACATGAAGGACTAAATGGAAAGGTTTTAACCTTTCCTCACTAATCCGTGTGGAACATTTCCGGTATTACTGGATTTGCAGCTAAGTAGAGTGGATTGTCTGTGGTTAATAATTTTGTTGATTTTCTTGTGAAGCGTTTGTTTTGCAACAGCTATGCCCAAGAAATGTCAGTGTTTTAAAAGTTGCAGAAGCAGGCAATAAATCCTTAGGAGGAACTGTGAAAATCAATAATCTTTATTGAATATCATGTTTAGGAATTATTGGCAGTTGTAGAAGGCAGGGGTAGAACATGCGAATCTGAAGGAACACAGTGAAAAGAGGTTGTGCAATATGCATGCATTCCCCCAGACCAGGAGCCTCTTTGGGAGTACGAACAAGGTTTTGTCCAAGGATTGTGTTTCAGCTGTGAGAGCTGTGTGAATGCTCAGATAGCTTTTTAGCTGGGTGAAACAGTTCATGGGAATGCTATTGTTACATTTGTTTTAAATTATGGTGAAAATTCAGAAAGAATTTTACTTACCATGAGGATTGTTAGGATGGATAAGTGTAGGTAACATCAAATTCCTCATAATGCAATACTCAAACAATTACTAAAGGACATTCCTTCAGCTTCTCTCCTTGTAATAACATTTTCAGAATATAAGTGTGTGTGGTCTTAATAAACCTGCCAAGCTCCCTCTGCCTTGGGAAGTTCAAAAAAATACAAACAATATGTAAATACCAGCAGTAACATTCAAATAATTATGCATCTTTTCTACCCTTAAAATACATACTGCCAGTAGCAGTATGTATGGCATAAAAGTTCCTGCTGATTTTCAGCCCTGGTGAGGCAACAACATAGCATCTTTATTCATAAAAGCGGAATGTGACTCAGAATCTTTCTGTGACTAGTAATAGGGTTATCCTTCCTTACACTTCTTTTTAGTTTCAGTCAGCTTCTGTGGAAGGGGTACTGTACTGGGCAGGATCAAATCCAGCAGCTGTGGGCCAGGTTCTCTTCTCACTTCAGGAAATTTTTTGTGGATTTTATTTGATTTACTAGTGTAAATGAGAGTGAGAACTGAAGATCTGAAAATCTTATAGCCCAAACAATGCATTGGTTCCACCAAATTTTCCTACTTGCAGTCAGCACAGGATAGTGCTTGAATAAGTACCAGGCACCTGTGTAAAATACTATCTTCCAATTTCCTTTTTTTTTCTGTTCAATGACAGGTTGAAGCCATTTATTACTTTGCTGTGGGTGATATTCCAGTGGACACAAAGCAGCTGCTCCTTGAGAAGGTTTTTGATGGTCCCTGTCCAGTCAACACTGTATCTTTCAATGCTAGGGAAGATGAAACTATTATTTTTCTGAAAGAGTTGAGCCACTTGGCCTCTGGCAGGTATGACAAAGAAGAAGCACAGTAATGATTTCAGTACTCATAATATTTGAATATAATCCCTGTTTTACTCATGAGAAAAATGAGACAAAGCAGTTCAGTAAGCGATCTGAGGAAACTGGGGAAACAGTTTAAAAGATATGGCTGAAATGCAAGACCTACTTGTACAGGCAAGGTTCTCTCTGCATATGTGCTTACTGGCTTGCATAAAGGCCGTTCCTTTTTTATATCCTAAACTGTCTGTCATCTGCTTCTTTTTTAAGTCTGAAAATTTGTTCAGGGGAAAGGGTAACAACATAAACTTGAAAAGGGGGTTATTGTATTGCTTTATACTCTGGTAATACCCACAAGCACTGGCAAAGGATCTAGTGTTTTGTTCGACCGAGTGCCATACAGACGTGTACTGAAAATGTAATGCCTGTCCTAAATGGGCATTTCTTGGAAAAACAGAAAATTGATGTAGTGTTTTCCATCAGGCCTGGTTGTGTGGAAATGCAGTTCTGTACCGTGCTCTCTAGCATCTACTTGGTCTTGTTCATGGAAACTGGTACATTCCACAAGGCTTGTTGGCTGCTTTATCCTGGGAATCAGCCCAGGGGTGAGAATCAGACTTCAGTATAACTGTAATCTTGATTCTGACATCAAAATAAGGGAAGAAGCCACACAAACTCAAACCCTTGCAATACTGAACTTATGCTGAGCAGCAGGAGGACGGTAGGAGTCAGTCACTGTTTGGCTGCTTAACAGAAGTCACTGTACAGTTACAGAGCTGTGAAATGACTGCTAGCTCTTTCTGTCTCACTGTTGTTTGTGCAAGTGTGGGAAGACGTCCAACATCAGGATTCTCCCAAATGACTGCAGAGTAATTGCTAAGATGGCAGCTACTTAGCTCTTTTATAGCCACCTGTGTTTAGAAGTAGCTTTTAGGAGATGGAGCATCTGACATGAAACAAGACTCTGGGAAAGTCTTATGTTCATAGAATCATAGAATCACTAGGTTGGAAAGGACCCATCGGATCATCGAGTCCAACCATTCGCATCAGTCACTAAACCATGCCCCTCAGCACCTCATCCACCCGTCCCTTAAACACCTCCAGGGAAGGTGACTCAACCACCATTGCCCTCTTCTCCACAACCTCCTTTCAGGTAGTTGTAGCGAGCAATGAGGTCTCCTCTCAGCCTNTTCTCTGGTCTGATGTATGCCAAAAATGATTGTCGTCATTTAGAACTATGGTACCTCTATGATACCAGGAATATTGCCGGTGACCATTCTTCATCTGCTGTTGGCAGTGCTTTTACCTTCTTTACAAAAGGAATGCAAATATTTCCTTATGAAAGAGGCAAGAAGGGTTGTGGTAGGGAGCGTAGAGGAATTGTTTTGTTTGATATGGTTCCCGTTATCAACTTTTTATCTGATTCTAACTTTGGTGCAGAGACTTATTGGGCCGATTAATATCTTGCTGGTATGTATGTGCCCAACAAATTTCTATAAGATTAAGTCAGTTTTCCTGAAGAAATGGCCAAGTTCAGGGGCTTTTCATGGCTTGAAGCTGTTTCTACTGAGGTTCTGTTTTAGAAATGCATTATTTTTTTCTGCTCTGAGAGCTTTTCTGTTTTGACAGTGAGGGTAAATGAAGTCTGCTTAACTTCCTGATTTGTATGTCGATAATGAAATAAATATGCCTGTTGGGCTTTCAACTGGGAGGATAATCTGATAAAAAGGTGTTGGTGTCATCTCAGACATCTCAAATGACATGCATGCTCAGCGTGTTAAAAGCATTAATTAAAAATAGATTTTGAGGAAATTGAAAATGGAGTTGCCTCAGAGTAAATGATACCAAAATGAAAGCATGTTCTTCATGAGAAGAATCCAGAATATACACAAATGTTTATAAAAGATTTTATACTATTCATGGTGGTGTTGTAGTTGAAGGCTTAGATATCTTGAATAGATAAGCAAGTAATTCCGAAGTTGTACGCAGCTATGATCTTGTGACATACATCTTGTTAAAATTAGGGGAGTATTTCTGTAGTTCATGTACAGGTGAAAACTCATTTTGTATTACAGATTCCATGCTTTTGCTGAGAAGAATGACTGTAGAGATGCTACTGGACCTGCACTGAAATGTGAAGAGGATGGAAAAAGTCTAATTGCCCTGAATTCCAGAAAAGTGAAAGGGCGAATGCCACTAGGTAGACAATATAAAACCCAAGATAATATTGATTTTCTCAGTGAAGTTTCAGAATGTTATACAGGCACTTGCTAATGTAAAATCAGAAGAAGCCTTTGGTAGTCATGGGGTGGAGTGAAGGCAAGACTGGTCAAATAGAAATTCTTCCGGTGGGAAGGAGAGAAAAATGGAAAATATAGAAGTGAAGAGAGCAGAGGGTGTGCATGTGAGAATGAAAGAGAAGAGAAGAGAAAAAAAGGAGAAAAACATGTTTTTAAGGAGATGTAGGATAGCACTGGTGATAGATAGCCACTGACCTTGTGGAAATTGTGTATAGAGAAATGGTCAAAAGAGAGAGGAATACTGTGGTAGATGATCTAATACAATAGCAACATCAACACAGACCAAGTTCACATATAGTATTAAGGGACTAAATCCACATGAGGTTGACTTGCTTCTCTCCAGATCTGAATTTGTCATAAAAACAGGCAACAGATCAGTAAAAGGACATAGAGAAGAAAGTGCAGGGGAGGGGCAGAGGAACTGATGCAAAAAAAACCCAAACCCAAAAGAAACAAATAACAGAAAGAAACCCTTTTAGTTGGGGGTGGGGCTGGGCATAAAGCTTTCAGTGTGTTTCATGTTAGTCACAGTGCTACTTCCTCTGGGTAAATCAGCCTTACTGCTCAATGGCACTGGGCTGGGGTTTCAGCCAGATTGGGAGGAGAATAGTCTGTGCTGCAAAGTGAGGCTTGTGTATGTCAAGTTTGATATTTTTATCAGCAGGGCATTACATTAAAAAATGGTTTGTTTTAAATATCAGGAGGCATGACATCTCTTTATTGTAATGGCTCACATCCCCATTGTGCTGGGGGGCATTAGTGTTGTGGTAGAACAGCGTTATCCACCGGGGAGGTTCAGGCTTGACATCAGGAAAAAATATTTCACACAAAGGGTCATTGGGCACTGGAACAGACTGCCCAGGGAGGTGGTTGAGTCACCTTTCCTGGAGATGTTTAAGGGACGGGTGGATGAGGTGCTGAGGGGCATGGTTTAGTGATTGATGGGAATGGTTGGACTCAATGATCCAGTGGGTCCTTTCCAACCTAATGATTCTATGATTCTATGATCCTCTTCTTACTTCAAGGGCGTGTTTGGCATAAGGTAGATTTAGCAACTCACTCAAGATCTTTTGTCAGTCTTGAAATAACTAGCCCCTATTTCTTGGGTTCTAGTCTAGTTCCTTGTGGACTAACCTATCCTTTGCTAGGACTGTGATTGTAACAGTGTGAGAGAACCATAGCGGGAGGACAGAAGTAGGGGATTGAGGTGCCACCTGTTATTTTTGTCTTGTGAAGGGAGACCCAAGCCTCACCCATGCAGGGTTTAGAAGCCAACAGTGGAGTATGCTTCAAAACCCTGTTCGTCATTTCATACTAATTCAGAGCAGTATAATGTTTGCCTTCAGTCTGCCATGAGTACTTCCTCGCTGGACCCAGTCTGGGGTTGTGTGTTGGGGGAGCTGGCTTCCTCTTCCCCCGGGCAGTCATCCTGCTTCAATAGATGGGTCTAGTGCTCCTGTATGACTGAAATTACTTCCTCACCACTGTTTCTAAAGCTGAAAGCTGAATAGCTTTAATCGCTCAAAGGGGTAGTAATCCCCTTGAAGTGCATTGTCTATTGTGTCTTATTGCTATTATGGAGTAGAATTTACACATTAAAAAGGAACACAATTAGCTTTCTGCATTTACTGGGTGTTATAAGCAGAGTCATGACATCACTGGCAGCCAATGAGAGCATTTTGGTCCTATGCAGAATCTAAAGTCCTTTCAGAAAACAAAATACATTTGAGACATTATTCTGGTTTGTGTCTGATGTCTCTTGTTTCAGAGACTCCTTCAAGGGTACAGAAGGCAATAATAATAAAAGTGCTGATTACTTACAAACGGGCTCTGAAACTGGTTCTCAGATGTGTGGCATGAACTATACAAGGAAATAAATAGAGAATAAACCAGAGATTTAATCTCCCAAATGTGGTGTTTCTTGAAAGTAAGGGGAGGCACAGAAATATTTTGATCATTTCTTTTTGCACCACAAATGCTACAGCTGGAAACTGAAAGTCATCATTATGTTTTATGGACTGGAAATGCTGTTTCAAGGACATCTGATAGTTTTCTGTATATCCGCTGAATAACAACGTTTTGCAAATACAGGATATCATGATGTTCACTCTTTTTTCATCTGCCTAACCAAAGCAAGTCAGAAGTGAACTATTTAAAACTTTAGATAAGAGCTCTGTTCTCCCCTGTTTTGCATCTCGGGCAGTCAGAAAGCAAGCGTGAGAAACTGCCAAATTTGAATTTTTTTTTTGTACACTGACTTTGAGTGGGTGCTCGAGATCAAAACAGGTCTAACTCGGTAAAAAATTAAGGTCCTTATGTCGGCAGACTCGGATTACCTAAGGCAGGCTCAGATTTACTTAAGGCAGAGAAATGCTTTTACATAAAGCCTTATATAACTAGTGTGATGATATCTCCTCACCCAGCACTCGTGTGCCTGTTATCATTTCTGCCTGTATTCCTTGTGTAACTTCTTCATGTGCAAAAAGCTGCAGAATTAAACAATCATGTTAGATAGTTAAAGTTATAAGTGGAAGGGAGGTGAAATTTAAATTGGAACTTGAAGACACAGAGGGCAAGAAAGCTAGAGAAAGCTGTGACAGGGGACAGGATGAGAGGGAATGGCCTCAAGCTCCACTAGGGGAGGTTTAGGCTGAACATTAGGAAAAAATTTTTCACAGAAAGGGTCATTGGGCACTGGAACAGGCTGCCCAGGGAGGTGTTTGAGTCACCTTCCCTGGAGGTGTTTAAGGCATGGGTGGATGAGGTGCTGAGGGGCATGGTTTATTTAGTATTTGATAGGAATGGTTGGACTCAATGATCTGGTGGGTCTCTTCCAACCTGGTGATTGATTCTATGATTCTTGCCGAGCAGGGATGCAGTTGTGTCTCCTGCTTGGAGTGACAGTGAGATAAGCATGTCAGTCTCCTGTATGACATTGAAGTCAATGAACTGCACTGTTTATGTACACAGACAGGGGAGAGACTGAGCACTCCCTTTGGAGAGCCAGGATAATGACTTATGAGTAGCTACTTTGTCTACAAGCTGTAGCAAAGATGATTGCCTCTGCTTTTTCCTTGCATGTGTATTGTCTAATCTTAACAGCCTAACCCTGGCCTGGCAAATCTCTTTGCTAACGTATAGAGAGAGTGATGCAGATGATAGCTGCCCTGTGATACCGCATGGGATACAAAGTTCATTTGCTTTGTCCATTTGCCCAGTGGGAAAGGGGCAGGATTGGGCTGCACTGAGTTTCACTGCTGCTTGACCTGACGGGTACGCGGCTGCACTCCCCTCCTGTGCTCCTTTGTGCCTCTTTTCATGACCGTCTTTGTGAGGATTTTAAAAACCAGCGCTTGAGGGAATGTTGCTCTGCTGCCACGTAGAGGCTGAGGAAGGGACCAGCAGTGAAAAAGGGAAATAGCCCATCTTGCCTTGGAGACAAATGAAGCTTAAAATAGACTTTATTCCACTATATTTAGATTTACTTGCTTCCACTGTTTAAGTCAGATAATCAGAGAAGGGAGAAAAGCTTCTGTTTTCCATGAGTTACTTTTGCATTTTGTAGGCTCCTTTTTTTTTTTTTTTGGTGTGGGCTTTTTTCTCAGCAGGTTTTGTATCTTGAATATGAAATCAAGCGGGTTACAGTGACCTGTCAAACTGGATGAGTTTGTTTGCTGGGAGGTAGGTGTGGAAAAGCTGCTTCTTTTAAGATTGCCTGACAGCGTTAAATAACTGGGAAATGGAAATGAGGGTGATTATGAGTTTCCGTGTCAATGAGCAAGTGCGCTTGTGTTTTCACTTCAACCTACCATCTTGCTTCTCAGTTCACTCATGTCAGCAAAACGTTTTTGCCCTTTGCCGCAGGCTCTCTCTGCACCTTTCTCCATCCTCTTTGTCTTTTTCAGGACCTCCCTCCTCCAGAGCAGAAATGCCGTTTAACGGAGGGCAGGGCACAATCTGAGACATTACCCAGTGTGAGGTGCTCTGCAGCGTTGGGATGGCTGAAACCAGCCTATTGTGCTCAGTATTAAGGCCAGTTCCCTCTCGTGCGTCTGGTAGCCACCCTCTTACTGTTGTTGTGTGGCAGTTTTTGAGTTAGAACCAGTGGGTCCCCAGGGCTCTGGTGGTTAAACTGCCAGCCAAGACAGCTGAGGGGGTGCTTCAAGGCATCAGAAGACACAGAGAGCCCTTTCTCTTTGGGGAGAAAGCAATCTTTTTAGGACATTTAAAGAGGTCTCTCCTGGGATGCGGACACCTGAAGGCTTGTGAGAGCCAGGAAGCCTGGAGCAGTTGAGAACTGCACCCCCTGGGGTGGTGATTTTCAGCTGCTTTTCAGTTGGTGGCCCCCAAAATGGCACAGCTGACATGCAAGCTCAGGAAGTTTAAACCAAAGAGAGGTTTGTGATTTCTTGTTCATTTTTTGCTTACGTGCTTTGAGAGATGGGTCACAGGTTGAAAATCACATCTGAAAGATACAACACCTTGTATGTGTATGCATATTTTGAGTTTGGGGTCTCAGTTTTGAAAGGTACAGCTTTTTTCTGCACACTCCTCTTTAGCTGGAGAGGAAAAGAGTCCGAGATAGAGGCAAGTCTCCCATGTAGAGAAAATTGATATGGTTATCACTGCTTGCAACCTGCTCTCACAGTTGGATCCAGGGAAAGCTGTTGCCAGATAAAAGGTTTTCTAAGCAACCTGACCTTCACAATGTGCAATTTTTGTTGCCTGCATTTGTCCTGTGCAATAAGTGTATCAAACTTAGTTGCTTTTTACTTTGCTGTGTTGCAGCATAAGTAAGGAAAAATGACCTTCGTTTCTAATACCAATTCAATACCTATATTTTACTGGGCACAGTGACAGTAGTCTTGTAAGTTTTGATAAGTCCATAGCAACATTTTAAGGGGAAATAAAACAATAGAGTGATATTTTCAGAATTGTTTTAAAGGTAGTTGAAATACGTGTATTTCTTTCAATATTTTCGAACATAACATTGAGGAGGATATGGAGGATATAATATATGGAAGTTATCCAGATTTAGTTGGAGACTGCTCTTATGGAATTGCATTCTCAACAGTCTTAACTTAGCAATTTGTGCATATGTGGTGTGAATGCATGTGCTTTGTGGTTTTAACTGTGATGGCAGGTGTGTATGTACTTTGCCAGTGGCTGACTACTCATCAACAAATCTCTGTTTCACTGCTTGCTGGGATTTTGCCAGTGCTGTGATTTGCACTTTGAGGAGGGACTGTTTATAAAAGAAAAGTTAACTTGAAGTATTTAAACAGAATAATTTTCTTAAACTTAAGAGGTAATGATAACAGATTGAGGGTTTTTTTCTCCCTCTTATGTTCTGTGGCATGGAATTATCTTCATTTTGTAATTTAAGAAATGTTGATCTTTGTCCTGATGGCTGAAACAGATGTTTTTGAAATGCAAGAAGGTCCCAGGAGATGGCAGTGTATAATAACACATTTCAAAATATTTCTTGGAAAAGCATTTCACAATTAAAACTGAGTTGTTATTTTGCATAATGTTCATATTATTATATCAGGGAAGTTTATAAAAGAACACAATGATCAGGTTGTTTTTTTTAGTGATATCCTACTTTAGTAGGAAGGTTTGCATGTCTTATCTTTTATACAGTGAACCACTAGATTGTAAGGTATAGTTTGTCTTGTTCAGCATCTTCATGTGCAATTCAGTTATAGGCTGTAATCTGCCATAGGTCTGCAGCTCTGGTTAGGACAGCTCATCATTCAGTTTCTATTTTTACTGTAACACTACAATTATTCTGTATTGTCATATATTGCAATTTAAACTCTGAGATTAACCAAATTTAACACATATTCTAGTAGTATTCATACTACGTGGGTATACGTGGTGCCTCAATTTTAATAATTATACTCTAATAAAGATATAAGTATTTTTTTGGTTTTTAATTGAGACAAACATATCTATTGAGATTAAGGAAACCTTGTATCGACTTCAGCTTTGGATTTCTCCAGTTTTTTTAGAAAATAGCTTGATGGTAAGACATTTTAAATTTTTAAGCATTTATTTATGACTGTTGAGAATTATTAAGATGAAAATAAACTTCTCTTAGCAAAATTTCCTTAGATACTCTTCAGGAAAACAGTATTTTGTTTAAAATAAAGGTATTTCTGGGCTTAAAGGGAATTTAAAAAGTGAAAATACCTTCTCCTTAGCATTTCAAAGTTGGGCCTTGCATTTAGAGCTAGCTTTTGCAATGAAGTCTAGGGGACAACATGTGATTTTATTTGTGGAATTTCCTTATTATCCAAGAGCACTAAATGGGATTTGTTTCTGTTGTGGGAAAAATCTGTGTCCTACTCTGGACGTTACTTCCACCAGGCTAAGCACCTCTTACATCCGGGTGACAGCTTTAAGCCCTTTTTTGAAGTCTATCAAAGAACACCTCTTGTCACTACAATGGAGCCTCAAGAAAACAAGGTTATATGGCAACATCTGGATGAACCCTATGACTGTGTTAAGTTCTTTTTATGATTTATTTTGTAGTAGCTGGTGTCCGAGAAGATGTCTTTTTGATCTGGAAAGAGTTGGAGGAAGCCAGGAGTACAGTGAGAGAAGCCCAAAAAATTTTAGCAGAATCTGACTGGCCTGCTTCTCAAGATGGTATCATTTATGTTTCTTTCAAGAGAGTTACCATTATATTCATGATCAATATTTTATTTGTGAACTGTTTTGATTACGTGTCAGTTTGAGGATGATTTTCTCAGAAATGTCTACACACAGGTAGCACCTGTACTTGGCATCTAACCTTAGGGTTTCTTAGAACTTTCCAGTACAAATCTCTGTTCACTACTGCTTAAGCTTGATGAACTTAAACAGCTTATACTGAAACACACAATTTTTAGCTCACTGGTGACTAGATTCAGAAATTGACTAGATTTCAAGAAACTAAAATTTGGGTTTTTTGTGGTCTCTTCCTTTCCATCTGTATGAGTAAATTTTTAACTTTATTCTACACAGTGCTGGGGATCTACCTACTCTCTCTCCCATTATGGTCTTATTGCGATAGCCTCCAACCTGGTAGAAAATTCATCCCCTAAAAGGGAAGAAGGGTGGGTTTGAATTCTCATAGTCAAAAGGTACATGATGGAAATTGATCCTGAATGAGTGCTCTGGCACTCCTGTGTTAAGAAACATGGAGGAACAACCACAATTGTTCATAAAACTAATACTTCCCACCATTATGTTTGTCTTAGAACGTGTTCCATCTATTGTTCTGTGCGTATTGATTGGATTGAGCCCTACAGAAGACAGAAGCATATGGTGAGAAGCTACTCAGACCTGCTAAGACAGATGCTCTGGGCATGATTTGCAGTAGAACAGTCACACTGACAAAGTTAAAAGTGCTGAAAAATTAGGAATATGTAGAGTCTAGGCATCTGCAGTGTTTGATGGCAACCGAAGGAATGGATTTTCAGTGCATTAGTCCCTGGTTTTAAAATACTTACATGGTATTTTTTATGTAAGTTGATACAAGATTCAGGTTGAATTAGCACAAGGCATCAGCAAATTTGTGTAGTGCCAGTACTGAGTTTGCAGTGCAATTGCTTTGGCTTTGGCTAGATGGGGCCTGGGACTAGATACTCTTTTCTGGATCACCTGCTGGAGAACTCTTTGTACTGTCAGTTAGTCAGTCACCTGAATTCTCAACAGTGTGTTGTAGGGTGGCGATGGGGAAGATTTGATCCTGGGAACTTCCTCTGCCTGCACCTGGCTGGACATTCAATAACGTAACTTTGCAGTACTTGATGTTGAGTTTATGACAGTTTTCTTTTTAAAATTATGTGAGTGCGTTTGTGACACTTGCCACACTGGCTGTCAAAAGGACCACAAGCAAGCAGGAAGCAAATGTTTCCACATGAACAGGCCCAGGCCCTGACCCTGCACCTACCCTGATGCTGGCTGATTTCTGTGTTTGTTAAGGCAGGAGGTGCGTCCATAAGTTTGTTTGTAGGCTCAGGATCTCAATACTGCTGTCACTGTAGCTGCACCTAAGCAGAGTCCCAGGTTCAGTGAAATTAAAATGTGACAGAATAAATATACCCTGCTATGAGACCCACTGCTGGGTCATATGATTTAGGTGTGGTTTATTGAACTAGCGAAGAGTGAATGTAGAACACAGTGCCCAACCTTAAGATGGTCCTTACAAGATTTTTAAGACAATATGACATAAAAAAGTAAGCATGGGAACAGTCATACTGGATGAGACAAACGATATCCTGTTTCTTTCAGGAGCAATTAAAAATGATAAAAGGAGGATGCAGAACTAGAGAAAATATCACAATGGTACAGAAGTGACTTGTGGCTTGGGATACAGGGTGCAATACTCAGCCTATAAAAAGGCTATATTGCAGAGAAACACAATAAAATCTCTTTCAAATACATTGTAGTTTGCCTTTTCCTTTAAACAGCCTTCTTTGAAAAAGAGAAATAGCAATGTTAGTCAATGTTCTCAGCTGTAATTTCAATTATATCTTCTGTTGTTTCTTTTTCTCAAATTATTCTCCTTGAAGTTAGACATCTTATACAGTAATCTTTTCTGGAATTTTGTAATTCAACTGGTTTGAAAGTTATGTCAACCTTCATACTGCTAAGAATATTCCCTTTATATGTTGATCCCGTAGCTGTTCACCTCTTTGCTCTCTGTCTTCTGATGTGTTTATTCCATTTACAAGGGAGTTTGTTGCAAAGAGATGCCTAATAAGAAAAAAACACACCAAAAAATCAATTAATATTATATTAATAATTAATATAATAATATAATATTAATAAATGTTAATATTAGAAATATTTTCTTACTCCAAAGCTGTAAGTGAAGTAGCCTGCTTTCAAAAAAACCTTATATGGAATAAGCCATGTTATATAGGAAATTTTGTTTGTTTTATTTTCTTTATTAGCAACCAAAGCTGATCATCTATTACAAAAGCATACGTCTGACAAGTATTTGTCTTCTGAGAAGTGGTTGCGGAAGTATGGCTTGAAAGCTCAGAAGCTCACATTGTATGATGCACTTGCTGATTGTACTTTTCGCCATGCAGATGGAATTGTTGACATAAAAACTAAACCAGAGGATGAATCTTCACAAACTGATGCTGTGAGTGCTGTTAGTTTTCCCTCATGTCCCATGAGTTGTTTGATTTTTCTTCTAAAACCTGAAAACTTGTCTGATAGCTCAATTTCTGATGAAGTGTATGATCTGTTGTTATCTATTTTTATTGAAAACAGCTTATTAATGGAATTGGGCACAGGTGATTTGTAAATAAGATTGTTTCAAAAGGTTATAATTTTCAAATGATTCTTTCGATGACTCTTTACTGATCCACTTACAATCTTCAAGGGAGGATCAGGGCTGGCTTAAGCAATGCCTTGTTTTTCTATCTATTTATGTAGGGTAGGGCAAAGATTGCTTGTCATCTTTATTTTTCCTCAGAAAAAGTGTTGGTCTCAGCTGCTCCAGTGTTTGCAGATCCTTAAACAAATTTGGATTAATTTGTCTTCTATTTGTTCTTCTCAAGCTCTACCATTACGCTGTTTGATAAGCTTCTGTTCTTGCTAGCTGCAGTTGTATTGACTTTAGCTAGAAACAAATTCTGTGACCATCCTAACCCATGTCTATTTCTGCACTGTTCATGTGCAACAACCATGCACCTCTGAAGTTTGTTCACCAAATATTAATAGCACTGCAAAATAATGTGTTTTGGAACATGAAACCTTTTTGTCTTGGCTGTAGGAGACAAAGTGGAAGGTAATTCATGCAAAATACTGTGACAAGTTTGTACATACCTTCTGGAAAGATGGATCTATAGTTCACATACATGTTAGTACAGAAAAGTATAAGAAATATAAAGAGAAAATGACAACGACTATCAGACAAATGGAAGGAAGGTTAGTGTTCTCTCACAAAAAAATCAGTTTGTGTTGAAAAATTCATTAGTGTTGAAATGTTTGACATTTACTGTCATAATAAGCTGAAGTGGTTGGTAAACTGCCAGTAGCAGTACTAAGCCAGAAATCCCTTTCAGATCAGGATTTCCTAGTATCCATGTAAGAAAAATGATGAACAATTTTATCTTTTGTTCTCCTTCTGGAACTCAAATGTGAAATATAGTCTGCACACTATTGAAGTACTGCTAAAAGTGCTAAAAAGCATGAGGGCATAAGGTGGCAAAGAACATCTAGAATCACCAATAAAACTTAGTAAATGTTCACCCTGTGTACTTAGGTCTCCTTGTGGTACCTCTGACACCCAGTAGCTCAGCTTGACTCGTGCCCATGCTGATAATGGTTACCTGCCCTTTTTGCAATGTTGTGTTGAAGACAAGTTTGAACAGCCTACATCAGAGCCAGGACATGAGCTATTAATTAATGTATCTTATCAGAAGTGAAGTGCTCAAGCTGTCTCCCTATTTAACTTTTCTGCAGTTGTACGGATACACTCCTAGATTTTGTAGGATATCTACAAAAAAAAAAAAAGGCAAACTGAGGGTCTGATTCACCTCTCATAAAGGTGCCCTAAAGTGAATTGGTTTTTATATCTACATTAGAAGAAGAAGGCAGCTTTCAAAATTTATATTGTAGAACTCAAAAAAGAAGCAATGTTGCCCTCTGTTTTGTATGTTAGATCAATGAGATGCCTCACTGAAAAAAGCAGGATGTGAATGATCATTTTATTGCTGCTTTAGTACCAAAAATACAACAGCCTGACTAAATTTAGCAAGGTCACATAGGGTTTTGTTGTTCCTTTTAGTTTATCTTCATCTTGTCATATTTAGGTTAACATTAACATATTGTGAAAGGAAAATTTGAGGTAAAGGGTTTTGGTGAGTATGTATTTCTGAAATCTAAGCCAAGATTATGACTTTTCTGTTTGAAGTGGTTTATCCTGTTGTTAAAAAGTCTTGGTAAACTTTGTCAAACACTTTTGGAGAAATAACTAAGGGCAAAATAGTTATCTGTAGCAAATGTAATAGGATCCTTTAAGTTTCCATGATATAATTTCTTTAAAATCTCTGTGGAGTTGAGTAATATTTTTCCCAGGGCTATTATGTTCCATCTGTTCAAAGTCTGTTTCAGAGCAGACAAGTAGTTTATGACTTTCAAGGGAAATCAGATTTGGACCTATTGTGGCCATTACTGAGGAAATTTTGCACACAGCACCATGTATGCACGTATATAACTGGCAAGCATGCTTAAATCCTGTTTAAAATGTAAAACTAAGTCTGTATTTAGGCTCAAGGTCAACAGAGCATTGAAGCATCTGTGTTATATTAAGACTCTTCAAAGTGTTCAAGTTCCTTTCAGAGTAAGTTCTCAAGTGGTTTTGTGGAAACAGAGATATATGAGCATATACTTAAATGATTTCCTGAGGCTGGAGAACAGCTACAGAGGCAATAGTTACAGTTACTTCCTCATGGGATTTCTCAGCCCAAACTACCTGATAATTGACTTTATAAAGGTGCTGTATTGCTTTTTCTGTTTAGTCTGTCTAGAGATTCCTACTTAAATTAGAAAAACAATGCCTTGTGTTGTTACATAGTGACGGAGGATTGATTTATTGTGGCCAATGTACTCCTTCTCACAGTGACTGGTAACAGGTACTTAGGGAAAGAGAATATGAAGTACAGCAGGGACAGAAAGATCTTTCCTGTTAGATTCTGATACACAAAGCTCCAAAGATCTTACAGATGAGGTTTTTATTTATTTTTTTAAATTTCCCTCAGAATGAAGTGGCTTCAACAAGGAAGCAGAGGGCTTTTTGGGACTGTGCTTGAAGATGATGTCTATATTCTTATTGATATATCCCAGTCTATGAAGGACAAGCTCCCAGTAGTGAAGAATAAAATACTTCAGCTCATACAGGTATGACAAAGTGATGATTCTGAAGACAGAGGATTATTTTAGAACAGGCTGGTCTTTTCTGGATGGTTGCTATTCTATTTTTTATTTTCATATTTAAAAATTATTTTTAAAATATTACCTTTGTAAAAATATTTTATTTTTCTTGATGTGCTCACTTTTCAGTTAAAAATATATATGTTTTCATCATTTGTAAAAATATTTTATAAAATCTAGAGAAAATGTTAAAAATTAAAGAGGCTTAAGTAGTTCTCGTTTCTCTCAAGCCATCTTCCTCCTAAAAAAAAGGGAAACTAAAAATAAGGAAAACAAAGAAAAATGGTGCAATTAAACACCTTTTAACATTTTTATTTTTAAGCAGTGCCATCCAGTTGCCCCAGTATGTTGTTATTTGTAATGTGTGTTCATTAGAAGGACTAGGAAATTTAAAACTGTAAGAAAGAGCATTTTGAGCTAAGTGCAAAAGTGGTAGGACCTAGTATGATGTGGTCCTCTTGGCAGATCAGCGCTAGAAAACTGCTTGATATGGTGCCAGAAGGTTTCACAGGCAGCTGCACAAAAAGTGGTAATGAAAGGAAAGATTCCAGGCTCTGGAGGTTTTTACTAGCTTGCAGAAATCTTTCCCTCCTTGTAACTTCTGTCCAACAGCAACTTCAGCAAATTCTTAACTTCACTCTCTATTGCTGTCCTGGTTCCCCTTGTCTGTGGTCTATGATTGATTCTTTTTCTCCTCCTCTAAATGGTGCCTTGCTTTGTTTCTGATTTCAATTTCCTTTGATAAGCAGTCATAATCTTTCCCTTATACCACAGTTCATACTCAGTTTTGTTTCTCTTTCTCTTGGCCTCCGACATTGGGAAGTTCAAGTAATCTTAGTATTAATAGTTGCAGGCAATAATTATCATTGCATCTGTATGTCTCTTTGCATACCATAACTGAATATTATAAATATTTATTTTAACCATATAATCAACTATACCTAATTTAAAACAACCCTTACTAGTCAACATTTCAGGTTACAATTATTCTTTCTCTTAACACTGAGTAAAATTCAGATCCTATCTCTTGCAGGAACAATTGAGATACAAAAAGAGGTTTAACTTTGTGAAATTTACTGCCCAAGCAGTGGCATGGCGAGAGAAACTTGCTGAAGTTAATGAGGAAAATTTGCAAGATGCTTGGCTTTGGATAAAAGGGCTTGAGGTAATATGGCAACTAATTATCGCAAAGTGTGTTTGTACAAAGTTATATTTGTGTCTTCTCTCCCTGTATGGCTGAGGTATTTTTGGATTGATTAAGTATTTTACTTTAGTAAGATGAAATGTATAGATGAAGCACAGGTTTCAGTAGATCTGAGTACAATATATGATGTGTCAGGTATAATAATCCTTTAACATATTAATTCAACTTGCAGTCTGGTACATTTAGCAGCCACAATGCAAATGTGGGCCAGTTTTATTTCTGTAGGATCTATGACTCTGATTGGACCCTGTGTCTAAAGTTGTCACTCTTGCTGCACGGCTGCTGCATGGGTGAGGGCTGTCGATGACAGACTTGCAGCTCAGAGATGATGCAGGAAACTGGTGCCAGCAGGCTAGAAGAGCATTTCTAGTCTCTTTTGGTGCAGACAGACAACTGACTTCAGCTTTCATAGGAACATGAGAGCAACTATACTCAGACCAAACATCTTTCTATCTACCCAATATTCTTTCATTGCAAGTGGCCAAAATCTGAGGACTTTTCCCTGAAACAGAGTAGAAATGCTTGTAGGGAGCCACAGTCAGCCACCACATTGTACCTGTCAGCAGCTTTAGGGCCAGTTAATGTTTCAAACATGGATAGCAATGTTAGGATCACAGCACTGAAAATCAATCAACAGCACAGACATATCCAATGTTATGTTTTCTAACTCAAAACCATGTTTATACAATAAAACTCCTCACCTTTTCCTCAGACTTCATAATGAAATTCCTGGGGATGAAGGAATTGAGGAAGCTACATAATATCTCTGAGACTACATAGCAAGATAAGTAACTCAGTATTCTCAGAAAATGCTAACAGAAAAAGACAGGGAGAAAAAGAAGTATTAGTGTGTCCTCCCTGTGTAGTTGTGAATACTTATAACTGCAGTCAGTAGACTTAATTTTGCTGCCTTCCTTGCTTGAGACTTGAAAACTTGTGTCTGTTTAACCCAGATATGTGGTACCGTATCATGCAAGTTCGATAGTATTTTGTACTGCTATAATTTGATACTATCTTGCATATGCATTTGGGAATGACCTTTTTCATCTTTATTCATGAAGCTGTGAATGGTTCATTATAAATTTCCTTCTAAGTTTAGATCTAGGTATCTGAAATGGTACAGGGAATAGTACAAGAACCATCTACTTTTTTCAGGGATGACATGTGCTGCTGACCTTTTAGTCTTTAAAGCAGTGCAGATGTAAGTCTGAGATCAGAAAGCTGGCTTTACAGTAAAGCTGAAATTAATAGAAGATTGCTCTGCAATATTAATCAGAGTAGATCTTTTGATCTCATTTTATGCACTCTGGTCCAAATATGTTGAATAAGAAAGCTGAGCTATAAACAGAAACTAACTATTCCTTAAAAATCCTTTAGAAGTGATAACATTTAAAATTCAGGGGATGATTATGCCATGTAGTTGAAACATGTCAACTTTGTTTAAACTCTGATAAAACCAGCAGCAACTGAGGAATTGAAAACTGAGCTTTTACCATGAGTGAGTTAGTTATTTCCCTCATGTCATCAACATCCTTCCTATTTTCCCATGATATAGTGGAAGAAGTTTTGTTTCAAAGTGGGCCAAACCCATGTACTCTTACTGAAAAAATCAAGGATGAACAATTTGCACATAATAGTGAGTGATGTGCGTGTAGAACTTTATACTGCTTACTAGAACATTAGGAGTATTACATATATTAAACACAAAGAAAATGGCTCAGGCTAGCTATTTCTTATGAGTGAGTACTGGTAAGGATTGTTTGTGGATTAGAAGACAGGATTATAAAGCATCTGAGCTGTCTTGTTGCCTGGCCCATATATACCTGTGCAGCCCCATAGAGTCACTCTCAGAGTGTACCAACTGTTCCATTTCACCTGATTTACTTAATCTGCCCTTTCTAGCCCTATCTAATAGAACTCCTTGTTGGAGGGATGAAGTGGAAGGAGTTTTAACACAATAGGAATGAAAAAATAATGCACTCTCATATTTTTTTGCATGGCTGGGTCAGTGTTGCTGATTTATATTTGTCTTCTGTAATGCATTATAAATAAGGATCCTGAGTTTCTTCTCACATCACTGCAATCCTCACAGCCCTCCAGAGCGGTACTCAGTAGCTGTACTACCATAAACCAGACTCATATCATTTCAGGAATTTGTCTTTGGCCCCATTAAAGGCTAAGACTTGACAAAACACTTTTCCCTACTGACAAAACCTTACTTTTCCCTTAAATTTTGGAGGTTTTGTGCACTGAATTTTTGAAAGGTGGAAATCTGAAGATACAAACTGTGGGTTTTAGGTTCCTAAAAGCAGTGAAATGCATTTCGGTAAATTTAGAGTCTCTAAAAGACAGGTCATGATCACTAAGCATGTGAATGACACAGGAAAAGTGCTAACATTACTCAAGTATGAATATTCAGGGGACATAGTATTGCTTTAATGTGTACATTTTGTTGTTACAGCTATTTTTTTGTGCTAAAAATTAAATGTTGTTTACATTGATGTGCTAAGGAGCTAGGTAGTCTGAAGAAATTACTGTTCAGAAAACCAGGAAATCCAATTTTTGAGAAATAAACTTCTTCAACTCTTTTGTGGAGCCTTGAATTATTTAAGTAAAATATGAAATTCAAGGGGGAGTGATGAGTTGGCAGTCAGGAGCAGCAGTGGGAAAATATTATAGAATGTAAACTTCTACTTATATCTTCCTGTCTGTTTATAGTCTTAATGATTGCTATAGTGTCTACAGCTCCTATTTATCTTGCCAGCATTTTGCTTATGTGTGGTTGCATAAGCACTAAATAGCAATTTGGCACCAATTTATGTGACTTTGACACTTTGTTCACTTTGATTTTTCTAGCTATTCGGCAGAAATATTTTTACTGTTGTATTACTCATTTCAGTTCTGTAATATCACTTGAATCAGTACACTGTTATATGAAATTTAAGAACACAGACAAAAAATTGTAGCTGTAACTTTGAGTTTTCCTTTTGGTTTCTTAGGTTGGAAGTTCCACAAATACACTTGAAGCTCTCCAGATTGCTCTTTCTGATACTGACACTAAGGCTATTTATCTCTTGACTGATGGGAGACCTGACCAGGTATTTCTGAAATGAGAAAACAGAAAATGTGATAGTGTGGGGCTACAGTGATCGTGTCAGAAGGCTGCAGCATGAGATGGAGGAAATCCCCTGGAGGAGCCAAGGGAGGTTCAGGCTTGACATCAGGAAAAAAATTTCCATGGAATGGGTCATTGGGCACTGGAATAGCCTGCTCAGGGAGGTGGTTGGGTCACCTTTCCTGGAGGTATTTAAAAGGTAGGTGGATGAGGTGCTGAGGGGCATGGTTTAGTGATTGATGGGAATGGTTGGACTCTATGATCCTGTAGGTCCTTTCCAACCTAGCGATTCTATGATTCTATGATTCTATGATATCATGTCTACAGAGCTGTGTCTCTTAGACATTGTCATAATATTGAAAAATTCTATCTGAGAAATGTTCTGTTCATAATGGAGTTTTGCTTAGAGCTCTTCACCCACAATCTAGTCTTTGGCACATGATAACTCATGGTGTTTCTCATGAGCTGTTTGAAGGACCTGGTAATTGTTAAAGATGTATGTTATTATCAAGGTTAGGGCTTGTGTTAAATAAAATATCTTCTTAACTTAGTACAAATATCTCATGAATTAAAACTCAGAAAATAATTATGATCTTGTTATATGGTTGTATTTAAATGTTAAACCCCTGCAATCTTGTGTGATGTCTTGCAAGTCTAAAAATAAAGTGACTGAGCAAAAAAACCCCTAAACCCAAATTTGTCAACATTTTCCCCCCATGAACGCATTACATATATAAGTAGGTACTTTCTTACATTCTGTTGCAGAGCTTACATAAGGGTTATGTTGTATCTGAGGAGTAAAGTACTAATTATTAATTTACTTCATTTTCTTATTAAGATGTTACCATTCATATTGCTCTCTTAGGTCTCCATATGATATTCAATTTCATCTTTATTCCTATTGAGTTAAATTTGATCTCATGTAGGTGCAATTCTGAAGTTGCAGTGGTCTAGAATTGCTTTAAGTCTAGGTTTAAGTGGTTAACAAAATCAAAAGTATGCTTTTATTCTTGAAAGTGTTGTTGCCATGACTTAAAATGGTGCTATTTCATGTGATCATGCATTATAGAACATCAACTATAAACTCATGAAATCCCACTTGTTGTTCAGATATAATGATGCAAATAACGTAGAACTGTAATGCATGGTGAAAACGAGCTGGTATACTGAGAATGGCATTTTAAAAATACTTTAAAGTTTAGCTTGGTTATAATGGCAAGTATGCAGCAAAACTCTGATGTATGTAAATAACTGGGCTGAAGGGCACATAAAAATAATTACTGAGGAATACAGCATAAATCCAAGATTCAGAAACCTTCATAAACTTGCAGAAATAATTTATTTATTCCTTGATAAGGAAGAATCACAGAATCACCAGGTTGGAAGAGACCCATCGGATCATCAAGTACAACCATTCCCATCAAACACTAAACCATGTCCCTCAGGACCTCGTCTACTCGTGCCTTAACACCTCCAGGGAAGGTGAATCAACCACCTCCCTGGGCAACCTGTTCCAATGCCTAATGACACTTTCCGTAAAACCTTCATCCTAATCTCTAACCTAAATCTCCCCTGGCAGAACTTGAGGCCATTCCCCCTTGTCCTGTCCCCTGTCACTTGGGAAAAGAGGCCAGCTCCCTCCTCTCCACAACCTCCCTTCAGGTAGTTGTA
>WAAB01025161.1:292517-316351 GCA_013389865.1 Piaya cayana
CATCGGATCATTGAGTCCAACCATTCCCATCATCCATCCTCCAGTCCAGTGGAACTTCCCCAGTCTTCCAGCACTGCTGGAAGATGATGGAAAGAGGTTTGGCCACCACACCCGCCAGGTCCCTCAGTACTCTTGGGTGGATCCCATCTGGCCCCATAGGCTTGTGGGTGAAGTAGCAATCTGTACAGAATGTGTGCTTTTAACTGATAAATATCTGTCTCTAAGCAACAGTATGACTGATTATATTCTTGCAAGTTCTGAATGTTTTTTTAAATACATTTCTATATGCCACATTTTTTATATACATTTTCTGATTTTCAGCCCCCTCAAATAATTTTGACTCAAATCCAGCGTCATCGTAAAATTCCCATCCATACAGTATCCTTCAACTGTGATGATACAGAAGCTAATAATTTTTTGTATGAACTATCTACTGAAACAGAGGGACGGTTTCATTATTATAACATTTACTTGACTGATCCTGATGCTGGAGAGTTTGGTGTTGTGAGTATCTGAAAATATATATGATTGTTTTTTCTTGCCATTGAAGGTACTGCAAGACTCACATTATTGTGATTCCAGATTACGTTATATTATTTTAAAAGAGGGTTAATCCTGGTCAGATTTGAAGTGGTGTGGAAACAGTGAGTGTGACATTTTTTGCTTATGAGATTTTGTTAGACCACAATGGAAAGGCCTGAGGATCATGCGAAGTACATTAGTAGTGCTATTGTTGCAAAAAACATTCCAACCTTCAAGCCCCAGAAACAAATAATCCAAATTCAGCTCTGGAAGAAACACACATGATCTCTGCTGTCTAAGAGACAAGCTACTATTTACAATGAAGCTATGTTTTGTATCATGTTAATAAATGAGAGAATGCAGTGTTGAATTTAAATGATGATGAATGAATGATTCTGTGAATTTTGCTAGAAGTTCACTGTACTGAACTGGGGAGCGATCTGTAATGAGTAAAATGTCTGGAATAGCCGTGACCTATCAAGTGTGACTAAGCAGCTCAGTCTAACAGTCCCTAGTAGGAAATTTCTGAATAGACTAACAGAAACACCCATTTAAAGCAGATTCCTATTTTTAATTAAACACTCAGTTTATTAGTTCCACGACTAATGGTGGCAGTGGAACAACCAGGAACAACACAGTAGAAGGAAATTTAGAACTTCGCAGACACCAAGTAGAAGAAAGATGTGAAAGTATTCCATCTCTTGGAAGATACCAGGGAGTGTACTAGGCAGTTATGGTGGTTCTGATGATGTGGACTGTGTGACACTGCGTGTTGGAAAGATGAGGGCCAAGTCCATGTCGTCCATCTCCAGACTTCCAGCCCTGTGGGAGTTGTAAAGGGATCATTATTGGAATTTCCTTCCTGTTTTCCTGTAGTCCAAATTATTCCTACTCAGTTCCAATGTTTACTTGAAGAGTATGGGTTTTACATACAATTTTTCAGAGACAACGTTTTGAGTGTGATATAGCTGTCATTTGTAGAATGACAGGACAACAGTTGTTATGTACGTATCTTGCATTATGTTTTATTTATTTACTTATTTGTTGTGCTTGCTTGGAATGAGGGGAGCTATTGACCTTGCTACATCATTCAGAAATATGACTGTTCATATCTTAAGGGATAACTGGCTTGTTAGAGAATCCTTGCCCTTTTCCTAAAAAGGAAGAATGACTTGAAAGATTGTATTGCCATGCACGTGTTAATCTTTTTTTTTCCCATAAGCCTGCTTGTACATAGAGAAAGTGAGCAAAACAAACTTTGGTTTAAGAGACAGAGAGACTGGGAAAAAGTACACAAAATTATGCAGTTGTCCTAACTGAGTCATTATTCAAAATCATCACTAGAGTTTGCATTGTGTCAGTTCAGAAATGAGACATGTTTAGGAGTGATTGTAATAAAACATTTGATTCATTTTTGTTAGAGTGAAGACATACAACTTCTGAAAAGAGAGATTAAACAAGGAAAAAGAGACCTGGAGAAAATGAAGACCTTTCATGATGAATGTCTGATAAAGGATCATTATAATGGAGAAAATGATCCAGAGAATAAGTATGTCCTCATATTGCTATTATGTTAATAAGAGATAGGATCTATCTGTTTCATTTCTCCTTTTTCAGTGTCTTGCATTTTTAATCTCTGACATTTTCCCTCCTAAAAATAAAGGTAGTTGTTTCTTTCTTTTTTTTCTGAACAGTTACAGTAATGGAAAAGAAAACCTGGAAAAAATACACTAAATATATTAACAGAATGATCTCAAATATATCTCAATAGTCTCAGATTATTAGGAATAATTAAATCAGAGACATTATTGTCCTGTGGTAGAGCTGGCATGGTACTCCATGCCTACATTGACACTCATTAGGATATGCTGATTGGAACAAATCACATACAAATTTTCTTGTTTAAAAGATGGCAGACACCATGAATGATATTCAGCTCAAGCATTTTCACATTTTTGATTGTATAATGTGTCTGTATATTATTCTACATCTAACTTTGCTTTTTATTAAAGGATAAGTGATCTCATAATTAAAAAGTGTTTCATGTCCACCATAGGTTGAAAAACACGTTGAAAATCTTACAGGGCCAAAAATGACTGTTCAAAAATCTGTCCTTTCACAGCATTTCGAAAGTAGGCTCCTGAGTCACCATGGAGGTGTTTTCTGATTGTACCGAGTTTCTGTTTGGGGAACAAACACAGACCTAGCTTCCATCTTGGACTTGTAATCTTTGTGAGAGCACAGCCTTAATGAAAAAATAGCTTGCCCAGTGCCTTTTTTGTCTGTGCAGTAATAGTACAAAAGCCAGAAAGTACATTGAAAAAAAAATCCTATTTTTAAGACAAAAGTCTATTAAAAATAGTAAGTTAAAACAAAGGTATTAAAAATAAAGTAAAATAAATTAAAGGAGGAGACTGGTGTGGAACAATTCTGCATGTGGAAGGGTGGGCAGGATGTGCAGCCAAAAAATGTAGATAAGTGTTTCTATCAGAATTTGCTTTTTTTTTACTTAGTGCTGGAATCACACATATATGTGTGTTTGCATATATTTGCATTTTTTTTTACTTAGTGCTGGAAACACACATATATATGTGTGTGTGTGTATATATATATAAACTATTTTTATATAACTATTTATATATATATAAAATCTAAATATACATGTGTGTCAGTCATTTTCATTGCTGATGGTAGGTTCATTTTCCTCCCCAGGATTCAAAGAGGCTATTAAACAACATTCTGACCTTATTAAAAATGTACAAGAGTGTTGCTTTAAAAGTAACAAACACTTTTAAAATCAACTAAGAAACAATTTTTAGACAGTTAAAAAACACAAGCATATTTTAACCTCCTTTGAACTCCCCTTTGTAATGCAGACTAGGATATTAGAGAAAATATTTTGCACTATTGGAAGCATTTGAAACGAGTATTTAAATAACCAGAAGAATTCAGCTTAGCCTTTTTTAAACCATTGCTATGTTTGAAGAAATTTCTTAGAAGCAGTAAGCACAAGCAGACACATGCTGCATCTTCTGTAACCAAATATGTTGAAGAGCTTAATACTGCTTTTAGCAGCAGGCCATGCTGTGCTTCAGAAGACTCAGAATTGACACCACATCACCAAGCCTGGCAAACCACTGCTGACAGTCCAGCCCAGAGGAAGAAAGTATTATATGCAGGTAAGACTAGTATGAACTGTAGCTGTTAGTGGAATGTATTCACTAACTTGAAAACCTTCTGTCGAAAATAGCAAAAAGCACCCCTCATTGTAGGAACGCATTAAGCCTTTGATGAATTAAATAACCATCTTTCTGAAATTCTGACTAACTTACTTTCATTTTCACTTTTCAGCCATCTTACTCATTGACACAAACAGACAGACAACTGTCTGCTCATTTATCCTTCATCACAGATCCTGTGATGAAAGAAGTGTCGCCAGCAGGTCAATGGTGGTGATTCTGCCCCTCTATTCCTCTCTTGTGAGACCTCATCTGGAGTCCTGTGTCCAGTTCTGGAATCCTCAGCATAAGAAGGACACGGAACTGTTGGAATGGGTCCAGAGTAGGCTACAAGTATGATCAGAGGGCTGAAGCACCTTCGCTATGAGACAGGCTGAGAGAGTTTGGGTTGTTGAGTCTGGAGAAGAGAAGGCTCTGAGGAGATCTTATAGCGACCTTCCAGTACCTGAAGGAGCTACAAGAAAGCTGGGGAGGGACTGTTCACAAAGGCTTGTAGTCACAGGACTAGGGGCAATGGGTATAAACTGGAGAGAGGCAGATTTAAACTAGACATAAGGAATAATTTCTTCTTGATGAGAGTGGTGAGACACTGGCACAGGTTGCTCAGGGAAGTTGTGGATGACCCATCCCTGGAGGTGTTCAAAGGCAGGTTGAATGAGACCCTGAGCAGCCTGATCTAGTGGGACATGTCCCTGCCAAATGGCAGGGGAGTTGGAACTGGATGATGTCTAAGGTCCTTTCCAACCCAGACTATTTTATGATTCTGTGATTCTATGATTATCCATTTTCATAGAACGTTTTAAAAGCTGTGCAAGCAGTTTTTAAATAGTAGATATTAACCTTTTATTTGTATTAGAAATAAGTACATTGGCAGGGATGAAGGACTGATCTCTGTTTCACTAGTTGCAGCATTATTTATGCTAATATTTCCCCTTACTACACCTGTAACTCTACATTTTTCTCTGAAGTATCATATGTATGCAGTTTGAAACGAAGTTTGCTTGGTTGATGTGAAAGAAGCCTTTGTCCTTGGGAAAGTATGAGGTACAAATTAGTACAGAAGTATTTTTGTGGTTGAGGTCTTGTGTAGTCATTCCCTTAAAAACTGGGACTGGATACCAGAAATCCCAGGCAAGTCTTTGAGCAATATGTTAGTTCCTCCTTTCTTTCCCTTTTAACATCCACAGAGCAAACAAAGACAAGTCTGCTGCGAATCCTGAGCCACACTGTGAAATCAAGGGAAGAGAGCCCAGAGGAAGGAATATCTCCTGAAAAAAAGTATGTTTCTGTCAAAAAGAGCGTGAAACACACAGCCATTACCAAAGGCAAGTTGACAGCCAGGAAGCTCTGGGTGGGGCAGCAGAAAACATTTCTTCTGCTGCGCTTGTTACTAATAGCACCTGTAGTACAAAGGACCAGGATACAGCAAATACTCAGAGAGCTGGACACACGGAAGGTATTGTAACAAGGTCCTTACAGCTGTTGACAGATTCCTTCCAGTGCCCAAACTATTTGGTTTCCAACAGTTTATTATGTCAACAGTATGTGACAACTGTGATACTGCTGCACCTTAGACTGCTGAAAACATATCAGAAGTACTTCTTACCTTATAATAAATAGATCTTGAGAGTCTTGTTACAATACAGTAATAGATTTTTGCTGGGATACATTAATTTGTAGTTTTGTTCAGTGTTATTAAAGCTGAGAGTGGTCATTCTAATTCTGAAAGCAAGTCAATTTATTAAAAAACATGTTCTCTAGTAAAACATAGGTAGAAGCAAAAGTACTTCAAGTGGGGCTTGAATATACATCCAAATAGTTTTCATTTCTTTCAGTAATTCATGCAACTCTGAACTGTATGATAGGTCCTCTAAGTCTACCTATGATACTTAACGATGTTTGTATTTTTTTTTTTTACATTTCAGCTTCTTATTTTTAGTTCTTTATATGCTTTTTAGACAGATTTTCATAGTGTTATACCCTAAATTAGCCAATTCTGCATCTCATTAGTGATGGTACTTTGTATAACATCATGAATTGGGGAATAAACTGAGTAATCTTTATTTTGGGGCTATAAGAAATAAATGCATACAGAGCTCTCTATTTTTTTTTTAAATACCTAAATTATTCCTCACCTATTTTATAAATTTCTCATTGAAACATACTGTAACATTATTACTATTGATCAACAGTAAGAAAAGCAAGAAACTTAATTCTCATTGATTAATTTAGCAACTGAAATAAACATTCTTGTGTAGTCTTTGTGACACTGCTAGTAGGTTCAAATGGAAAATGTTGCTATTATATGTCAGCTTATTAATGTATTCTTCCGTGTGCACAAAAACTTTAAGATAATGAAATGCAAATGTTTTTTCTTAGATCTGAAAATGCAGAAAGCTGTGGAAAAGACATTGAAAAGGTATGTGTGTACATACTTGGATACAGCACAAAAATTACAGTTTGTATTCTCCTTCAGCGACTGCAAAATTCTCAAAGGTATTTCTACCTTGTGCTACTTCTTACCATCTTTTTTTCCAGTTCTCTAGATATATCTTCAGCTCTTTGGTTAGAGACTCATGGCTTGGTTGTTAGGCGACTCACCATCAAAGATGCCTTAGCTCCTATAGCTGTCCCACACAGTACCAAATACATCCCAGTTCTGGACAAGCATGTAGCTTCTAAAGTATTTGATGAGGTAAAACTCTTACTCTCTTTCAAAGAAAATGTAAAACTTGGTTCTGTTTTAAAGTTTTTTTTATTAATTTCTGTAAATGTCATAAATGTATTCTCTAGTCTTCATTGTAGATAGTTGACGTGCAGTAAATGTTTAATGCATATCTGAATGTTCATTCATCAGTAAGAAGGTAGAACTGATAGTTAATAGTATTTCTTGCAGATTTTACGCTTAAGTTTTAGAGCCATATGTTTTTCTTTCACATTTACCAGTTGATGGCAGTGTACAACCATCAGGTGTTCAGCAAGTTCTTGAGCACCACAGCCTCTTCTGATGCATATTAGATCACTGTAGTATGTATTTTAGGTCCACAAAGTCATTTGGAAAACTGTACAGGTGCATAATTTGTGGATTTGTGCATTCTCAAGGTTTACATTACATGTGTCTGCTAAGACCTTTTGAGAAGTACTTGAAGTCAGTAGTTAAAATTTAATTCTGATAGGTGTAGGCAACTGTAAGATTGTGGAGGTGCAAAATTAATGATGAATTGTGTATCACGAAGCTCTAATAGCCATTCCATTTAAAGGAAATCAATTTTGTGGCAAGTTGCTCTAATTCTTGTGTCATATACCCTACGAAAGTCCTATGTACATGCTGCAGCTCATTTTGACTATTAAAAACAATTTCTTTAAATAAATACTCAGAGAAAAACTAAACAGCATCTGTTTGAATAACAAAGGGTAAGCAAGGAATTAGGAATAGGATGTAGTATGGAGCTAAGTGAAATATCTATAACTAATGTACACGTTTGTACATTTTAAAGTTTTCGTGTTAGGAATGGGAATTTTTGCTACAACATGCAGATTGTGGAAGCAAAACCAGGTTCTCTGGTTTAGTAAAAGCAAGTCAAACCTAACATATTTAAGTATTTTATTTTAAGTGTGAGGTTTTTTTTGGTATTCTATAAAAAGATGGCTTTTTGTACAAAAAGTATTTTCAAATGTACATTTTAATGTTTCAGATGTAAAATAGACATTTTTTAATGATTACAAAACAATCTATTGTGAAATGTCAAACAAAAGACATTGACTTTCATCCGACTCTTACAATTGATTTCTTACCAGTCTCTTCCTATCTTCTTCTGAATATACCTACCAACTAGAGCTCTTTCTGCCGTGTTTCTAAATGAAGACTCCTTTGAGTCCTTTCCAGACAATTCTGAGCTGCATTTGAACTGCTGTTTGCAAAAACAGTAGTCTGTAAAACATAATGGTCCTTGAAAATAGCCAAAGCTATGATTTAGCAAGTGATAGAAGTAATTTTTAATGGCAGCTCATGGGAGCTTGTGGTAGTCTAGTTCAGGACTGAATTACATTTGGTATTAGAATGAATAGCTGCTTTACAGAATCAAAACTGTGATCCATGGGCTTTCTTTAGAGACAGGGATATAAACACAAAAGGATATATAATTCTTACCACATTTTTGTACCTGCAAAGCCCTGTTAGAGACGCTCAGTTTCTCAGGCAGTGGAGAATTATTGTTCTATGTGTAAAAGTATGAATTTTTCTGGATCTGAAGCAGGGTATAGGAAGGAAAAAGAAAGTTGATGGCTGTACATAAGGTGAAACCAGTAGAGTTTATGAACTGTGGAATCCATTCTCCCACAAGTCTCATGCCAGCTTATCAAGGAAAAGCAGAAAATAAGTTCTGGGAGTACACACAGAGCTTGAATAGGAATCGTTAACAAATCAATTAAGGGTTTTGATTATACCACTATTTCAGGAAGACTTCATTGAAGATAATAAACATACAGACATTTTGCATTCTTTCTTCTGAAATCTTAGCTTTCTTGATATGGGATGCATACATCCCTGATTGCTTTTCTGGGGGTAGTGTAATTTATAATTTTGGTTTTTGTTAGCAGTGATAATGCAATAACTATGAGCAGTTTTCTCACCTTGGAGATGCAGCAAGCAAAAGGTCTCCATGACAACTGTTGATTAACAAGAAACTGTCCTGTTGTTTTCAGGTCTGCTTGATCTGTCAGTTTCACCTGAGTTATTCCAAAGAGGTTAATTCATTAAGTTACCCATCACAATCATCTCTAGAAAAAAAGAAAATTGGTTTAGGGGCTTGTCTAAATTATGCTGTGATATTTCTGGAAGAAACCTTCCCTATAGAACTATCTGACTATCTGTTGCAGATTATGGCATCTTAAGTACTGCTTTGCACGTCGTGGAATTTTGGCTTAACATTTTGCTCAGAAGAATCAAATTCAGATTCAACCAACCAAAATGTCTTGGTCCATCTAAAATAGGAAATGTTTTGTCTAGGGTTATTGTACTTTGGGTTTGTCCATAAAAAGTGAAATTTTGGTTTTGAAATAAAAGTCATTTTGAAACAAGCAAATTCTTTTGGTGTGAAAGTTTAAGTATTTAATTTAGAAAAATGACAAAATTTTGGCACTGAAAATCTTCCCTGTGACTTCTTTCAGCTGAATATGTCAAATTTCACTTGACTTTCTGAGCAGTTTTCATTGCTTTCAAAATGTACACAATATTTCAAATTTACTATTTCATAAGAACACATTCTGTTCTGATTTTATTCTTTAATACTGTAACAATATATTATATACCCTCATATTCTACTGAAGTGTTTTATAAACTGTATTAAATATTAAGTTTGCAAATTATGCTGTTTGTACTTGGAATTTGTAAAGGGGTATTAGAGAGGGCTTCATGCCCTGCTAGACTTGGTTTGAGTAACATAGCAGACAACCACCCTGGCAACGTGAAACTGCGATAGGCATAGTCTCAGTTCCTTGTCTTTCAGCTTTCAAATGCCACCTGGAAATGACAGCTACCCAGATTTCATGGCTCACAGTTCTAGGCAGAGATTTATCTCATCTGTCTCTGGCAAGATACTTCACTGACATGTTCCCATTAACTTCAGCTTCTACATAATCTTAAGATTAATTTAATATGAGGAGCTTTGATGTGGTTTGGCACTGATGTGACACAGATTAATTAAACAGAGAGAAGATGTCCTCAGAAAGAGAGTGGCATATTGAGTCACACCACTGCTCCTGTAAAAGTAGTCATACAACAGTAATTTGGAATCCAGCTAGGCTATGATGATTCAAACACAAATAAAACATCACTGAAAAATGTTCTCAATTAAGGAAGTATTTTTATTGTTTTACTTGAACCTCATCCATTTTTTTCTCATCTAAGTCCTGATCTCAGCCAAGCACTTGGACAAGCTCCTCACTCTACCATATATATTGAAGACAGTTTTGGGAAGTGTAACATTCTCCAACTTGTCCATTTCTTGCTTGGATTTTTTTCTGTTTATAATCATCATCAGGACACTTTGAGCTGTTCTTATATGAATTGCTGAGTAATTTAAGAGGCTGAATGACAGTACTTTGGACTGAGAAATGGGAAAGAATTTTTCCTTCTGTCAACTTTTTCTACACTTTTCTCTGCCTTTTGAAGATCTAGCTCTAAGTGTAAGACTTTCTAATTTGTAATGAAGTTGATTTACATAGATGCGTATATATTGTGAAATTAGCCAGGTATTGAAGTTCTGATTCTGACTGACCACGTTAGGCTTCTAAGCATTAATGTGTTTAATTAAAACCCATTTCAGTGAGCAGTATCCACCTCGTTCATGCCTTGGTGATCAGTGTGGTGGTAAAAAAAAATCTCTTTCCACCTTTAGTACGATAATTCCTTAGAAAATACAGTCCTCTAGAACAAGAACATTTAATACACTTACATAAGTAAGTATCACACCTGTGTGCTTGAATTAGATGCTAATAACTTTATGAGAGTCTTGTTTTAAAGCAATAGTCTGTAATATGGTCATGATCTAGTAAGGATTGTCTCCCTTCTGACCTACCCTTCCATTGTTAGAGTGACTTTTTGACAGTCTTTTTTGACAGTACTGATTTAATCAATTTGCAACTTCTATAATTTCATAAGATTTTGTAAACGGACTGGAACTATGTCTTAATTCTGACATTTCTTTTAGAGTGGTCAGATCTTTCTTTCTGTAGCCTTCCAGTGTTCTTTGTGTCTGTTTTGATTCCTGGAAATGGACTCTTAGACATTCTGGTGGAGGAAAAATTGTATGATAAATGAAGTTTCTGTCTTTTGTTCTATAATAGATGTTACCATTGGCTCATGTTAGCAACGATAAAAAGCAGATCACACTAATTAATCCTCAGGCACTGAATCTTGATGCCTATAAAGAGAAGCTGGAACAAGCAATTAAATCCTATGAAAGGCAAGTCTACTCATCAGAAATTTATCATATTTGCAGTCTAATTTTTGATTTTTTTCTTATTTAAAGGGTATCTGCTCACACATGCTTTGCTTAATACTGGTAATTTGTCCACTGACACACTTTAATCAACCAACAGCCTGTAGGATAAGTGTTTATTTTCTTCAAAAAACATGCAGAATGAAAAAACAGATAATAGCCAAGGAGACAAGAAATAACAAACATGTTCCTCATATTATGTTTTTTAATGACAAAAAAAAAAAATTATTTTCTTTTCTGTGAATAAACCTGAAAGCAATCTTCTCTGGGGAAGAATCCCAGCTAAACATACAGTAGTAGCCAGACTTATAACTTGCAATTAAATTCTTAAATCCATAGACTGACATTTAAATTAGTGGCCTCTTTTTTCTGCCGGCTGCCTAGCACCTCACTACAGATCTAAGAGTGTAATTGAGGCACCCTTAAGATACTGACAATTTAAATTTCTTATTTTTCTTGAGAAAGGTATGTGTTCTGATTATTAATTAAATGTTTGTAAAAGCACATCAGAGGTAAACAGAACAAGGACATTATCTCTTCAAGCTATTTGTTTCCTTGATTCTAAATTGGTGCGTTTCTTTTTTTTCCAAGCAATGCAATTATTTTTCCGCAGATGTCATTCAGTAGCCTTAAGAGGTCTTTGATGAGGCTCACTTTAATAAAACAGATATCTTTACAAATGGTATTCTAATAAAATTTACAGTTTTAGTTTTTTCAAATGATCAAAAACCCCTTGATGACTAGTGTTTAGTCTTTGCTTTTGATTAATTCCAATGAGGCCCTTTAAGGTTTTTCTTTTACCTCTGTCGCTCTAAAATCACAACAGTTCTGTTTAAAGCATGTAATAACTCTCTTTTTTCATTCACCTTTTCAATTTCTGAATCCATCTTTTGCAATAAAAATCAAGAATAACAGTTTGCAAATGCTGCTTGCTATACCTAATATCAGTGTATTTAAAACAGCAGAATTGGGTTTCCTACCATTACCTACATTAAAGATGTGTAGGAGTGAGATCTGCTTGAAGATCCTTATAATTGACAATGTAAAAAGGAGTTCTCATTGCTTTTCCTCTACATGTGAAACAGCAACCCAGTCAAATTTATTTTGCTCCAAATGCTGTGGTACTTTTCCAGTAACTGCATTTTGCAAAGGCTGCAGTTCAACTTAGTGAATAGTGATTGGTCACAAATTTATTCTGACATCTACAGATGAGACAATACATCAGGGGAAGTAGGTTTCAAGAACAGAAGCAAGCGTGACAATATCTTTCCCATATGTAAATTGACCTCAGCAGGAAATATAGGAGGAGAAAAGTGGCGAGGGCAGAAATTTTGTGCTCTGACAGAAAGAATATCCAATATTGAAGGAGAAAAATGCTGAAAACTTCAAAATGTGTATGATCTTGTATAGCCAGAGGCTTTTACAAATGAGTTAGATGTGAATGTGCACATTTAGAAGTATGAAATAGGCAATGGAGCTTGCTGAGACTGCAGTGTGAATGAACTAAGTAATTTACATTCTGAAAATGCTGAGGTTTGGTTTCTAGTAGAGAAAATGAATCACCAAGAAATTAATATTCAAAATCTGGTGCTAATGAGTTTTTTTATACATGCATCAGTAAATCTGGCAAGGCTATAAAAAAAATCTAATGGTTACAATCTGATTTTTTTCTAACATTGCATTTGTTCATTTATTTCTAAAGGAAGCTTGGAATTTTTCTAGAATTACAGCAATTGAGATCGTCAGTAGAGGTTTATTTGGTTTATTTGTGTGTTATGACATGAAGTCACTGAGTGATGGTTCGCTTGAGATTTTGACAGAGAAAACTAAGTTAGATGACCTCATCAGTGTTTATCATTTGTATCTAATAAATAACAGCTGAAAATTTAGTGATGCTTTTAAAAGATCTCACAACTGCATTGCTTTGGGATAGTCACTTTTGTTTTCCTGTCAGTAGTTTTTCTTCATAGCCACAGTTTAATGAATTAGAAACCTGATTGCTACAATCAAGAGGTTATCTCAGCAGGAAAAAAAATTAGCATTACTCTCCATATGTCTTCAGGCTACAGTTTTCAGGCACTGTTTAATTGGACAAACTGTGCTTGGTTTAACTGGCATTTAATCACTTTTAAAATTTGATTTATCTTACTAATGTTTTCCATAGAAAATCCTGGCAGGAAGCAATAGTGATTGCCATTAATCTTTCTATGACCCTGAAACAGACATGTTGCTACTTGATGGAAGATGCTGTTTTCCCATCTTCTCTTGCAGCTGATAATTTCATAGCTGAATGATAAGGATCCAATCTGATGATACAGTGCTCTTGGAATACAAATCAGTGTAGATATCTCAAGAACCTGTGTTTATTTGCTAGTTTTGCAATTATCAGATGCACAAGGAGCTGCATTCCCTCAAAAACTGTTCTGATTTCTTTAATAGGCGCCTAAACCTGGTCGTTTGGAGAGCACTTTCTCAGGAGGAAAGAGACAAGTAAGCTAGCACCTTTTGGTGTTCTAACTTAACTCTGAAAGGCTAATAATAACTATCTGATACTTTTAAAATCACTATTCCTATAACCAACTGGTTTTATTGTCAAATATTTCTTAAGTGTACTTTGCTTTCAAAAATGTACATGTGATGTGGAGTAATATTACATTCAGGACCAACTTCTTGCACTGCTGATTATTTTTAAAAGATTTGCATTCCATTTTAATGGTTCTAGTCTATTCTTGATCAGTGTGAAATGGCAGGGCTTTGGGAGAGCAGCGTGTCATCACCTTTGGCACCAAGGTAAATGTGCTCATCTGGTAAAGAGCACTTCAGTAGCAGGTTTGTAGAAGCACAATAAACCCCTTTATAGCATGTGCTGGAACTGTATTTCACACTAGAATTTTGAAACTAGCTTGTTTCTGTATATTGATTTCAAAAACCAGTAACTATAAACACGAGTGACATCAGTGAAGTTAACAGCATCTCTTTACTTCAGAGAAAAAAGTGAAGATCCCTTAATGGAAACTAAATAGGTGTGAAATATTCTGTGCAGAAAAATGGGAATGAAAAGTAGAATGCTTTTAACAAGGCTTAGGTTAATGAGCAAAACCCACACAGTTCCATCATCAATAATGAGAGCTAAAATCCCATTCTGGTAGAGAGGAAGTAAAGGTTGTTAAACGAAAAAACAGCGTATAATTATAAAAAGTAAACATGTAACTGTTGATAGAAAGTAACTGAGCATAGAAAGTTGACAAGGTAGTATCTAAGCTATTTTATTGTTTGGAACGTATAGACAATTATGTATATAAGGAAAAAAAAGTCCTAGCAAATGTGCAGTCTGTTGCTAGAGGGGCATATTGAAATTGTTAATATTAGTGCATAGAAATGGAAATATTTGATCTATTTATTTTCTAAATTTACAAATTGAATTATCAAATTCCTGTATTACAAAAGGATGACAGCGTAATTTCAAAATAATTAGTCATCTTAAGGGAGAGTATAATGAAGCCGGTGAAGTTAGTCACAGGAGTCCTGAAAGAACTGGTTGAGGACATCTTTTGTTCAGTAGTGTGTATTAAAAGGCTATCTCAGATAATAGGGAAATTCAGCTACACTACAGAAGTAGTAATTGTCCTCATGTTCAAAATTGTTGAGAGATCCAGCCCAGAAGATACATTAACTTGACATTGATGAATAATTAACACAGAGAAAAAAAATCTATAAGTAACTATACCAATCAGTGTAATTTCAGTACAAAGTGGTTCCTAGAGAAGAGAGATAAGCAATGACAAAGAGCAGGGCATTGTGGTAGGCATCACCACAATTAGTAAGACAGACACTTAAATACGCTCTCCACGTCCAGGTTTCACATTTTGTTAAGTGCTAGTAAAGCTGTAGAGAAAAGCCACAGGAATTATTTGAATACTAAAAAGAAGTATGTTAATTTTGACTGGAGATTTAAGTAATGCTACCTGTTCTGCATTTTGGGGGTTTTAGTTTGGTTTTATCAATGAGATTACTGTATCTGTTTCACCTTTCTGTGCATAGTCTAGGCTCAAAATGGCTCTTTAGTCCAGTAGGCAGTGATGTATCCTGAATCATCAGTGGAAGCAAACTCCTGATCATTGAGTGAAAATTGAGCAGTGCAGGAATGATAGAGGAATAAGCATCAGGGGATTATACCTTTTTTTTTTTAATATGACCGGTCAAGTCTGATGCGGCAATTCAGGACTTTATAGGTACCCAGATGCTTGGCACTGCACAGTAGCTGCTGCTCCAGAAAGACCACGGATTTCCATAATTTCTCAATAATTTCTACAAGTTCTTTATTGATGGCTCACATCATCTGGGATATCTAAAATGGCACCAGGTTTTTATGCTTGAACTGTTCTTTAGATATCTTTCTGTGAGGTATGGTTAAGCCAGATGTGATTGTCTGACTAAACACAATGGTAGGTGGATGAAACACAAGAACTTATAATATACAGAAGATAGGATGGATGAATCTGATGTATTATTCTGCTTTTAAGCTTTGTGATTCTGTTTCTAAAGTATTGCCAAAATTATTTTTTTTCCTGCCTGTGCTTACTATATTTTTAAGATTTAAAGAGGATGGTCCAGTCCAATATATGCAGCATAAAGAAGCTTTGCTGGAGTCTTTAGAGAATTTGGGGTGGCCAATTTCCTGTGAAGATGTAATATTGTTAGAAGATGAGATAGCAACAGCATTAGCATATATACAACAAGCCTCTGATCTTCAGAAAGCTATCAAAAAGGAAACTGTGAGAAGCTTGGAATCGCACATAAGCAACAATAAAAGGGTAATAGATATTCCATATATTTCTCTTCAGTATGTGCTTCTGGAAGAATTTTGTTCTGTGCAAATGGCTGATAAATTAGGTGTTCGGCATGATGTTATTATCCAAATAGATAGAGGAAGAAATGTAAATAAAAAGAGAGAAAAATTTCAATGACTTTTTGGAAGTACCAAGGAAGGAGAAGTTTGGAGCTGAGAGCACCACAGAAACTGAGTGTCTTTGAAACAAATCTGAGCAAAGTATATTTACCTCCTCTGCAGTGACAGCAAAGATATATATGAAAGAAGGGAAAGAAGAGATATATGGAAGGCAATTATGAGATAAGAGTTGCAGTTGGTTTAATATCTGATAAATTGGACTAAAAGATCTTGCAATTCTGGAGTAATTAACTGTATTCTTCTGTGGTATCTTTCTTCTAAGAGAAAAGATTAAGAAAAGGGTTGGGATTTGGCTTTATACTTGGAGACTGAAGTTTAGCTGTTCATAAAAGGTAGGCAGACATGAACTGGTGGCTAATCTCAGTGTTATGAACAGAGCCCTAGCTGAAAGTCAATGGCATCTGGAAAGCTGTTTAGCTTACCCTTAAGTGTACACCTACTACTGGCAAGCCAGAGTGCTTGCTCCATTCCATTCATACATATGGTGATATGTATGTTCAGAAAGCATATATTAGGCAACAATGTTGTATTCTTCTATTATTAATTTTACTCTTTCAGAGCATTCTTGAAAATGGATTCTACCCTAATGGTTTTATCATCAAGTTATGAATATAAATTCTCAGGAAAATGAAGGACAGTTGTTTCCCTGATGAAAAGATTTCTGTATACCCCGTTGATTCTTTTTACCTCTGAAAAAACCCAAAGTACTTCTCTTATTTGGTTTCAGGATTTTTAATCTAATAGATTCACCAAACAGTGCTTCACTGGGAGAGCTGTTGCCTCTGCAGAACTGCTGTCTAGCTGTAGTTGTACTATGATAATATTAAAACAAACTGTCTTGGAAACTAATAAGAAAGGAAATATTCTGTCAGACCTCTAGGTTCTAATAGAGCATAATCAAAAACAAATAGAGAATTAATCATAAAGCTCTTCTATTAATGTATTCCTTCTCTTATTCATTGTTTTATATCGCTGAGTGAGAGGAACAACTGACTGAATTTGAAGGTGTGGTCGCGCTATTGTAGAGAATGCCGAGGAAAGCCTTATGCTTTTTATTGTGTAGGAAACACAATAAAATGGTCATAGTAGTTCTTTTTTTGCCCTGATGTATGCATATACATATGCATATATACTAATATATATATATACACACACACACACCAGTTTGGAGGGGGAAGATAAGAGCAACTCAAGTGAACAGAGTAGAAACCTGCGTTGTGAGTTCTCAGCAATGAATGGGAATGTGCAGTTGGAATTTACAGTTCTAAATTATGCCAAGTATCCATATACTCTACCTAGCAAGTCATGCCTCGAAACGTGGCAGTATTCTTTAAAAAGGCAATTTTTTGTTTTATTTGACATTCCTTGATTGAGATATGTCTTTCTTTTTGTCAAGATCATTTTGACAATAGGCTACAACATTTTACATAGTATGACATAAGTTATAAAAAGAATATATTATGTTGACTCAGGCCATGGGAAGGATCATATTCAGTTTTCTATAATCTTGGAAAATTTACTCCACTAAGAATGTACATTTGAAAACATTTTAATGTCTACAAAACCCAGATGATCTTGATTCATTTTTCATTAGTCTGAAAATACTGCATTGCTCACACAACTGTTTTGATTATTGATTTACCTCTGTCATATAATGTTGCAATACAAGAGCAGCAGAAACACATGTTTCTTTTGTTGACTGTAGTTTTACTGTTGCCTTGAAGCAACCAATCACACATGATATGATTAACATCCAATCAACAGTCACACATGATGTGATTAACATTGTGCAATCACTTATCCTAAGTCAACCTGCTTTAGAAGCCTAATCAGAGCACCATCTTCAGTAAATGCTAATCTGCAACTGAAAGGCATTAAGAGTAAGAGGCAGAAATGCAGATGTAATTAGAGTTCTGTTCGTGTGGCGGAAAAAACAGTGAAAAAAACCCAGAAAAAAACCCCTGCAGAGCCTTTAAAAATGCTGTCAGAGGGTTTTCCTACTGTGATTTCTGTCTACAAAATGGGTATAAAAATTTAAACTGCTAGCTGAAATACATTTCATCAGGAAATAGCTGGTATGACATTGAATGAAAATTATCATTGTGAAATGGTAGAAAAATCACAATTATTCTGAAGGTCTACTCAACAAAGCAGACTTCTCAATTTCCTGCTAATATTTTTTTCACTAAATTAAAAATACCCTACCCTCTCCCCATAGCTTTTAGCTTTGAAAGGTTCCTGCTTACCTCCACAATTTAAAATAATTAGTAATCCTTTTTGGATGTCCTTGCTATGAGAACTTTCTGTTAAAGCTTACAACTGAGTTAATGGTCTTGTTATCTGTGCTCTGATCTTCTCTGGGAGTTGTATTCTGTCTGTGTCTGCACATATCTATGAAAGGTAGGGTACGTTGATGTCTTATTGGAGGGAGATTAAGTGGTCATCCATCTGCATGGGGCCATGGGGTGACTGAAGACTTCTAGTAATGCAAGATGTAAACGCTTTGGGAAAAGAGCAAACACATTTAGTTATTATCAAGCAAAATATAAAACACTGAAGGTTTGTGATTACCTAACCAGAAGGTTAATTGTAGACTGAATTTTACTCAGTTTATTCAGTTCCTTCTCCTGTACAGATTAAAGAATAGGTTGACAAAAATCTTCCTTTTCAAGCTGACATTCAGCTGTCATCTATAGATATGAAAAATGAGGAATGTATCATTCTTTGTTCTTTTTTTTTTTTTTTGGTTGGTTGGTTGGTTGGGTTTCAACCAATAAGTAACTGCTTTGACTTAAAATACTATATCTCTCTTCTATTTTGAACTTGTCAGGCATAACAGTCAGCCATCATTTCTTATTATGTTATTTTTCTTACTGAATTATAAAGCAGGTTATAACATGATGTCACTTAGTAAAAGGAGTTTTTCTGGGTCTCTTATCCACTTCTCATTAGATCACCTCAGGTCAACTGGGGTCATGCATTACTATTCTCCAAGCATGACAGCTTCCAAGATAGTTTGGTGCATTTCATCAATGCCCATTTTCAGGTAAAGGATTTCTCTCGCTAAGTGGCATAATCTGAATTTTGAGAGTGTTGGAAACCATTTAATCTCATACTAAATATTTCTGTTTCTGCATATGAATAGATTTCAGATTCTACACAAAGATAAAGATGCATTCATTGCTAAGGATTCACTCTCCTTAAGAATATATTTTTTTAAAAGTTCCCTTAGGATGAGCTAGAATGTGCAATGCTTACTCCTGTTTTTGACAGTGTTGAATGGCCACAATGTGATAAAACCAACTTAAAATGGTTAATAGGTATAATGTGTTTTGTAAAGCAGGTTTATTTGGGTGGAATGAGACCTCTAGTGGCTGAGTTTATTCTCTTTGAAAAGTGTATTTCATATACAATTGATTTGATTATTCCTTATGAAATATTTATAACTGAGACTTGATTCTTTATAAGGGAAATTCAGTATCTCTCCTGATAATTTCTTCTATTTCCTGATGTTCTGATTCTTACAGTCCTCATTCTTCCTCACTCTTTAAGGATTACAAGTTGCTGTCTGTTCATATTTTATATGCATTCATGTTTCCCAAACAGCTCAGCAAAACTCTGCCTTTGCTCCTGTATCTCTTCAGTGAGAAAAGGGAAAAGAAGCTTCCCAAATAGAATCACAGAATCAAAGAATAACCTGAGTTGGAAGGGATCCACAAGGATCATAGAGTCCAACTCCAGTCCCTGTATAGGACAACCCCAGAATTTACACGATGTGTTAGAGGGCATTGCCCAAATACTTCTTAAAAATTGTTAGGCTTGGTGGCATGACTGCTTCACTGCAGAGCCCGTTCCAGCGCTCCACCACCCTCTGAGTGAAGTACCTTTTCCTAATATCCTACCTAAACCTCCCCTGGCTTATCCTCCTACCATTCCCTCAGGTCTTGTCATTGGTCACCAGAGAGAAGAGATCAGCACCTGCTCCTCCTCCTTCCCTTGTGAGGAAGAAGTAAACTGTGATGAGGTCTACCCCTCAGTCTCCTTTTCTCCAGGCTGAACAGACCAAGCCACTTGGCTGCTCCTCATATGACTTCCCCCCTAGACCCTTTACAAACTTTGTGGCCCTTTTCCGGACACTGTAGAGCAGCTTGATATCCTCTTTATACTGTGGCACCCAAAACTGCACACAGTACTCGAGGTGAGTTGAGCGGGACAACAAAATAGTGCATCAACAAAATAGTTATACCTACCTAGAAATATTTGGTCACATTTCCATCATCATCAATGAAGTATCTTGCTGGACTGACAGTGTGTAGTTACAATAACTTAGCCTCTTTTATAAAAATGGATTGTACTCTACATAGAATGGGCTTGCTGCCACTGATAGCCTGGGAAAAGCAGCGGTTGTTTGGCTCTGGAGGTGTCAGGATTGTGAAAGGCCAAAGCTAGAGCCAAGACAAGTGGAAATCTGTGGATAGTCTTTTAGTCTATTCTCATTTACAGTAGGAAAGTGCAAAACCTAATCTCTTTGAAAGGGAATTTTAAATTGATTCAGGTGGCGGGAAGCTAATTCTCCTTCACCTCCTGGTTTAATCTGTAGCCTTCAAGAGAAGCAAAGCTAAACAGAGGGAAAATCCCAGTGAATCAGACAAGGCGCCTTTGTAATAAAAATACTGGAGAATGATATTGCTGACAAGGGCACTCTTACAGTGTCTGGGTCAGTCGTGCTGAACACCTAAGGGCTGCATGAGACGTGGGGGAGATGGAGTTGAATATGGGCAGTATTTCTGAGCCACCTGAATTCTGCAGGGCTTGGCATCCTCATTGTGGATGCCTGCACAGTCTTCAGTATTTGGATTAATGTGGAGTGCTGGAAGTTGCCCAAGTTATTAGTCAAGCATTACAAATTAGCTGATAATAAATATTCAGCAGCAGCTGTCCCTTTGGAGCCTGAGGAATTAAGTAAATGGTTTACCCAAATATCTTTTTGTGTGTCTGAAGCTGTAAGTATTTGCACTCAAATCAGCCTTTGTTAGGTTATACTTCAAGTAGTCAATTAAGCACTATGAAGAGCCACTACTTTAGAGAAGTCTGAAAAACAGAAGTGTTGATATAATTTATATTCTATAGGGATAAAGAATAAATTAGAAAAAACCCACCTATCTCCCACTAAAAAATATCTGCTTTTTTGGTGTGTGTATGTTGCGTATTTTTTAGACTTTCTTTTAGGGTTGTTTGTTATATTTGAGTGGGAGATCGAAAAAAATAGTTTGTGATAGTTCTAGTGGAGGTGAGAAAAAACAGTTTAGTCAAAATTATTCTCATCTTCACTACCTGCTAGGGAAAAAAGAGTGTAAAAATGAAATACATGTTTTTAGGAAGAAAAATACTGTCAGAAAAGTATCCAGGTCATACACACCCTAGCAAGGAGGGAAGGTAGGAGTCCATGAGTTATGATTGTTATTTCAAGAAAGAGTTGTACAAATGTGGAAAAGTTTGAGATTTCAAGCTATGTGTTGTCATGATTCAAAGGAACTGTATAACAAACAGATGGATGCTTGCAAATTTTTTATAAGACAGGCTAACACATATGTATTGTAAAAATTAATGGAGAAACAATTATTTATTTAACTTCACATGCTTATAATTTGTATTTAGAAACATTGTTGCCAGCAGTATGGAGAAAATAATAGACTTTTTAAAGAATTAATTTGCCATTGTTGTAGTAAACATAAATTACATTGTTACTCTAGAGAATTATTAAAATATATGTACAAAAATACTGGGATTACAGACTTCTTAATATTAGAAAGAAAAGGGCTTTATATAATTAGTTTTCTTAATTTTCTTGGGAAAGCAAAATATAAAATGTCCTTTCATATTCTGACATATATACATAATACTCTGATCCTGTCAAAACTTTCTGTAAGAAGGGTGGGAAGAAATTATTCTCAAAAAAAAAAAGAGGTTCAGAAACTTGATCTACAACAAAGGCTAATAATTCTGAGACTCCATAAAATGTTATTGTGAGATATAAAAGACTTCAAGGTAGAAGATTATGGTTACTATAAAGTCAAGTGCATAGAAGGTTGGGAAGACCAACAGTGTATTTTTACGTAGAGTTACTTGTGAGCCTCTGGCTGTTTTTGACATATTGTGTTTCCTGCAGCTCCCTGCTTCAGTTTGTATGTGAGATCCATTGTGCTTTTTTGCATTCTTCTATTAGTTACTACCTTTTGTAGTCGCTGGCTTCAACTAGGAATTGAGTCAGTCTACATATTGCCAGTTGCTGCACTGGTATTTCAGTTCTCAGCAGTGTGGTGCATGGTCCTTCAGACTTATTTATGAGCGATTCAACAGCAAGCTCCAGTGTTCTGTGTGGCTGTGGTACATTACAGGCGCTGTAGGCCAAGGAGCTGCCCCCAAAGGAAAAAAAATAGTGTATGAAGAACCTAAACTGGCAGAGCAGAATGATGGACCAGTGGCAGCTCTGGAAAATGTGGTGCAATATTTTCCTAAGCTGGAATAGTATAAAACTGCTAAAAAAATTATTTTTTAATTTATAGTTTGTAAATAAACATATTTTCCAGGCACTTCAAGAGTTTTTTACAATTTTTTTGATTCTGGGTTTGATTTTTTTTAATCAGCCATTCTATAGAGTGGAGTACTTCCAATAAAAGGAAGATTATTGTGAAGATTCACCTATCTGGGCAAAAAGAATCTGCATAGCACCTTCACATATTCTGCAAATCCAGTTGACTTTTCTTTACCTCATCCTTGAATATAAATTGTACAACTTTGTAAATTTATTTCTAGGCAAATGGCCACCAGATCCATATTGTTACGTCCATGTAAAGTATGATTTTATAGTGAAAAGTCTTAAATGATTTAATCTAAGAGTACTTGGAAAATCGCTTCCTCAATTTTTGACTGTTCTCTATATGTAAACTAAATCCAGGTTTTCATTAGATTACATTGCTTAAATCTTTAGTTAATTTCAAAGGATAGATTGATGTTGACTGGCTTAGTTGTTGTGGAAAAAATAATTGTATCGAATTACAGAGAGCTGAAGAAGAAACTGTGAAGTCAAAGCCTAAAAAAAGACAAAAAGGCCAAGTATTTGTGACTCACAAAAACCAAAAGGTGATTGCAAGATCAGACATCACAGGATTTTATTATCCAGGTATATATTTTTGTCCACTCAAAGTGTTTTTCAGAGTTTTTCAATACTGATAAAACATTAGTTTTGTTCCTAACTAGCTACTTCTGCCTCAATCAGATATAATACTACATGTGCATATTAATGAAAAATTAATATGTATTTGTGTGTGCACATCCAGCCTGGCCTTAAACACCTCCAGGGATGAGGTATCCATGACTTCTCTGGGAGCCAGCTCCAGTGCCTCAACAATCTCACAGTAAAAATTGTCTTCCATATATCTGATCTAAATCTCCCCTCTTTCAGCTTAAAACTGTTACTCCCAGTCCAATCCCTACATTCCGTGATAAAGAGCCCCTTCCCAGCTTTCCTGTGGCATTAAGAATGTTTACTAGGACTGTATGTTTTTTATGTCCACGTTTCTCTATTGCCCTAGCACAGCTTACCCTACCTAAACAAAAAATACAGATTCTGTAGGATACACGAGTCTGACCTCAGTGATGTATGACAGCCTATAGTGTTTTTAAAAAACAAAAATCAAGGTAAAAGAAAAAGCATTTGAATATTTTATTATGTTATTTTTCAGGAACTGTGATAAAGAATATCAGTTCTACCCATGCACTTGTTGGCTTCAGCCATGGAGAGACCTGCATTGTTCCTGTGAAGTTTGCTATACCCGTGGGAGGTGCTATGCCATGCCCACATCTGCAGGTAAAAATGTCTATTTTTTAATGAAAAATGCAAGTATGCATTTTTAATTTTATAAATTTGGCCACGCAGAATAAGAGATAGGTGGGTGTTATTTAAATCTTTTAAATGTATCTATTTAATTTAAAGAAGTTTTAGTGGTAGTAATTTAATGATATTATCAACAAGCTATTTTTCATTTGTTTGGAACTTGTTTTCATTGTAATCCAACTCCTTTGTTCATAGAATCATAGAAT
>WAAB01025162.1:0-58684 GCA_013389865.1 Piaya cayana
AAAATAAAATAAAAATTAAAGAAAATATCAAATATTATATGAAATCCTTAAAAGGAAAATGTAAAATAGCCCAATTTTTCTTTAATAACTATTATCTTCTTTTGCACCATGGCTCGAAGAAGGGTAAATAACATAGCAATAGGTTAAACTGTGTTATAAATCTAAATTGCACATCTGCTGTGTATTCTATGTGACACCAAATATGGTTTTGCTTACTTGTAGATGAAAATAGACCAACCTCATTTGAATCGCATGGGAATTTGCTTTAAGTATATATTAACATAAGGGGGAAAAAAAAAAAAGATAAGTAAAACTGGGTGGCATTCCAAAGTGGATATAATTCCCTGTTAGAACAAAAACAGTGTTCTGTAATAAACTACTTTTCATGTTTCTGGAAATTTACAAAGGACGTGTTCATTATTAAAATCACTCCACTGAGTACCTAGATTAAAGTAAAATTGTTTGATGTAAACCAGTTGTTGGCAGGCCATTTGATATATTGATGACTTACTGATCCTTCCCTTATCCTGACACAAAAACCTTTCAGCTTGGGGTGCCTGGGGGAGAAGGAAGAGCATTGGTTTTAGCACTTACTTGAATATCGTATGATTTGCAAAGAATGGCTGATTCCACATCATTAAACTAAATAGTAAGCAGGACATTAAATTTCATGCAAGAGATGATCAAACCCATAGCAATGTAACCAGGTAACTCCCTTTTAGGATTTGTTTCCAGAGGAATGAAATGGAAAACATTTTTAGAAAGCAAGCAGTTGACAACCCCTCTAGTTTTGTCTTGAAGCAGAGCAAATACTTTGCGATATCATGAATAAAACACTTCCTGCCCCCAAGAGCAGAGGGGAGGAACCTCCCTTTATCAGCGCGTGGGAACCACCAGCCAAATTCCGAAGAGTGTAGGAGGGCTCTGGCAGGTGGGTTCTGTTACTTGAGGAGATTATTGCTCCCAGTTTCCTGCCATCAATTAGCCAGCGCTGTATCAAGGACAACAAAAGGGGACGTGCAACTTCATCAGCTTCTGCATCAGCTTCATGGACACGAGTGTCAGTGTCAACTTAGAATGAAACAGGTAATTGTTAAATTTCTATTTATACCATAGCTGGCTGGATCTGAGCAGATGAACAGCCACTTGTACTGCTCTGGCAGGAGCCTGGTGTCTTTATCCTGTCCACTGACATTCTAACTGATGCCTGCGTTTTGCCACAATGCCCTGATTCACAGCAGGAGGAGAAAGCAGAGAAGTTAGCAGAGTTTGTACTCTCCCCTTCATAGAGAAGAGCACCTGCATCCTACCACAACAAAGGGTTTAGAAGTGCTGACAAATAAGAAACTATATACAGGTTAATGTTAGATGGCAGAGCTGAAAAGCATAACTTTTTCCATGAGTTCTGGAGTGCAGATGCCAGCATCAGGCTTTCCAGCAGAATCCATTAGCAGCAGCTACAAATATAGGGTTTATATTCACTGCTTGCTGTCGCGCTTTCCTAGTTCTGCGAACGATTTGGAAGAGCCAAGTTCCTGTTACTGAGATGAAGAACCCTGGTCCATTACAAATTGTCAGCCAGAGTAAGATCTGCCAGGGTATAAATTGCCTATCTGAAAAGCATCCTTAGAGCATTGCCAACTCTTAGCTAATGATTGTACCTGCTTAGGTTTCATGAGTGCTGTATTTGCGTGTCCTTTTACCCCTTCTGTCACTTCTAGGCGCCCCTCTGTCTTGGTTACTTCTGGGCTGAGATCCCTGCAGCCATTCCAACTCCAGGCCCTTCTTTCAGCAACAGAGTTGCTTTTTGTGAGAGAAACAGAAACCAAAACATTTTAAGAACTGGTGGTCAGAGAAGAGAGGAAGAAAATATCAATGCTTATTTGAGATAATTAACTTCAATTTTTGTTATGAAAGAAGATGAAAATGAATTCTGGTTATTACAAACTGCAAATCTCCTCTGTATATGGCCTATCTTAAAATGCTCTTTGTTAAGTCAAGATGTGCACATAAACCATGTGTGGATAACAACAGTTGTTGCCACCTGAATGTCTTAATTTACTTTCCGGAATTTAACTAAGATAGGTAGTGGTTTCCTGTGTTTCTGCAAACTTGCTTTTGCAAACTGCCTCATCCAAAGCCTTTTGACTAAAGTGGAGAGCTTGCCATTGTCTTCCATGAGTTTGGTTCAGTAATTATTATCCTTAAAAGTAATCCAAATGTATTTGTCAGAGTTCTTGTCTGAAAAGCCTTTTGAACCCTTGTGCCGATACTTAGAGAATGTGGAAAAATGCACTTAAGGTCTCATTAAGTAACAATAAAAGAAGCAAATTGTGGCTAACAAAGCAAAAGCATAGTTGTGAAACTTTTCCCCTTGGAAGTGCTCTCCTAGGACACTGAAAATCTTCACAGGCTGTTCAAGAGCCTCCTCTGGTTCGTGGCAGAACCACCGTAAGCCTGAGGTAACCCACTGCCTTCCAGCTCATCAGCACATGAGATTCCTGACAGCAAGTTAGTATCAAGGATCTGCAAATAAAGTTCTTAACAATCACAACCTGATGTCAGTACTAGTTATGCAATTTAACTTATCTGGTGGGAGGAAGAAGACTGAATTATTACCTGTGCTTGTCTTTTTCTTTGTCTCTTCTTTCTTTATTGCTACTCAGCAGGAAATTATAGTATTTCATGGAAAGACTACAGCAAAAAAACCTGCTGTACAGATACTCCCTGCTGGTGTTGAACTGAGTTAACAAGCAAAGATGGTCATGCTGCTGTAATGGTTTTTGTGGATGGTTTTGTTTCAAGGCTGTAAGAAACAGACATGATCAATCCTCAGTTTTAAAGCATATTTTCATTCTTCATTTAAAGCATATATTTTTCCTTTACAGAATTCTGGAAGTGTTTTCCAGCCACCTAAGCAAAAGCTAAATGCAGTTTGTTAAATACTATAAAAATGCAGGCATTAGTAATTACCCAAGTTATTACAGAACGCATCTTTAATGCTAATATGTCTTTCTAAATAGGTTTTTCAGCCAACTTTTATTGAAAAACATCAATTTCCAATTATCTATTTTATAATTGTATTTCAAATTCTTCAAACGGTATTTGAGTTTACACATGAATTGAAATGTATACTTGAATTATTAATTTAAATGTTATTTACAACCAGTTCTACTAGAAATCTGACTGAAACATACTCCAGCTTTTTATAACAGTGAAAAATAAGGCAATTTGCTGTTCTTCAGTATAAATGGTACAAATGGTATAAATTACCTATTTCAACTGAAGTCCACTGGTTTAGTTTTTACTTATAGATCTATAAATAAATGGGAAGATGATTAATTTTAGAATTATTTATTTAAGAATTTCTGAATATTGAATTATTTCATTAGTTGGAGTTGATAATGCAGAATTCTTCATTTCTCTAGAACATTTTTGTTATGCTTCTTTAAAATTAGCTTAAGATATAAAATCAGAGTTATCGATTTCTTTCTGTTAAGTGAAAGAATCAGAGAAATTTTCAATGTAAATTCTTTGGCTTTTTGCTCAAAAATTGCCTCATTAATGAATGTGCTGTGCTCAAGGATTTTTTTTCTTCCTGTTCTGCTGTCCCTGTTCTTTTAAAATTGTGGATATGTTATGTTTTCTCTAGTATGTTAAATGCTTTATTTGCCTTTCAGCACACTTTAGACAAGCTTTTCACTTGCTTCCAGGGAAGTTGTAGGGCAGCAGATAAATAACGACTGATCTTGCACACTTTGAAAGAGGTATGTGTAACTTCTCCCCTTCATTTTCTGAATTACAAAGCTAAATTGTTCGCGTGCATCCACCTGACACCCAATTTTTCTAACTGAAAATGAAGCTAAGAAAAATTTAACTCAGTCATGTTCAAAAGCAAATAATCAAATTGTTATTGGTTTCTCAGTAGCATTGAATTCTGTTCCTTGACTCATGAGTTACCCAATATATACATAGTCCTGTTTAGAGCATTAGCTCATTTTCTAAACCCGTGGCATTTGGGCCAGTCTGTAACTGGTACCTCAGTGGCAGCTGGTTTAATCTTTCCTATGATCACTAGTCGCTACCTGGTGAAGCTAAGGAGCTCATTCTCTCATTTTCTTCAGGCACTAGGTGAGTGGAAGCATTGGTCCTGCAACTCCTCACCATAACTGTAATTCTGTGAATAGCAATTCAGTTCTGTGAGGAAGGGGGTAGTTGCTATTCCAATATACTCTGTGACATGTGTTTGTGCATCCAAATATATACATCAGAAGGGCCTTTCTAGCTTGTTGTACTCAAGCACATGCTATTTTAGGCTGACATTTCCAACCAGGCCTGAGGGAGTTACATGTCTAAATTAAATTCAGTTTGACTGATCTGGACATTGAACATCACTGAACTAAAATCCTGGTTGTAGATAGTGGGTCTATGCTAAACTGACATTATTAGCTCTTCAGTAATGCAAAAACTGAACCTACCTAATTTTTTTCCAACAAACAGCTATATAATTGAATTGTGAATCCAAATATAGGATTTGAAGACTGGACAACATTTTATTAAGTGAATGTGCAAGAAATACATGCTGAAAGCCAAGCTGCCGTAGTGTCAAAACAACGGAGGTGTTTTGGTTTGGAGATGACATAAGCACTTCCTATGAAAACACTATACTCTTCTTGATTTAAATTTATATGTGTTTTATTGAATGACAAGCAAGTAATTAATTATAGCTGGTTCTCTCATGAAAAAGAATTTCTATTTTTCATGGTTGATTTTTGGTGGTGGAGATTAACTGTTGAAAACTGATGGTATCAAACATGATCCATGCTTAAGCCTCTGATCACTGGCTCAGACTAGTATGCTACAATGGTGTTTCTGGACAGAACTGTGAACAAGAATTAGGGTTCTATCAAAAGGATAGAACAAAAAATTACACAAATAATGACAAAAATTGACACAAATAATCTGCACTCCAGTATGATCACCCCTCAAATGAGTTTTAAAAAACCAACAGGCTTAATGACATGTAGCGTCTATGATACATTTTTAAATCATAGTATCAAAGGTGCCACTAAATTGTAGCACAATAATTCCCATAATAAATTGTAAGGGAAGTACTAATGTGTTATGCATAGCATAAGTGATGACATATCTAAGCATTGGGAAACTTTACAGCAAATAGAACTGATTCCAACGTAACCATGAACGTGGTCCAGTTCTACTATTGAAATTCAGTACAATTAGCGTTGTGTTGTACTGTGACAACTGCTCCCTGGGAAAAATAATAGGAGAGTTAAAGAAAAGTCTTTCTGCCTGGTGCCTGCTGTGTTGTGCAGACTCTGTATTCAAACACTCTAAAGAACAGCCTGGAAGGGGCTCAAGCATTTAAAAGCAAAGAGGGAAACAATTCCAAACAAGGCTGCTTGTGTGCAGCTCTGTTTCTCGTCTCTCCCTTTGAAGGTTTACACTGAAGTGCTCTTTGTCTCACAGGCTACTTCAGATTAATATAATTTATGGGAAGAGCTGTAAACAAAAGGCAAATGTCTTGAATGTTTTAAAGTGCTGGGGAGAAGTGTTATTATAAAAGTCTGACAGTGGCCTCCCTGGTAAGGCCAGTGCATCTCAGGTTATCATAGTTTTGCAGGCCAGCATAGTAGAAAATAACTACAAGATTGTAATTCATTGACTCCCCCTCTCCAAATGAACTGTGCACCCAGAAGAGCTGTAATGAGGAAAGACCCAGCTGTTTCTGCAGTCACCCAAACCAGTATGGGCAGTTACTCAATGCAGCCTGTAAAACTTGGAACTGGGAGAAAATCTACTTACAGCCTAAAGGCTTAAGGAACATGATTATTTGTAGTCTGTATGTCTTTGGAGTATTAGGAAGTCTAATAAAAATAGTCATAGTGATAACATGAGAACTCTTCCATCAGCCTAACAACAGCGGGACAATCTGACTTTTATGGCTGCAGTAAGAGCAATGGCTTTTCTTACCCTTTTAAGGAAGTTGTCTCTGTGGTCTCTAAGATTTTTTAATAGCTCCAGAAAATTAAAGCGCTTAAAAATCTCAAGTGGACAATTTACATGTACAGTTGCAGTTTGCTGGGAAAAGAGCTCACTAATAATGTGTGGCTAGAATCTATATGATATTGCAGTCATCAACAATTGCAAACCTCAGCTGCACTGCTGAATGTGACTGGGTTGTATACCATTTAAAAATGTTTATCACTGTTCCTTCGTTGAGTATTCAGTGCAGCTGTAGAACCCTAGTAATGATACAATTCTAACCCACAGTTTATCTGAACTGATGTATTAGCTTGGAGCCCAAACTTTGATGGGCACACTGGCTATATATGGGTTCCTTCCTGCCTCGCCGTGGAGGGTTAGACAGGGAGGAGGATTTGTACCCAAGCCTCGCACCTAAGGGTTGTGTGGATTCTAATATCTACACAACAGCTATTAGCAGGAGCCCTCTTCTGAGTATAATGCAGATAGAACCAATGGTAGATCTGCCCAGGGAGGTAAATGTGCCGGAATGTATTAGAATTTGAAGGCATATAGAGTTACCTGACAAAGAGGCAGCCCCACTTATAAAAAAAATACTACAGGAAACCACTAGTCCTCAACAGAAGATTAGGTATGAAAAATGAGGACAAATATTTTGCTGTTAAATTCACTGTTTGCCTGGGCCTGAAACAAGCCTGTAGTATCCTGACATAATCAAAACCCTGTTCTCTGTTGCAATGCTCAGCAAAAATAGAGAATTTCTTGCTTAAAAGATGTTGCCATGGTTTCTTCCTAAATTCTTGAAGTAAGAAAACCAAACTTCTAATAATCTAACTGCTAAGTAAAAATTAGAAGACAAATATGCAGAAAAGCACAAGGGAAATAAAATTATTTGTTGGCTAAAATAGTGGTAGGATTAATGTAAACTTAGATAGGATAGTATTTGCTTTCCTGATTAGTGCATAGTTCTGGATTAGTGCAGAATTTCACAGGATTAGTATCTAAGTCTTTTTAAGATAACTTATCTCTTCATCAAGGGATGGGAAGAAAGAAAAGCCTGAGGGATCTGAACACAGCAGAGGATCACAAGCAAAATGCTGGCAGTTTCCTTATTCTCATCCTATGTGTTGGGAAAGAAAAATATTACTAGAAAGTGTCTTTATTTGCCTTTTATTTACTCTCCTTTTATAAACTAGCCATCCACTAATCTTTCATGGCTTTCCTGTCTCTGGTCACTTGAAATAGGCTTTTAAAATATGCATGAAACTCCTTCACTAGCAGCACTTTTATAAACCAATGAAACACTAAGCAGAAATCATTCTGTGGAAGTGTTATCCTCTCCCCAGACATTGCATCTGCTTGAACTGGAGAGCTAGTGCACATAGGAAGGTTGAAGGATATGGATCTGTCTTTATCTTTGAGTGACCCTCTGTCTGCAGCAAATGTATTAGAAATGTTTTACAATCATTTATTCAGTTCTCTAAAATACCTGGTTCCTCCTTAATACCAAATCATAGTAAATAAGCATAATTTCTTTCTTGCACCAAACTTCACTGGAGTTTGCTCTTATTGAACTTGCTGAGATGAGAGCCTTTACACCCCCTGGAAATTTCATATTATTGTGCTTAGAGCTATAATGTGGAATGTAATGTTATGAAGCAAATTGCAAGTTCTCTGCACTGAGCTGAATGTCAGTTATACTGAGTAGTGTCTTTTTGTTGCAAAAAGATCTTCCCCCATTCTAGCTTTGTAAAAATAAAAGCATAAAGAAATACTACTAGCTTTTGAATAGTGTTCCAATATTATTCTTGCAGTATTTGCACATTGCCAAGTTCTCTGCCACAGACAGAAAGAACTGAAAAAAATCCCAAGAGACTTTTAAAGTCAAATAGGACAACATGTCAGTTATGGAAAAGTCCTAAACAGACCTTAGATAAGATGGGATAAATTGACAGACCTGCACCTGAGATCAATGTTTTTCAGTTGCAGCAAAGTTAACAGCAATTTACTCAAACTTATGGGTGGTTTGATGTTACACAAAGTAGAACCTTATCATTATTTTATGACCTGTTGCAAAGTAGCTATTCAGTTTACTTGAACTCTCTAACTCCATCTGGTGACTTAGATATTGCTCTTAAAAGCCATGGATTAGACAGAGGCAGAGCAGAGAATCCATAGCACAGAAAACTGCCCAGATGTCCTGAGGAAAATCAACATATCATCAAAAACAGCATGGAAAATGAAATGAGAAATTCAGAAAGTTATGACACAAATACAATTGCATTCTGTGAGATAAGAAAAAAAATGTAATTAGTAAGAACATCTTTTCTCAGAGAATCAAACTTTATAAATGCAATGCTCCATGCATACTAACATTGTTTATCTCATAGCCTTCAGCTGATTTTGCATCAGACATTTACTAATTGTTACTAAATACATTTGGTAGTCATAGGACTCAGCTTCCAGTCTAAAGTAAAGGATCTTAGTCTACAGAGCACCTTCTTATCAGTTTGTTGAATTAACTAAATATCCATATAATTTATGAGACATAAATGAGCTTGTGTCCTTTATAACAGTCACTGAAATGTTTAACAGAGGGGAAAATAGTACATTCCCTCTGACATACACCTCAGTTACTGTTGTTCACTGGAAAGCATATGTATATCACAACAGAAAAAAACCCCAGACCTAAACCTAGCAGTATTTTGAAAAACTTCAATCAGCAACATGAATGGCAGTGAATTTTTAATTTATTACAGATCTGTTCAACCCTGATCGGCAGCTAAGAACTATGCAGCCCCCAGCCCCAGTGGGAAGGAGGGAGTGGAAAGGAAGAGCTATGAGCAAGAAAACTTGGGTGTGAAGATCAAAATTGTTTGATAAATGAAGGAGAAGTAGAAGAAGAAGGGAGAAAGCCATTGCACATATTATTAATGAATGTTGGATGGGGCTTAGGGTAACCTGGTTTAGTGGGATGTCCCTGCCCGGGGGGGTTGGAACTAGATGATCTTTAAGGTTCCTTCCAACCCAAATTATTCTATGATTCTGTGACCAAGCAAGCCAAGTGAGTAAAGCCTCACTTGCATAAAGGATAGTGGCTATTACCAATATCACACTGCTGAGGCCAAGTGTCATTTACTTACCATGGTGGAAGTAAAAACTAGGGAGGCAGAGTGAGAGACAAGGCCTTGATGCTATGCAAACACTGTTCAGCAATAGCTAAAACATGAGTATGTTATCAGTATTACCTTGCTCACAATTCTAAAACAAAGTACATTTTGAGCTGCTATAAAGAAAAATAACTCTATTTTAGCCAGGCTCAGTGCAGCTTCTAAATCTGCCAGATTCAAAAGAACTCTTAAACTAGTGTAAAAACTATTCAAAAATACTCTTCTTACAGGATTGAAACTAAACAGTTCATCAGTGCTCAAGAATTCACAACAAAGACTGAAAAATAAAACCATCTCCTTGAAGGAGAAGGAATGTACTCATGTATCTTAACATGGAGCCACCATACTAAATTTAACAGAGAACCTTCCAATGCGTGCTCAGTGCCAGTTTGCTGAAAGATGGTGCTTCTGTCTGAATAGTGCTATCTATCACGGCATAACTTCCATCCTTACTGAACAAGGATATTTCCCTTTACCTGCTACACCTTCTGTGGTTTTTAGACTTTTTCTATCAGGCACTGAACAAACTCAAACACTTTATGACAGCCACAGAGGTCAGAACACTGAGACCCATGTAAGAATTTACATTGTGATGCTTTAATCTACTTAACTTTGCTCCTTTCCCTTTTTGCTCTTATCTTTCAATATTGTGTTGTGCATTGATCTTTGACTTTGTCTTTCAGCAAGGAAAAGCGTCTTTAGGAGTCAAGTCATGTTGTTTCAGTACAGTCCTTCCCCTTAGGAACTGAAGGAAAAGATTGGATGTTTTTCAAACACAAAGAACTCAACATTCACTCTGCACTGCTTTGAAAATCACATATGTGTGCTGAAGAGGTCAGGGAGGGATTATCTGCATGCGGAAGCAGAAAAAAATTGTCCTTCATCGACACAGTTTTCTCTGCATCAGGGATGGCCAAGTCATTGAGAGCTGAGCTCCCTCTCCAGCAAAGTGAAACTTACCCTGTCAGCAACCCATACCAACTTGACATATGCTGTTAAATGCTGGCATGCTGTACCACATATATCTTCCATGGAAGTGTACTTCTCTGTTTCATAATATCAAAACATGTAATCAGTTTCCTCTCTTTATCTGTTATTGAATGGTATATTAAGACTATTTAGACTGATATTTTAAAACATAAAGCAGAGGTCACACCATGCTGCATTTATCCACCTGTTTTCCAAATCCAACCTCATCTATTTCTTATCACACTGGCTATCTCAAGCTAGAATAAGGAAATTATTTCCATTTTTTAAAAAATCATAGCTATATGGATATAAAGGATATAGAATAAAACAACTACAACAATATCCAAAACAAAATAGGTTTCATCTAAGCTATATGTATTCTTCAAAATTCTGTTAGCTTAAGCAATGCATTAGCAATCTGGTTTTAAAAGTCTCCATGAGCCAAAGGCTGTCACTTTAAATTGCAGGTGGTAGCTCATTTTTGGAGAGTGAGGCAGGAGATCACCTAGAATTGCATTCACTCAAACTAAACTATACACCCTGGAAAAGATGAAGCAAACAAATTGCCTACATGGAATGGGTAGCACTGTCTCTCTGAGCTGATACTAACCAAAGTATGCCCAATATACTACCTCAATTTCTCTCTTCAGCATGTGGAATAATGACAATTACTACTTTAGTCACATTAACACCCCAACAGACAGATCCGTCACAAGAACAATGACAGTAGTGGTTACTCAGGTCAAAATTATGACATGGGGACAAACATTACTTCCACTCTGTCTGATTTCCAATCTCAGTTATGGCTGCATTCAGTAGGAGGCTATGTTATTATTCTTCATTTTCTAGCTCTTCCATCCTTGCTGTATTTTACTCCAGATTGTTAAAGATGTACATGTTAAAACATCTGTCATGTTTTATTCCAGACTCAAATCTGGGAAGGTCAGTAGTGACATTACTTATTAGTCATCTCTAGGAACAGGATACGTGCAGAAAATGTCCATTTTTCAAAAAAGTAAACCACATAAAATAGTTGTGCCATAAATTTCTTCCTTGGTTTTAGATGTACATTATTGTATGTATGTGCCACCTGAAACTGTCTTTCTTTTGTCTACTGATATCAAATTCTTCAAGTTAGAGTTCAGTTTGAGTTATGCCTCTATATACATCTTAGTTCTTTGACACATTTACAGCTGTGATTCATCTTTAATGCAGGGCATAGTCCTGCTCACATACAACAAGATTATCAAATACTTGTGTGTTTAAGGTGCTGAGCACAAAAGAGGTTATCTGATTAATGCAAGGACTAGAAGCCTTTTAGATATATTTACCAAACATTTGATAATGACAACAGAAACATACACAGAACCAGTATATACTGTAAAATGTTCTAAGAGATCCTCAGTAATTCACTGACTTACTGATCCACCAATTCAAGCCAGAGTAAAATGCAACAGAAACCAAGTCCATTATGAAAATTCCTTTTCAGTTGCACAAGAGGACTGCAGCATCGGTACTGACAGGGATGTGTTATCTGGCAGCAGTAGTTTGTAAGTTGGCTGGCTTCTATTTTATGAAAGAAACAGATATTAATTTAAGGATTATAGTAAAGTTGCAGCTGTCCTTCTTTAGTAGTATGTACTGGTAGGGCTATGTCAAATTTCTAGCTCTAGGTATCTATGGATTACCATTATAAAAGTGCAATCACTCACTAGAGTATAGCTGTACTAGTCATATCAATGTGCATTTAAGAAACTTAAATTCATTGAGCATGACTGCAATGCTAAAAGCACTAGATCAGTAACAGGATTTAATAGACCTAATTACTTCACTGTCGCAGAATTATGGGGTATTAATTGCTAGAAGAGAGTAAAAGGCACATGACACTTTTTCCTATATCATAGCTAAAAAATGAATAATAGTTTCAGTGTGAGGGCCTAGTTATAGTCAGTTGAAGTCACCCTGAGTCACCATTTCTGATTCTGAATGGGGCCTAAATTAGCTCCTTTTGTCAGCCGGCACATGTTAACCTCTTACAGACATATGGTCTGGAATAGATCCCTAGGAGCAGAGCTAGTGCCAGACGCAACACCATATTGTCCAAAACACTCCTTACATCAAGGGAAATGGGAGTTGGTAGCTAGTATAACGCCACAATTTTATAATCTGGAAAGATGTTTGTATCAATTTGTATTGCAAATGTGACAAAAGGAGGAGTGAGGTAAGAACTTGAAAAAAGTACATATGCTAAGCAGTTACTACTGCAAGACTGTTAATTGACTGCTGCCTAAGAGCATTCTCGAGCCCAATTACGTCTTGACTTTTGTACCTGTTTTAGCTCAAGCTCTGACTGTTAGATTTCAAAGCGCTCAAGAATTCACATGAAAAATTTCTGAGAGGATAGGGTGCATAAAAAGAAAACAAGTATCTGACTCTTCTGATTTGCTCTCAAAACCCAGAAATCCTACATTTAACAGGAAGCAGTCTATTGAGTGTCTCCCCAACATCCAGGCATACATTTAAGCTCTTCCTACTGTGTTCAATAAAACAAAGGTCAGACCCCAGCTGTAACCAGAGGGATGGTTTGGGTGAAAAGGACCTGCAAGCTGTCTAAAAGCAAATCTCCTGCTGGTCTCAGGAACAGAAGATTTCTATATCTGACTTCACTGTAACAGGTTCCACAATATGCTTGCATAAATCAAAGAGCTGTGTATACACCACGCTTCCCCCTTCACTATTTATATTCACTTGGAATGAAAAATAGCTCACCACCTGCCTCATTTCTATCACAATGTAACAGGGCACAGAGTTAACACCCTTCTGATATGAATGGCAGAATAAAATTACAAAACTGGTCACTCTTATACAATCAAGATATTTGGCACCTCAGCTAGAATATTTCCATAAGAAATGCAAACATCTCATAAACATGTGGAAATACGTTATTTCAAGTATGTGTATTACTTATAACAAAAACCAAATGCAACATAGTTCCTTTTAAAGCTTATGTGTACTAAAATTATGGAATGGTCAATAAGAATATAAGGATTTAATATTCTATCAAAGTTTTAAAGGAAATAGATAGGAACAATGGAGCTTTACTGACCATGCAGAATCTCCCTACAAAACATGACTTTGTTCTGACACAGAGAAGAGCACAGGAGTTCTCCCTCAGAAACATAAATGCCCAAGAGAGGAGAAAAAAAATTACAATAGGCAGCAACTGTTATATCAGAATAAAGAACCAGAGTAAGCTTGGCATCTGGAAGTAGGAACAGCTTTAGAATAAGCTTAAAACCACTGGTTTCAGGTGAATGAATAACGATTTTTGCTCTGATTAGATCAAACAAATCATTAGAAACACTCAGTAATCTTTTTTACAATCACTAGAAACTCAGCAAATTTGTGGGGTGAACTCAGAGGAAGTGCACTGAAGATGAAAAAATATCTTAGGCCAAAGAGAAATAACCACTATAAAGTCTAAATGACAGCAGAGGGCAGTAGTGAAAATTAATATCACTGAGGTCATATAAAAATAGACCAAAGAAATTTACATGCCATTTGTAGCCTGAAACTAATAAACATCCACGTGCTGCCTAAATTCACTGTTTTAGCTTCACTAATTTTCTGGTTTAAAGTGAAGCAAAACCGTAGATAATATTCTAAGCGGCTTTAATGCACAAAATGAGTCAAGATTAAAGAATTTTACAATATGAATTCCAAGAGACAAACAAGATTTTATTAATTAATGCATTTGTAACATACAGCAATATTTATAAGTTGAAAACTTATACCTGGATAATTTAAATGAATCTGAAAGCTTTGATTGTTTTGTCAAAAATATGGTAACACAGAATATCTCCCTATCAGCTACATTCACCTTTAGCAGTCATTGAAGAAAGACTGGGCCCCTCACCACAACAAGGATCATAGATTCATAGAATCATAGAATCACCAGGTTGGAAGAGACCCATCGGATCATTGACACCAACCACTCCTATCCTAGGATGTTGAGGCTCTGGAGCGAGTCCAGAGAAGTGCAACAAAGCTGGTGAAGGGGCTGGAGAACAGGCCCTATAAGGAACGGCTGAGAGAGCTGGGATTGTTTAGCTTGGAGAAGAGGAGGCTGAGAGGAGACCTCATTACTCTCTACAACTACCTGAAAGGAGATTGTAGAGAGGAGGGAGCTGGCCTCTTCTCCCAAGTGACAGGGGACAGGACGAGGGGGAATGGCCTCAAGCTCCGCCAGGGGAGATTTAGGCTAGACACTGGGAGGAAGTTTTTTCACAGAAAGGGTAATTGGGCATTGGAACAGGCTGCCCAGGGAGGTGGTTGATTCACCTTCCTTGGAGGTATTTAAGGCATGGGTAGACAAGGTCCTGAGGGACATGGTTTAGTGTTTGATAGGAATGATTGGATTCGATGATTTGATGGGTCTCTTCCAACCTGGTGATTCTATGATTCTATGACTAACAACTGAATAAGACACGGAGAGCTGGCTCCTTTGTTACGTTCATGATGATTGTGATTTCCTAATGGAGCAGTGGCAGAAACATTGATTCTATATATTGTTATATTTGCATAGAGCATTAACAGAGGAATTTGGTTGTTCGTTTTCCAGTTGAGACTAATTAAATCAGTGGGAATGTAGAATGAGCAGAGAGTGCATGATCAGGGCTAAAATCCACCACTTGCTTTTCTGTGTTAGGGTTGTTCCATTCAAAGTGCAGTTTGTATAAATTGCCAGTACTTTCTAGTACTTTGTAGGAAATTTATTCCACGGCATAATCAATGGGATTACCAGGAAATTTCCCTCAAAAATTTAGTACATCGGAAATTAGCGACAGACTGTTTTAATAGCTTCCGTTTTAAGCAATGCTGCTTTGAACCATACCAGACAGTACAAGCAATTTTCATTAGCATTACTGTGCATTGAAAAAAGGTTCAGTTAAAAGTTTAACAAATACAATAACAAATAAACTGAAAATAAAAAGACTTAAACCAAAGGTGGATGATGTCTAAACACTAAGCACAGGCATGTTGGCCCTTGGCATGCAGGAGCTCCATCTGCCTTCCAGTTTTTGGTACTGCTGCAGAAGCCAGAGTTTTAAGCAAAAGGTTTATGGAATTGAAGTTAACGCTACTATGATGAATCACTATAACTTTATTCCATGCAGATAAGACTGCATTGTCACTATGTCAAAATTACTAACTGGAAGTTAGAAAAGACCTCCTAAGAAGAGCCAGGGCTTTCTAGAGAATGGATTCTTTCTCCACCAGCAAAACTTGGACATTTTGCCAAGTTTATTTCTTCCTGGTATGTGTCACTATATTTCTCAGGATACAGTGATGCCCAAGAAAGCCCATCTGGTACTGCTATTTAGCATGCTAAAGAGCAAAGGTTAAAAATATTTGCTAATTATCCGACCTTAAAATAAAAGCACTTTTCCTGTCATGCATCAGTCACACTAAAGTTTACTGGTGCTAAAAACTGACCTTTAATTGCTCAATGAATGTACTGATCACAACCCAAGTTTACAAAGTGTAATTTGATGCACATAATTCAATACAAGTGGTATCCACAGTACTGAGTGGGACCACCCAGGACTAGTAGAGAGGCTGAATCTCTGAGCACTCAGAACTCAAATTAAAAAGCTCAGTAAGCCATTTTGGATCTCCTAGTTCTGTGAAACTGAGAGCTAGGAATCTTGTCACAGAAATCTCAATAAAAGTAATTTCTCAATGTTTCACGTGATAATACAAATGGAAATGGTTGTATAAGGCTTTACAATACAATATTTCTAGTTGCATCTTCCCAAGCATCAGTCATTCTTCTGAGCAAGAGGTAAAGTTCAAGCCCTTCAGCTCCCTGCCCTCACAAGCACAAAATTAAGAACTAAACTAGGAGAAAGAAACAGGAAAAACCTACTTAGTAAAGGGTATCCCACTCGTCTCACTTTTTAGGTGGGAATGACTTGGCAACCATGAGGCAGGCAGTCTCCTTAATGAAGATCAGATTCCAATGCCTGCTGCCCTGCTCATCATTTTTAGGCTTGTGACTACACAGACAAGACTCCACACCTGTGCTGTACAGGATGAGAACTTCAGAGATCAGCTTTCAGGCTTGAGAGAGCAATGCTTTTTAGAAACACTGCACAGAGTTTGATGACACAAAGAGAGATCATGATTACATTGGTCAAGGGGGAAAAAAAATCACACTGAGAGTGAATGAATGTGATGATTACAGGCTACACAAGACAATACAGAGAAAATCCTGAGTGACTGCTTCAGGAGAAAAGACATAAGATAAAGTGATATGTGAACACTCGAATCACATTGGACTTGTAGATATCATGAAGCTATGAGGTGACTGGCATTTATCTCTATATAGGGGAAATGAACCTGATACAGCTCTGGAACAAGCAAGAAAAACATAATATAATTGTTGTGGATGAGGATGTTTGTCTTGGCAAAGAATAGTTCATCTCATTCTGCAGACTCTTCTGCCAATTAAAAAGCAGTCTGGAGGGAATAATTTACATTATTATCAGTAGGGAGAAGACATTGCTAGTAGCAATACTCTCACTCAGAAAACAAAACAGATTTTTTAAATGGTCTTTCAAATCATTAGTTTTAAAATCCCTGCTGAAATATTGTCAGTTCTTTTTCTGTATCTGATATCTGATATCCCTGATATCTGCTGGGAGTAAAATAGAGCAGAAAGGAAGCAGTCCAGGAGGTTCCTGGAGCGTGTGGAAGATAACTTCCTTGCACAGCTGGTGAATGAACCAACAAGGGAAGGTGCCTTCCTGGACTTGCTGTTTGTGAATAGAGAAGGCCTTGTGGGGGATGTGGCAGTAGGATGACGCCTGGGACTAAGTGATCACGAGATGACAGGGTTTTCTGTTCCAGGTGAAGTGAAGAGAGGGGTCAGCAGAACAATAGCATTAAATTTCCAGAGGGCAGACTTCAAACTCTTCAGAAGGCTGGTTGGCAAAGTCTCATGGGAGACAGTACTTAAGGGCAAGGGAGCCCATGAGGTCTGGGAGCTCTTCAAAAAGGAGATCCTAGCAGCTCAGGAGAAAGCCATCCCCGTGTTCTGTAAAAAAAGCCAGCAGGGGCAAAAACCAGCTTGGTTGAACAGAGAGATCTTGAGTGACATCAAGAGGAAGAGGAATTTTTATGGGCTCTGGAAGAGGGGACAGGCCTCTTGGGTGGACTACAGGAGGGAAGTGAGATTGTGTAGAGAGAAAATCAGAGGGGCTAAGGCTCAACTAGAAATCAGATTGGCAAAGTCTGTGAAAGATAACAAAAAATCTTTCTATAAATATATAAATAATAAAAGGAGGACTAGGGAGACCATACAGTCCCTATTGGACGCAGAAGGAACAACAGTGACAGGGGATGAGGAAAAGGCTGAGGTACTTAATGCCTTCTTTGCCTCAGTCTTTAATTGTAAAGAAAGTTGTTCCCTCTGTGTACAAACCCCGGAACTAGAGGAGCAAAATGAGGCTCCCATGGTCCAAGAGGAGGTGGTCAGAGCCTTGCTTGCCCAACTAGACACCCACAAGTCTATGGGGCCAGACGGGATTCACCCAAGGGTATTGAGGGAGCTGGCGGATGTGCTGGCCAAACCCCTTTCCATCATCTTCCAACAGTCCTGGAAGACTGGGGAAGTTCCACTGGACTGCAGGCTGGCTGATGTTGGGCCCATCTACAAGAAGGGTCGCAGGGAGGATGCAGGGAACTCCAGGCCTGTCAGTCTGACCTCAGTGCCAGGGGAAGTCATGGAGCAGGTGATCTTGAGCTGGGTTTCTCCAGTTGGGTTCCCTTTTATTTAGGTAGCTGGTAGGGCTGATCTTCATCAAAGAACTTTAATACTCATTAATATTAAATATTCAGAGAGAAATTGCTATCATTACAGTATTAACATCAATTCAAACCAGACTTTCCCTGGGGTGGGATTTATGTATTGGGTTATGTCAGTTTGTGTGAACGCACATGCATTTAAGAGCCAAATCGGGTGAAAAGCACATCAAGGGAGCTGCCACGGTTCCCTTCTCTGATTCAAGAGGTCAGTTACCACGGGCAGGAGCGGCTGTGGCGGAGAAGCTCCAGTCTGCTGCTCACAGAGAAATAAAAGGTAGTGCCAGCTGCACTAAAATCTGGCTCTCGGGGAACTTTTACCTGCAAATGTGTTCTCTTTCAAAGGCTGCGAAGCAGAGACAACTGTTATTAACACTGAGAACTACGTAAACAACCAGGACGAGAGCAGAGTCCCACTAACCCCACGGAGCATCTTCCTCCGCCACCCACGAGCCACAAGAGGGTGAGAAAGGCGGAGCCGCCGCGCCCTCTGATTGGCTGATAAGGCGGGGGCGGGACCGGGAGAGCAGAGGTGCTTCTGATTGGCTGTTGGGCGGTAAAGCGCTTTGTGATTGGGTGAGAGCCGGGGCGGGGCCGGTGCTGCGGCGCGGAGGAGCTCTCGCGAGAGTTGGCGTGAGGCTGTGGCGGCGGTCTCGCGAGAGTCACGTGGCTGCGACGGGACCCGCCCCCCGGAAGCGCGGGGAGAGACGAGCGCGGCGCAGGTGGGTGAAGTGGGGAGAGGGTGGTGGAAGGTGTGTGCGGCTCCGTTACCTGCTCACAGTCCCCGGGACACCTCCGAACCCCCTGCCCCGCCCCCGGGACACCTCCGAACCCCCTGCCTCGTCCCCGGGACAGGAGCCCCCTCACTCTCAGGACAGAGCGGCCCCCCCGTTCCCACCGGACCCTGGGACGGAGCGGTTCCTCCAGTCCCACCCAGGGCAGAGCGGCCGCCCCGTGCCTTTAGTGAATGGAAATACGTTTCTACACAGGAGTCTGTGGCAAACTGGTAGCTTTAATAAATAGTCTGGATTTCTTATACTCTTGGGACTTGGGAGGCAACAGCTGTAAAGTTGTAGCGTTGCTGCTGTTAGTCGAGACAAGGTGATAATTTTGGTTGTGCTTGAAAAACAAGCTAAGTGAGGTCTGTTGCAGATAGGAGTTAATTTTTAATATATTGTCATACTTTTGGTTTCTGGCTTTGAAACTCAGTTAAAGCCTGACATTCAGTTCTTCCTGGGTTTATTTTTAGTGAAAGGAAATTTAAATCTGCTGTTGCTTTCTAGGTTTTTTTTGAATTTTCTTGCTGTAGGCTTCAGATTTGCTGTGTATTAGTTTATTGTTTTTAAATGGCCTTACTGACTCTCTGTCATCAATTTATCTTACAAGTGATAAATTCTTCCAGAAGTTTTGTATGGGAAAGCTTAACAAACTTTTGTTGCCTTTTGTTCTTTTGGCTCCAGATTTACAGGAAAATGTTTTAGTCGTCTGAAGATAAGAAGTTCTCTAATAAATTGTGCATTTTCTTTCTCTGGATTCTTCTTTTAGCACACCTCACAGAACAGATGTAGGATATCAGTAATGGCTATAGAAAGAGTTTTGGGTTTTTTTGTGGTGGTAATTGATGAAATTATCTGAAATGTATATGGAAAAGAATGACAAAAAGCATTGTCTGCCCCTTAAGATCTTGTTATTGCAGGTCTGAAGAAGTGCTAAAGCTTTATCTAGAAAACAGTCAATGACTTCTAAGATATCTATGGTGTGGACGTTCTGTTCATTTAATATTTATGTATTAACTGGAACAAATATGTTTATTATCAGCTAATATGTAATAACAACCTATTTCTGCTCAAGAGTGCATGGCATACACCATGATAATGTGGGGGGTTTTGTTCTCTTTTTGTCTCCTAGAAATGGGTCTGCCTTCAGAAGATGCAGTGCACTAGATGTGGTTGCTGAAGCAGGATTAGTCATGGCATCAGAACTATGTAAAACAATCTCTGAGGCAAAGCTGGAAAAACACAAGAACTTGTTCTTAAATTACAGAAATCTCCATCACTTTCCTTTGGAGTTACTGAAAGATGAGGGGCTACAGTACTTGGAGAGACTTTATATGAAAAGAAATTCCCTGACCACATTGGTACGACAACCTCTTTATTGTAGTGTTTACTGCCTGTATGTTTAGGAATTCTGATGTTGTGAATAGAAACCCACAACCTTACAGCAAATCTCATCCTGAATGGTGTCATCTGCTATGACATACGAGTATTTGGTTGTATTATGCTTGAACGTGCTTAGGTAAGGTAGAGTATCAATGAAATCTTATGACATAATTATGGTTACCCTTTCGAAGCTCTGTGAAGATCTGCTGGGGTTTTCTTGTGAGGTTGGTTAGAGGTTTTTTTAAACTGCTATGCACTTTCCTCACGTCCGTGGTCAGACCTTACTAACTAGGAGATACTGTGTAGTCTGGTCTACAATCCTTTTTAAGGGCAAACAACTCTTGCCTTGGTGTGTGCCTTAATTTAAAGGCATTGTCAATCCCAGAGTCTAATTCAATGATTGCTCATAAGGTGCCAATGAAAACTTGTGTCTCTGGGCTGCTGTCAACAGGAAAAGTTATTTCAGGTTTGTGGGATTTTCTGTTGTGTGTGTTTTTATGTTTTGTTGTTTTTCCCTGAGCTGGACAAATTCTAACCAGGAATGAATGTTGTGACCTCAGAATTCAGTGCAGAGAAGTTATATAACTGTATGAGGCATTTTGAGGTGAAAAGACTGTATGGAGTCAAAACTTGCCACTGTCGATAGGCTCAAGCCTCAAAATAATTCAGGTTCTTTTTTTCTCTTGGATTCTTCTGTGGTATGACAGGTAAAAAAGTGCCACGGCAGAAGAGCTGGAGGACCTGTTTAGTTAAAGTTCACCAAAATTACGTTTTTTGCAGTGCTTTCTAGAAAAAGTTTGAAGGAATAATATTTAAAGCTTTGATAGTGATACAGTAGAATTCTTCAGTAAAGATTTCACTTCATGGGCCAATAGCTGAAAAGATTCCAGAGATTTTATGATTTTCCTTCAAGTTGACATTTGTAGGTTTTAGGCAAGTCTTTTGCTTAATAATTTAATGGGAGGGTTGGATTCATGGTTACAAATTAAAACTGCTTTAAAAATTAACTGAAGACTGTAAACAGTTCTGCTTTGACTCTTAATGAATGTATATTTATATATTTATTTATAGTGAGCAAAACCAATCATAGAATCATAGAATAACCAGGTTGGAAGAGACCCACCGAATCATCCAGTCCAACCATTCCTATCAAACACTAAACCATGCCCCACAGCACCTTGTCCACCTGTGCCTTAAATACCTCCAAGGAAGGTCAATCAACCACCTCCCTGGGCAGCCTGTTCCAGTGCCCAATGACCCTTTCTGTGAAAAATTTTTAACTAATGTCCAGTCTAAACCTCCCCTGGCAGAGCTTGAGGCCATTCCCTCTTGTCCTGTCCCCTGTCACTTGGGAGAAGAGGCCATCACCCTTCTCTCTACAACCTCCTTTTATGTTTATATGTAGATGTGATATGTATATGTAAATGTAACATATGTTTTATACGTAGGTGTTTTATATTTAACAGATCAGTTAGACTGTGTTACAAAAAAGGCAGATGTCTTCTTGAAACAAAGTTTCAGAGTGTCTATTACAAGCCTAAGGGAATAATGATTGGATACTGTTAAAGTATAAGATGGAGCAAAGATGGAGTCTGGAGTTTTATACTTCTAACAACTGAGGTAGATGAGAAAGAACCTAGAAACCAGCAACAACGGGTTTTTAGATAACAAGCCCTGTGAGAGAAGGTTGAGAGATTCAAGTTTATTCCTCTAGCAAAAAGAGAGAACAGAGATGAAAAAATAGGAGGAGTAGGGATGAGCTGAAATCATTAGAATTTTTACAAAGCCAGTAGGACAAGTAATACTCTCAATTTCAGTACAGTAGTAGTAAAGTAGTTGCATTGCAAGAGAATCTCATCTGAGGATAGTTCAAAACAAATAGTTTATTGAAGGAAGCGCTGTTCCTTTCACTGTAATTTTCTGAAAGAGAAAATGTACCAATTTCTTTGAGGGGTGATAATTTTAATAAATCTTTCAGCCTTGTGCTCTTTTAATTCTATGCAAGATGATGAGCATTAGCTCATCAATAAATACTCTAAATTATTTATGGATTATTAGCAGTCATCAAAACTAAATCTGCATCATATTTCTTTGAAGTAAGGTGATGGTTTTCTCCCATCAGTTCATTCCCTCACAGTTCTGAAAAGTGTGGGTCGAATCAGCTTTTGTTGTTCTTTGCCTTTCTAAAATGACTCTGGTCTTTGAGAGACAGCTCCTATGAAAATGTATGGAATAGTTATATTGACAGAATTGTCTAAGAGTAATTTCATTTTTGTATTCATTGACAAGATGGAAATGATAGGGGGCTGTGACATAATGAATGGATCGAGAAGTTGTGTAGCACACCTGTATCCCAGCCTCACATCTTCCAACTTCTTATTTAATGTTCGACTGATAACCTTAGACTCCCAGTAATCCTATTTCCCCGTGTATTAAAAGGAAATATGACCTTGGCTTGATGGCACTGTCGGAAGCATGATCTAGTCATATCAAAGAACAGTTGTTCTTAACTGAGACGAGATCTGTGGCGCTGTCCTGTTCAGACTGATCAGCAGGTTTGCTTTCTGAAAAATGTCCAGTGGATGTGAGGGTGAGGCAATCTCCACTAAATTGGTGATGGAATTGATTAGTCATCTCTTGTTATCATCACGTCATCTCTTGTTATCATCACGTCATCTGTAGAGAGCAGAGGTGGTAGTTTTACCTCTCAATTCATCTATCTTGAGTAGTTTTTTTATCTTAGTTTCATTGATAGGAATGGTTGGACTCAATGATCCGGTGGGTCTCTTCCAACCTGATTATTCTGATTCTATGATTGTAGGAGGATGTGTTGAGCAACTTTGGCTCAGACCCATTGTTTTTGTGGTACTCAAAGATAAGCAGAGTTTGTGTTCTGGATTGCTGAACTGTAAATTCTCTCTCCTGAGTTTAGGTCTCTCACACTATGTAGCCGTTAAATCAAGATTAAGAGCATGACTATCACATATAAAGTGAAATTAGTTTGTGATTTAAGTTAATATCCTTATTCTAATAAAGGGTTTAGGATGACCATGAATTTGTTTCTCACACGCCCTCTTCCTTTTTTATATTAACACTGGATTTTTTTTTTATACAGGAGCCTACTGTAGACTGTGTATTTTCCCAGTTATAAGCTTCTCTCTTCGAGCAAATAAAATCTTGTGCTGAGGGAAATGTACGATAGCAAACTTTCCAGTAGGTGGCAGCAACTGTTTAGTTATAGCCTGTTCCTTGATGCTTGACGTCAACGCATTCATTTATTTAGCCATCGTTTGTGCCTCCGTAGTTAAAAACAATTTTTGTTTCAGATCTAGGATGTGACAGTTTGCTGCATAAGAATATTATGACATAACTTTTTTTCAGGTTAGCATATTCCTTCATAATAAATTTAAAAGCACAAAGTATTTTAGAAAATAGTATACCTTAAATTTACATGACAGTGATTTTTTTTTTGTTTTTTAACATGAAATTGACAGATTGAGATTGAGCTGCTTTTAAAATTAATTTGTTTCTGCATACCTGTATTGTAAAAACTTTTTCCATGAAACACATCTATTTTTTAAGTACATTTCTTAAGCAATGAAAGTGTCTTAACCTTGAATAACTTTGAATACAGTTTCCAACATGACATCTGAAACTTGTGAAGCTGATTTTGTGATACATGTTTATTGTTATAAATGCCACCAAGAAACAGAATTGCAGTTGGGGATCAGTTAGAAAATTATGTGCATGTCACTATGTAACTATAGAAATCTAGTTTTATGGATTCATCCTTTGGGCTTGGCAGTAATTGATTAAGCTCCACAAGAGTTCATAGGTCATTTCCCGATTTAGCAGCATTACAAAATAAAATACATTATGGTTAGACATCTTGTTTAGTTCTTGTTCTGCCAGGAATTGCTCACCCTTGGTGTATCTGAGATTGCACTGATGGAGAACTAGTGGGGATCTTAAAGATCTTTTCCAAACTAAATGATTCTATGATGTTGAAATAGGATATTGTATACAATATCCGCGTTGTCTTTTTTTGATTAGCTGCTAACATGTTTTAGTTTGGTTATTAAAATGAGTTAAGTACGCAATATGTGTGTATCTGCTTTTTCTTTTGAAACCTAAAAAATCTCTAACTCTTTTTCAGCCAGAAAACCTTGCACAGAAGCTTCCAAACCTCGTGGAATTGTGAGTTTGTGTAGGAGTTCTAATATATTTTTATCATGCTGATCTATCTTACCTTAAAAATCATTCTAGAATGTTTTGCTTTTGTGCAACCTCTCTCCTGAGCGTGAAGTGTTTTCTTGTAGGGCAAGAAAAGGTAATATTGTTTTTTTTTCTTTCTTTCCTTTTGTTTTAAAGGAGGTGTATTCAGAGGTATTTAGTCCTGTGGTTTTGGGTTTTTTTAAATATAATTTCTTGTTTATTTTATAACCAGAACTGTTATACAAATGTCTGCAGTGCTAAGGCAAAAAATGCTTGCCCCCCAACTCTTGTGTAGACTGTCATCCTGATAAAGTACTGGAACTGTTAAACACAATGGTCAGATGGGTGTGACAGAGCCAGAGTAACGGGATGCTGCCTCCAGACCATTCCTAGTTGCTCATTTCCACACCAGCTACCAGGGTTCTGATGATCTGTCTTACTGATTGTAGTAGTAAGATTTTTGGAACCAAGGCACCGTTTATCAAATAGGAGCAGGAATGATCAAGTAGGGGTAGTAACTATTTAGTGATGATTGCCTTAGGCCAAGTGGTTTATCCAGTCTTGTCCAAAGAATGGATGTCCTTGACAGGGAGTTAAAAGGGATATCATCTTTTCTCTTTATAACTCATTTGGCTTACTTGGAGATGAGTAAGTGATGGACCATTGATTCTGTTTATTTAATGAGAAGGTCCAGGCAGGAGGAGGTGTATATCTGAGTAGTCTTAATGCATTCAGCTGTCTGATCTTGTCATCTTAATTTGACCCTTGAAACCACACCTTTCTGATACACATGACCACAGCATAATGGAACTGCTTTGTGGGTCACTGCAGTCTCCAGCTTGCTTAAGAGATAGTCTTGTCTCATCATGCTTGAGTCTGGAGAGTATGATTATGCTCTGAAGCAGTACAATAAATATTTTTGTTTGACATAATTAGTATTTACTGATTTGCCATAAGGGACCAGGGAATCTCCATTTTACCCGATGGTGCCTTTAGGAGAACCTGTATAAATAATAGTTTAAACCAATCTTTTACAAACACTGAATGGTAGGAGTGAAACCTAACTATTTGGGGTTCAGCAAGCTTAGTTATACCACCATTATCCCATACATTCTGCTGGTACAGAGAGAATGGCAGGCCTGTGGTTTGTGTAGCTCTAATAGTCCAAGTTAATTTTTGATCAGACAGGTATTGTGTTGACAGAGACCACAAAATAAAAATTTGTTTCAAGAATACTTTGTTACAGTAGCTTTAAATTTTGAAAGACAATTTTTAAAAAATTTTTTTCTGAATGTTACATCCTTAGCAGTTTTACTATACATTTTAAATAATGTCACTATTGTCTGTGTTTCTTTGTATATTGTGTCTGTCTTGCTGGGGTACTGGGCCTCATGATATACACTCTAGCTTGAGTGAAATCGTTCACAAGTATTTTTAGGAGCTTCAACTGAGATGAGTAGAATTCTCATCCTGAAGTTATATGCAAGGGTTTATACAAACAAATCTGCTACCTATAATGTTTTTGCATTTTTAGTAAACTTTAAATGCCTGCAATTTTTAAATAAAAAGAGAAGGTCCAGGTGCTCTGTGCAGTTGAAACGTTCATAAGTCTTTGTCCTTGCTCTGCCTCCATCTCCCTGAAAGGACAAGCTTCTGCTTTTGGAAATGCTTTTTGAATAGAATGGGAAAAAAACCCAGGGTGTGCAGATTATTTCCATGTGTGCCTAAGCAACTGGACATTAAGTACTCAGTATACCTTTACAATTAGCTTAACAAAACTTTCAAATAATGATGTCTAAGAATAGGTTTTATGTTGTTAGTAGTACTGGAAGTGCTTCAGCAGAGGGTGCTGAATGTTGTTAGTAAGAGATCTGGCCACCCTCAGTAACTACCTAAATAACTGTGTAAGACTGGTTTTTTCTTTTGAAAAACGTACTCTGGGTTTGAAAGTTGATTAGTAGATCATGTGCCTGTTTCTTAAGTCAGTAAAGGTGTAGGAGTTTATGTGCAGGGGAAAATGTTCATAATTGCATAACTTGTGTGGGTTTGGGCTTTTAAAATTTCTTTTCTTACGCAGCATTTAGTATGGAATAACCTGGTAATAAAATATGGTTAATTTTTATATTCTATCTGCTTTATTCTTTTTCCTTCCTGTTTTCCTCTTACAGCTCTCAAAATTAAAGCCTGTTATTGTTGTAATTTTGAATGTTTTGCTTTAAAGAATTGTATGTCATTCCCATTTATTTTAATGCTAATCATGTAATAGTCTAAGCCAAACTTAAGTACCTATCCATTGCCAGTTTATACGGTTTCCACAGCTTTTGTGGTCATAGAGGGGAATGGCTTTGAGAGTGCTCTTTCAGTCTGAAACTGGATATATTGCAAACTGATTATGTAGCAGAAGTCCTTGAGGGTAACAGGTGGTGTCCTCTGCTTTTTTTCTCCTCCCCCCAGGTACCTTCATTCAAATAACATAGTGGTTGTACCTGAAGGTAAGTAATCTACCAGCTTACAATAAGTGGCAGGAATCATAAAATATTCATTTTTCTTCTTTGAAGAGACCTATTTTTCCTTTATTTTCCCATAAAACCTTTAAGATTTTCATACAGAATATACCAGTGTAGCTCTTAGTCGATAATATCCTTGTTTATGCTATGTTAGATTCTTTTAAAGACTTCTCAAATGCACCCAAATGCTGTTTGCTCCAGTTCTAATTGCAGAAAGTGAAAAGGCTAAATGGCAGTCATCTACAGAAACAAAAATCCAGAGTGCCTTCTGCTTTCAGCCAATTACCACACTGAATGCTTTCCTGGTTTAGATCATGACAGATTTAAAACCTGAAGTATCAAGAACTTGTGCTAGTTTCTTTTCCTTGCCTTAATTGTGTTATGTGTCCAACTTCAGGAAAGTACTTTAAACTCTTTTTGAAGATATAAATTGGATAGAATCAAAGCAAAGAATGGAAAAAGTGATTTCCAAGCAGAATTGTCTGAGGACGCTCTAGAAAAGGGAGTATTCTGTACATCACAATTATTTCTCCCTACCTCACTGCCAAGTACTGTTTGTTACATAGATAAGCATTTCCACAAGCTATGCCATTCAGTTATGAGAGCGGCTTTAATATGTCAAAACCTGCTCAGACGTAGGTGTTAGGTACTGTGGCTTTTTATCCTCTCATAGTCCTATTAAGATTTTAACATTACTGTTGGGTCACGTTCATGTTTTAATCTGTTCTCTCACAAGCCATTGGCTCCCTTGTTAAACTGCAGTTTCTGGACCTAAGTGATAATGCCCTTGAAATTGTGTGTCCAGAGATTGGCCGCCTGAGATCTTTACGTCATCTTCGCTTGGCTAACAACCAGCTGAAATATTTACCTGCAGGTAAGTACAAATGTCTGAGGGATTACACCAATGACACATTCCATTTGAACTGAATTGGCAAAATTTATTTGTTTCTTGGAGTCAAAGCATGGTACAACTTGCTTTTAAAGACTAGGCGGGGATTGCCGTTGTATGTATTGTACCAAATATGCTCTGTAGTTAAAGGGAAGCCACAGTGCACGTACTTGAGCTGAAGTCCTGAAAAATGTTTCTGAAGTGGGGAAAAATAGATATCTGTTTAACAGCCTCTGCCTTTGTATCAAGAAAATATTGAACTTCCTTGAGAATGCACAAAAAGCCAAGAACTGTCATTATGATAAAAGGATGTTTATTCCAGTTTTCCAGAATATAAAGGATTCCAGTCCTTCCTTCCTTTCTTTTAGCCCAATGGCCTCATATTTTTTAAAATGCGCATGTCTGGTAGGTTTGCCTGTGGCAGTTCTACCTCACTATGACAGTAAATAACAAATGTTTGTCTTGCTAGTTTATAATAAAAAAGCAGAATTTATTCAAAGTAAATGTGACACAAAGTCAGAAAATATTGGCCATAGGCAAAATTTTGAATTAATTTTTCCCTTCTAAATACTTGATAAGCAGATATAACTGATTAGTCTACTTCTGTCATCCTTTTATATATATGTAGTCTTTGAGATAAGACAGTAGTGATTTTAAAATATTTAAAATTTTTAATTATTTTTAGAATCATAGAGTCATAGGATGGTTTAGGTTGGAAGGAACCTCAAGGCCCATCCAGTTCCAACCCCCCTGCATGGGCAGAGACACTTCCCACTGGATCAGGCTGCCCAAGGCCCCATCTATCCTGGCCTTGAACACCTCCAGGCAGGAAGCATCCAGAGCTTCCCTGGGTAACCTGTTCCAGTGCCTCATTACTGTCATTGTGAAGAACTACTTCCTCATGCCTAGTCTAAATCTGCTCCTCTCTGATTTATAGCCATTCCCCCTAGTCATGTCACTACATGTTTTGTAAAAAGTCCCTCCCCAGCTTTCTTGTAGCCCCATTCAGGTACTAGAAGGATGCTATAAGGCCTCCCGGGAGCCTTCTCTTCTCCAGGCTGAACAACCCCAACTCTCTCAGACTGTCCTCATAGCAGAAGTGCTCTAGCCTTCGGATCATCCTTGTGGTCTCCTCTGGACCCATTCCAACAGTTGCATATTCTTCTTATACTGAGGATTCCAGAACTGTCCAAGGGACTCTAGGCGGAGTGCCTTTGTGTAATCTATGTGCATTTTCTCATCTGCAGAGATGATCAGAATCTTAAGGCCAGAATTTAAATAAACTAGTCTAACTTAGTCTAGCAGAATTAGCTTTTGCGTCTAATTTTAACTAACTTTGCAATGTGACCTTCATGTGTTTGTAAGTTCACACTGCTTATTCTCAAGAAATATATTGCAGTTGCTCATTGGGTGTAGAAATCTAGCGTCCTTTCCTTGTACTTTTCTAGGCATAATAAGCTTAATAGAACAAGTCAAGGGATGATTACGATTAGAAGGAAAAAAAATTATATGACTACGTAAATGCTCTGGAATGAAATTAGATAAACCTGTTAAACATTATGACCCAAGGCCAATAAAATTTCCATCAATTTTCAGATGTCCTACATTCAAAAGGAAGGAGTGACTCAAGTGTGCTTTATGTTCCTCAAAGATAATTTACCTTATGGTGCTGTACCATGAAAGAAAGACTTGTTCAAAGAAAAAGTGACACATTTTCTGCAAAACTTCACACATTAACTTAAAAAGGTTCCAAAAAAGACTTTCAAAAGGATAATTTACATTACTGAAGAGCTGATTTTGAGTCTACCCCATTTGATTAAGGACTGGTATCAGCTGCATAAGCACACTGCATTTAATTTCTCCTGAAGTGTACAAAATGTGGTGCTGAGCATTGTCCCTAAGCAAGTTTAGCTTTGTGTGCGTGAAATTTTTCCGTTCTTAAAAATAATACCACTGTCGTCTGTTTTTGAAGCAGAGAATCCAGTGGTGTCTGATCTTTGTCTTTGCTGGTGATGTACCATCAGTTTTACATGCACTGTTACTGCTGTTATTACTAATCCTGTCTGTTTAGTTGCTGTCACTGTCAACATGACTGGATGTCATACAGCTTGAGTGTTACCAGTCCGAGCAAGAGTGATCTTCCTCTTACCCTGGAGAGTTAATCTACTGCATTGAGTGTTTCTTAAACATAACACTTAGTGAAGAGGGCTCCCAAGCATATTTTCATAGTTTTCCTTTGTAAAGTTGTGAGGAATCCAAAGGTGACTTCATCACAAAGTCTTTGAGTTTTGAACAATTATATTCAACAATTGAAAAAATAGAGCAAAATAGTAAGTTTTCACTAATTGTTTTATCCTCAATTATATTGGTAGCATGAGTCTTCATAATAGTCTAAAGTTGCGTTCTGTCAGGAACCTAGCAAAGCTAATTAATTGAAGCAGAATGAGATGTGATTTCGCTGCAGTACATCATTTTACTGTGTGCTTACTGCTTTCTTTACAGCAGATACTGCATTGCAATGCATTGTTAGGGAATGACAACTCTTAATTGCTTTTAATGAGTAACTAAGGTATAATTTAGTTTCTACTAGGGCAGCTTGTACAGAATTCAAAGATGTGCATTAAAAATACCTTTCAGGTATAGGAAATTGTGACTCCTGGAAATAACCTTTCAAAACTCGTGACCATCATTTTTATCCAGACTTAGCAGGAATCACACAGATGGCACTGAACTGTTTATCATAGCAGAGGATCCAGTTAAGGAAGCCTGATAATCAGTACTCACCTCGTGTAACCAGATAGGCCAACTTGCAACATAATGATGTCACCACATAAAAAGCTTAGATTTGTTGCCCTTGTTCTTGTTCCTCTTGTCTCTTTCTTCTTGGTGTCTGGTGTTACAAGTACTCTCATTTTTTTTGTTGAAACTACATGCGTGTCTAGAAGGATATTCTTCATAATTTCCTTAATTGCTAGTAAATCTCTTCATTACAATTGCACATCAGTTAGATGGTAAATGTTTGTGGGTATTCTGATGCTTAACGGCACTTTTCTATTGCATTTCATTTTTTAAGAATGATTCTCTATTGTGTTTTCCTTAATTGTGATTAAGAACTGTAAGAAACAATGTAGTTAATGGCATCTGTTGATTCATTATCCATTTTTAACGTTTTGATTCCCCAATTGTGCTCTTAATCTGTTTTTATTATTTAAGATTTGACATACAGAAATCTGGCATAACTCTAATTTTAAAACAATTAGTATGCATAATAAATCCCTTTAAAGATTTATGTCTTTAGTCTAATTGTAGAGTTTCTTCAGGTCCTAATAAAGGTTAAACCACAGCAGTGGTTCACCTTCAATGTGGGAGGCAAGACCTTAGGCTCCAAGTACCTCTTCTCATAGGACATGTAAGAATTTAGTTCTTACCGCCTCTGTTCTTTTCTCAGATTTAGTCATGATTGTGCAGCTGGTTTTAAAAAGTTACTTTGAGGGAGGAGGTGGGGAGAATGATGAAAATACATGCAGACAGCATGAATACATAAGCCTTGGGTTGCTGAAGAAATTGGGCAATACAGGACGAATTAAGGGGAAAAGGGCATTAGGTGAAGCATGGAAATTGTGTTCCTTGGAGGTTAGAAAGCACTTTCTCTGCTGTGACACTCACTGTGTAAATGGCAGTCGCACCTCAGCAAACACTACTAAGTTGGTGTCACCCATGGATAAGATCATGTACTTTGGCCTTGAGGTGCCTGGTTTAATTGTGCGCTGCCGCTGGAACAATGGCACTGCCATCATGAGACACTGAATTATTGTGAGAGTTGGTGAAAGATGACTAAGCTAAACTTGATGAGAAGCAAAGGGGGAAAAAATTGTCTGGAATAAGTATATTGAAATTGAATTATTATGTAAAATGGCTGGAAGCAAATGCTTTGTGAAATTCTCTTGAAGTCATTTGGTTAAGGTTAATAAGTGAACCATGTACCGCCTAATGCAGAATCATCAGTATCTGGATTCTGTGTGAATCAGAATCACTAACTGAGAGACTCCATCTTTGAGAGTAAAGCTGAAAAGAGTTGTGGATAGGTAAGGAGATTTGATATTATAAAATTCTTCATGAGTGTTTTTTTCATTGAAATGCACAGCATTTTTTAATGCTGCAAACTGTAAATCTTGTGGCTTCCATCTTTAACAATTTCTTGGTTCTTTCATTTAGCTCTGGTATATATGATTCTTGAACATGAAGTAAATGTGTAGTTTTCTACTATGTAACTGCAGCACTTAAATAATTTGAATTCTTGAGGGCCATTTGGAATGTGTAATGCTGGAGATCTTTTCTGGAAAACTTAAGAGTTGCAACATAAACCAAAGATGGTCATTACTTCATATTATCATATTAGTACATGTATAAGCTTGACTTAGACTTGACATTATATTTTTGAGGAAGTGTAATTTTATTATTTCTTAGACATTTCTCTTTATTCAGGAAATTGATTTAATTTTAATTTAAAATTTTACAGTTCATCCTGTATGAATTATTTTTGTGAATCTTCTCATTTATTAATAACTAATCAGAAAGTTCATTTTTTTCTGATGTTTATAATGTATATGATATTTCAACTCCATTCTTGAAATTATATTTGTTTTCTCTTTTTGTGTATGAATTAGTGCCTCATTTGGGGGGAAAAAAAAAACATCGCTGAAAAAATTGTTCTTCAAGAGTCCCAAAGCCCAGGTTATCTCTCAGTTTTGCTCCATTATCCTTTAGATTTTATTTTACTTTAGTCTTGGAAACTTTTGATGTGAAGTGATGGCTCTTCAGATTTGCATTTTGGTCTTGTAGTTAGTGAATGCACAGGTGAACGAAATATGACTTAAGGAGGGTTATACTCAAAGTTGGACTTAAGTTTCATATTTGACAAGGCTTAGGGTATTTTTATTGCATGTTATTTGAGAAATACTTCTTAGGCACGGCAAGTTGGAGCATCTTGCTCTAAGATTTAATTAAAAATGAGGTTATGTTTACTCAGCAAATGTTGAAGTTAATTATAGATATACTAAAATGAAAAGTTTTATGTTTTGCCAAGTCAAAAGCAAAAGCTAAGTAATTAAACAAGGAATAGGGTATGGTTTATGATCCCTGCCATCTTTTGGCACAGTTCCCTTCAAGGGAAAATAATACATATAAGCAGTTGTCTTTACATGGTCTGTAGACCAAGTTTTCCTTTGTGTTTGTTATCAGGGAACTTTAAAACCCAAGAGTTGAGTGCATTGATCAGACAAAAAAGAATGCAGTCAATACCAAACCTCATGTAAACTGTGATGCTGTTTCCGTAATCTGTAAAGTGAAAGTGCAGTAACTGGGGAGCACCAGCCGCTGCTGTTGCTGTAGGGGGTACAGATCTCTGCAAGAGTCAAAGGCAGGTTTAGCAGATGCCCTTTTCTTCCCATCTAAGGCCATGTGTGGCATCCCTTTCAAATTGACGTTTCTGTGTTTGCTTTGGAGGTCTCTGCATATTGCATCCACTTGTTGCCATTTTGCTTCATTTAGGTAGGAGTCCGAAGGAAAACTTATATGTCTGACTTTGGTATTTTTTAAGTGCAAACTGCAGTAATATTTAGGGGAGATTAATAACAGATATACCCGTCATTTCATTTTTGTTCAAATCATTTTCACTTTTAAAGCAAATTGTCTTAGATATATAGTCAGTTTAAGCCTCATTAAAATACATTTGTTGGCTTATAAAACTTCGTCTTCAAAGCATTTGAGAAAGATCCTGTGAAGCTGATAAGGGAGTGTTATCCTCATTTTACAGAATGGAAAAAAGTGTTTTTAACAGAAGTAATTTGCTTCAGGCCACAGCAGGAGTCGGTGTTAGCCAGAAATAGAAGTTGGGTGTTCCCACTCCATTTGTTAAGACCACACCTTTTTGAGGATGGTCAGATTTATTAGGGAGGATTGAGTCTTTCCACTCATTATTAGGAAATTAATAATGAATCTTTCCATAATTAATAATCCTGTAATTTAATAGGAAGTTAATAGTGGGAAGATCAGTGAGTTTTTGTAACTATAGCAGCTCGTGCTTCCAGAAGGCTGAAAGAGTTTATGAAGATGAATTTTGAAAAAATTGAACTTAGAAATAAATACTAGATCTGTTTCACTTACATAGGTAACATCTGTGGTAACGACAAGGGGTTCAATCATTATTAAAATTATATATTAAACTGTAATTGTTGATTACTGCTTTGTCTATTTATAAAGTAACCCTTGGAATGTTAATTGATTATTGCCAAATCTGTTTTGCCTAAGGATTTGCTTTACTAATTGGGGGCAAGAGAAACTGAGACATGAAAATTGCATATTCATTTCTCTCACTTTAAGTTGCTATGGAGTACAATATCTGTATTCATACCAGTATTTCTCTGGTAAGGAGTTCTTGAATACCCAGCTTAGTAATTCTGAATGGAGCTTAATATGAAGTATTTCAGTAAATCTTTAATTAAAGGCATATAAAAACAACCTCTTCCTTACCACCTTTTCGCAGTAGATTTCCACGCTTCATGGGTACAGCATGCCAATAAGTCTATTCTTATTCTAGGCCCTGGCACTGAAATATGCTGTCCTAACTCATTTTTTAAACTTGTTTTCCATGTTTTGATTTAGAGCTTTCAAAATGGAGGGGAATAAATTTGGCATTTTTTTCCTCCTCCTATATGTCCCTTCTGCATTTAGTAGTTTATCTGAGTAAGGTAGATTACTTTGATGTTTAATGAAGTTTGGTTTTTAATCATTATTGTGATTTTAAAAGCAAAGGCACAGACTGATGCAGACCCTGTTCTTTTTTCAGAGCTGGCATAACCTTAGTCCACTCTACTTTCCTAATTTAGTAACGTATAAAAATATGCACGACGGGACAGGTTTGGTACGCCAGGCACTCGTCCAGGAGTGTGGTGTTTTAAGTAAATGGACTTGTGGGGATTGGAGGAAAACATAGATTGGGTTACATGAGCTTTTTACTCTGTAAGAATATGACTATTTAAAGAAACATGGACTGCTAAATAAAAATCTCTTAATTATTATCATAATACCTTGTTTTCCTTGCAGTAGCTTGATGCCTAATTATTAAAAATGTTCTTCTTTGTACAGCTCTGTAAAGTACGTCCTCTGTTTAATAATTCATTTCTAGATTCATTTTTCTGGGTAAAACCAAGAGTCTATTTACTAGGGCTTACATCGGCTCCTATGTTCAACAACAAATACTTCGTTTTTACCTAAATGGATGCAGAACTTAACCACATGTGCCTGTTACGTATTGGTTTGTCACACTAGGATTAGTAAGGCTTCAGTAATTATGTTGCACTAATGTATAATAAAATAATGCAATACAATAAAAATACCTGATAGTATCTTTAAGACATTCTTTGGATTTCTAGGAGGAAAAGATTTTTACATGTTTTGATCTTGTGTAAATTCCAGTGCAGCCCTGGCCTGACAGTCTGAGTACTGAAATATTCTGAAAAATTTCTCCTAGGAAATTATAGCAGAGAGTTAATTCTGCAGTTAGGAACAAGATAGCAGTGTGGATGGTTCCTGACCATTACTGGATTTTGAGAGCTAAATAGAAGAGACCAAAGCACAGGGCAGTACATAGTACAAGTCATATTCTTTACAGATTGGCTTTCATGCATGTCCAAACACAGTGGTACCTATATAATTAAAGAATGTTAGTTGTAGGAGATTTTATAACCTTGCTCAAACCTTGCTCAAACATTTGGTTTGGGTTAATGTCTCAGGAAGACTACTGGTAGTTCTGAGTGTTTAAATTCATGGACAGGGAAGTGAAGGCAAAGGGAAAAAAATTCCATTAAATTCCTGGAAATTTTCATTAGTTTGAGATTTTTGTGTATACACTCACCTGTATTCGTGGTCAGAATGAGTCATCTGTGCATCCAGAGCTTCTCACTATTCTCACTATGCTCACTATTTGTTGGCTGGCCCCTTGTTATGAATATTTTTTTCCACTTTCTGGCTCTGTTGAGGGGCTTTTGAAAGCCTTTTTGTTAGTATCATACAACGTTTTTCAATATATCGTGGAAGGATCACAATGTCACTAGATGCTGGTAGCAAAAATAGTAGAAGCATATAGTCAGAAAAATTCTAGACCTATATTTTATGCTTAAAATGTTCTAACACTTCTTCCAGATAGGCTTTTATTGGGCGTACTGGAACTGAAATATTTCCTGTAACTGTAGCAGAAATGACGTTAAAAACCAAAAAAACTCAACAAAACTATCTCTTTTAACAATGGCCTGTGGTATTGCTCATGGTGCTGCTCAGCAGGTTCTCAAAAATGCATGTGCTAAGTATGTATGTGTTGTAACTCACTAATCTGAACGCTAACAGGAAACAGTTGGCAGAAGCCATCAGTGTCTTTCATTGTAACATTTAAATAATTAATTCAAATATTGCTTTGTGTACCAGGCTTATTGGACTAGAAAATTCCATCTTATAATTTACTATTGTAATTTAGCACAAGCACTGGAAAAAGCACTTGGAAATTAAGCTATTTTAATGAGCTTATTTTGAGTTAAAAAAATAAATAGTGACATGGCTTGGTGTATCATGTTTCCAAGTGCCTGCAATTTTATAAGACATAGATCTTAAAACAACTTCTGTGGCCATTATGTATGTGGAAAAGTCATCAGAGGCAAACTGAAACTGGCCTTGAGGTTTTGTGTCAAGAAATTGAAGGCTAAAATCCTATTGAAACAAAAGCTTAATGACCAAGTGTTTGAGTTTTCTAATACTAATTTTGTAATATTTAACATTCTTTCAAAAATGTATCTTTACTGATTTCAGGTTTTTTATTTCTTTCTTAGGTGTTTTAGAAAGATGATAATGATTTTGGGTCAATTACACCTTTTCTTAGGTCTTGATGTTGTTTTTGGTGATGTTTTAATTTGAAATACCACTGCCTGATTGAATTTTGACTGTATTTGAAATGTGAACAGTGTATTCATTAATAGATCCAAGAGGGTCTGAGAAGAGGGGGCTCTACATTAGTGTTTCAGACTTCTCCATATGATCTGGACTGAGACTGACCTGTTAAGGTTCTCTTTTTATGTGTTAATTCTTACTGGCCACATATCTTAGTGAAAGTTATGGTAGCATTATGTCTGGAAAGAGACATGCTATCATTCTGAGAGTTCTAATCGCTAAAATGCTATTTAATTATACTGTATTCCTGGTAAAATGGATATGATTTATACATGATTTATAAATGTGCATATTGGTGTAAGGCTGCCTGTGAACTACTGTTGCCCTGTTTTTTGTTGAAGCATCAGAACCCTAGGTATCTGCTCTCAGTGCTTTCAGACAGTTTCTGAGCGTGAGCATTGCCATTTTTTCTGTACTGTTCCATGTGAGATCCTTGTGAAAGTCATCATGCACCAAACCTGCAGAGTCTGGCCCCAGTATCCCCAAACTTTTTATTTTACCCCTACAGGTTTTTTTAACCCCTGCTGTTCTTTCCTTCTCTGGAAAGGACTTAAACCTGGTGAGGTGTAGGTGAAATAAGGACAGAAGAGAGAAGAGCTAACTTAATTATTAGCAGCAGTGCTCTCAAGCCTGTTGTGCTTCTGGCTTTGCAGTACTTTGCTTCTGAAAATCAATATTTTTGCCAGAATACGTATGTTTTCTAAGCTCTGGGCCATGGGCTTTCCCTTGGTAGCCATCCCTCTCAAGGGCTTTTAGGTAGGAGATAAAAGCTGTGCCAAGATAAAGGAGTTTGAGTGATGCTTCTAATGTTGAAGTACTTGGATGATTCACACTTTGCTGAGAGTATGGGAGCAGATTTAACTGGATTCTCTATTGTTAGGAGATTTGGTACTGCCTCTTGAATCCTGGCTCACACTTCTTTTCAGCAGTCCTTGATTTCTCAAGTCACTGTAAGCCTTGCTTCTCCAGGGGTTTTTCTCTTGTCTGGGATGGGGGAGGATGGATAGGAATTTTGAAGATGGTGAGAGTGCTTCAAGTAATGATGACAAGCCTTCATCTCTAGCTGAGAACTTCATGAAGATGTCAGAGGTCTTATAAAATGTCTGTAGAAGCATTCTAGTTCTGTTACGTGTTCTTATGCCTTTTTATTAAATAAGAGATCTTAAGTGCAACTAATTTCAACCCATTTCATTAAACATAAAATTGCATAGTATTTTTTGGTAAACTCAATCTGAGTTTTCAGTTAATTGATAAAATACATATTTAAAATGTCTCACATGCCCAAGTAACTTCTGACCTTTGCTTACACTTCAGCCAGTCACATGGCATATGTAAATATTAAATAGAAAGAAATTTTAAATTATATATTGATTTCAATACTAGAATGAGAAGCATTCTTTAATGGATAATGAAATCACTAATAGGGCAGTGTGGGAATTGTACTACCCCATACAGATCCTTCATTCAGTAATGTACAGAGTAGTCTTCTAAGCATCTGACAGAAGAAATGACAACCTGAATTTTCTAGGGTATGTGAGAACAGAGCTCTGATGGAATTAATCTACCCGGCTCTCCTCTCTGCTGCTGCAGTCATTAGAGCTGCCACTTGGGAACAGAGGGCTTCTGCAAGAAAGTCTCTTGACCTTTGAATATACTCCCAATGACATGTTGAGCCGGAGGCCACAAAGACAAAAGTGGGAAGTTTATGCAGTAATATATAACTTTAAAGAACATTAAGTTGTCATTGCTGCTTTGATCTGTGATAGAGTATACTTTGATAAAACTCAGATAAAGGGCTTCAGGCTGTAGCATCAAAACAATGTGTTCTGCTCCTTTTAGTTTGAAAAATCTATTTCTACAGTTGTTTTTAAAAAGGGAATGTGCTTGAGAGAACTGATTAGGCTTGGCACATAGATCTAAATAATGAAGGTCAAATAGAATTATTTGGAGTTTATGTTTTGATTGTTTGAAAACTTGGGTTGCAGATTTGTGGAGAATACTCGTTGTCACACAGTTGTATACCACAGAAAAAAATAACTGCAAGTGGCCACAGTTTGGTTTGAATTCAGTAATTAGTCCATTTGTGGCATTTGTTTTATGTGAGTTTATTGACTGCATAGCAGAGGAGAGGAAGGAGTGGAATGTCTTTGGTTACTTTTGGTCAGTCTTATTCCTGTGGAGTTGAATCTAAGATGCACAAAAGCAGACTACCAGGAATTTAATTTTGTAATCCTATCTTGTAGTCTTGCTCTGAGTATTTGAAGGCATCAGTGTTATAAATTTATCTGAAAATCCATAGAGACTATAAAAAGGAACATTCGTAGTTGCTTTAATTTTTTTGTTACCTGCATGGGCTCTCAAGTTCTACAGGTCATTACTGCATTCATAGCTCTGGCAAATCCCCTCCCACTCCCCAGATTCTTGGTGGCATCTCCGGTCGTCTTCCTGACTGTGAAGCTGTGGTGCTTCAGTGCTGGTCTGGCTGATGTGCTGTTCAACTGCCTTCAGCACTGTGGGAAAAAATGAATGTAATCATTGTTGCATTTATGGTAGAATGCTTAGATATATCTTAATGTCTTGGCAGGGGAGGTGTTTGCTTTTGTGCTTTTTAAAAAAAAATGCTAACTCAAAAAAGGATTTTTTTTTAGGATTTGCCACCTTTATTTTTACATAAGAAAATAACTGCATTAAAATAAAATACATTTAAGTTACTGTTAACTCTTCTTGAGGTGTCGCTTGTTCCCCTCCTTTTAGAAGGGTATTTCATCAATATTGATATTTCATCTATATGCTGAATCCTCTACCAAGAGCACAGCAAAGCTGCCCTCTTGGAATTTGATACAGGATTTTTTTCCATGCTATGGCTGGCAACAGTCGCTTTCTGAGCAGTGTACCTTGGGGCTGTCATGAGGTGGATGCTCCTTCTTGCGCAATGCATCTTTTAGCCTGCCTTTACATTATACAGGGGAGAATATGGGACTTAATTAACCCAAACATGAGTGATCACACAGTGCCTAACGTTAGACTAGCTTCCCAAGTTAAGGAGTTTCAGGGAAAGCTGCTTGGTATAACCCATCTGTTAGCACTGAATTCTTCTGCTGTGGATGCTGATAGGAAAGATCTGAATTTACTGGTTGCCTGGTTCAAGACACATGTGATATATATAAAATATTATATATATATATAAAAGTTCACTTCTGGAACATCAGAACAGATGCCCTTTAAAATACTTGTAAAAGTCTTAGTTTTAGAACAGTTACCCAAAAGTAAATCTGAATTTAAAGGGAGTCTTAAGATGCTCAGGGAAACTTTCATAAATGTTTGATAATTGCTGTTCACATGGGTGAAGACAGATGAGACTAAGCCTTCAAGTTGGAGAGATGGATGTGTGCTGAGAAAGATGTGTTTCATATACGAATGGTGGGTGTTTCTGTAGTATGATACTTCTTTAATACAGAGGGTCTGTTCAATAGTGTTTAGTCAGGCTGTCAAAGAGCCTTGGCTTTGAAAAGATATTAAACCGTGCGTCTTTTTTCTCTGAAATTTTTCATCTGTTTGTAAATGTGAAAAAGGAAATGGTAGTGGTAACTGCTTTGCAAATTCCGGGTTTACATTAGAAATGTCTTACCAATTTCAGTATGCTGCACTGCTGAATGGCCCTAATTCTGTGTTGGTGCACTGACTTATTTTAGGTGGGTCCTCAGCAAAGAACTAAGCCATGCAAGCATAATCAGCTTTCAAGAGGATTGTGTCCATGCTTACTGTCTTTACCAATATTGGTTTAAAATAAACAAATAAATGGTAGAAACTGCAGTTAATTGTATCCTTGACAATTGTAACAAGATTGGTAAAAGATACAGCCTGAATCTGCTGCCACAGCACAGGCTGCAAACTTCTTCACAAACTCAGTAGTTGTTAGTCCATAGAGCCTATTAAACTAATTAGTTTTCAGATGAAAGTTACCTGTTAACTGAACTAAAATATCTTGCTACTAATTTTTCATGTAAAACCTCATACTAATTTGAAATAGATATTCTCTTCTGTTTCACCAAGTAAATACTTGTGACAGGGAAAAATTACATCTTGGAAGTTTTCGTGATTTTTAGGGTTGGATATTAAAAGTTAACTTGTTTTCCCCTTAAACTCTTAAGTCTTTCTTCTCAAAATTGTCCAAGAATGTGCTTTTGTCTCTTTGGTTCCCTTGTTTTTTTATTTTCCCTAAGCTCTCTAACATATGTACAGTGATTATCTGTGTTAACAGGTAGTTGATTTTACTTGTGCATTAAGCAAACACAATTTGCTAGTAGGACTTGAGTGCTCGGGGAAGCTTGCAGAACAAAGTCATTCAGTCTTTGAAAGTGAACAAACACAAATTGTTAGTGCTGTATAACAGGAGAATTTTATAATGTATTGATTTGTATTTTGACCTTCCTAGCCAAATATAATTTTCTTTTATACATACCACAGTGAGAGGGTTTAAATACTACTTGTTATTGACATCTTTGTTTCTACTTCACTAATCTAGTAAATAAATTGAGGCAAAATAAAATGCATCATTTACTGACACTAAATCTAAATGGAAAAAGCATTTAAAGAGAATGTGTAGAACTGGGGGTGTTACATGAGATTAACTTTACTGTGGTTCATGTCACACACCCAGAGTTTGGTACCTGTATTTCCATTATCTTCATTTCATTGCAGTGGTATTTAAAATAAAGACCCATGTTTGACTTAGCATTGTCCAAATCTGCATTAAATTGTCATTCTTTATTGAGGGTCCTTAAACAAAGCAACTGCAAGGATACCCCAGCTGGTAATTATTTAATGTTTGAGAGCTTTCTGAAGTAAAACTGCTTATTTGTGTTGCTAAATGAGTGCAATTTGGAATCACTGGGTGAGGATTTTGGAGTATAATTGCAAACCTGATTTGTCTACCTTGTGCTGATTTGAAACACTAAGCAGCAGTATCCTCCTCTGATTAAGATACAGCTTGCAGTTGCTCTCAGCAGTTTGAAAATCAGGACAATGCTAGTGTTGTTTTAAGTCAGATGTCTTCTTTTTGGTGGTCATAGTAGTTAGAATCTGTTAGTAGCTGGTCCATGCCATTTTCTCAGTAGTAACCACATCATTGTGGTAGCTCCTGCATGCCCTTCTCCACGGGTGAAGTAGCCAGTGTGCTGGGTGGCCACACAGAGACTGCTCAACACAAATGACCTGGGCAAGTGTGGATGAGCCAGAGAAGCTCCTGTTACCACTGCTAGAGAAGGCATCTGAATCCATAGTTAACATTTGAGAAGGATGCACCTCAACTATATAGGAATCTTTCCTGTGAGTTTTTAGCCAGGCTCTCCCCTGTATTTACTGTTGGAGTTTGTGGTAACTTGCAGTGACCTGGAGGAACTCTTATTTTCATAGGACTTCAGTTAGAATAATGGAAGCCTAGAAGTGTTTGGGTTGGAAGGGTCCTTAAAGCCCATCCAGTTCCAATCCCTTGTCATGGGCAGGGATGCCTCCCACTGAATAAGGTTACTCAAAATCCTATTGAACCTGGCTTTCAGTGTCTCCAGGGGGAGGGTATCCACAACTTCTCTGCACAACCTGTGCCACTGCCTCGCCATGCTCACAGGAAAACATTTCTTCCTAAAATTTCATCTAAATCTCCCTTCTTCCAGCTTAAAACCATTCTCCCTCATCCTGTCGGTGAACTCCCTGATAATGAGCACCTCCCCAGCATTCCTGTTGGCCCCCTTTAAGCCTTTAAGGCTGCTCTAAGGAGCCTTCTATTCCCCAGACTGAACAATCCCAACTCTCTCAGCCTGTCCGCATATAGCAAGTGCTCAGCCCCGTGATCATCTTCATGGCCTCCTCTGGACTCTTTCTGACAGATCCATGTCCTTACTGTGCTGAGGACTCCAGAACTGAACACAGGGCTCCAGGTGAGGTCTTAAGAGAGCAGGCTAGAGGGGCAGAATCTCCTCCCTTGACCTGCTGGTTACACTTCTGATGCAGCCTAGGATACAGTTGGCCTTCTGGGCTGCGAGTGCACATTGCCGTCTCATGCTGAACTTCTCATCCCCTAGCACTCCCAAGTCCTTCTCTTCAGGACTGCCCTGAATCCGTTCTCTACCCAGGCGGTATTTGTGCTTGGGATTGCCCAGACCCAGGTGCAGGACCTTGCACTTGAACTTGCATAGGCCCACCTCTCCAGTCTGTCAAAGTCCCTCTGGATGGTGTAATACCCTTTCCCTTCTGCGTGTTGACGGCACCACCCAGTGTGGTGTAATCAGCAGACTTGCTAAAGGTGCACTCAATCCCAGTGTCCGTATCTCCAACAAAGATGCTATATAACAGTCATTTCACTCCTGTAAGCATGAAGATGAAGATGAACTGAAGATGTTCCTTTGATTACTTTCCTTTCCGTCATCCTGCTCAAATTTGTAGTTGTGTTTTTTTTCTTATGGGGACAGAGTTTACCTTCAGGGAAGAGGGTTCTTTGGTATCTCGCAATAGTGAGATAAGTGAGTTTATCTTGGCTTGATATCACATAATACGTTCCTGATGAAAATCTAACCTGAACCTGTTGCTTTCAGTATGCTTTTAGTTACTTCTTGGAGAGGAAGGACAAAAACCCACCAACCTCAAGAAAAAGAATAATGTGTCTGTTTCCAGTTGGTTGGAAACAGTTGATAGCAACAGTCACAACAGACAGGTCTTGCTTGGATTATTTAGACACTAGCATAGTAACGGGTTAGGAGCTACTAATCTGTGTCTGACAGAGAGACCAGTTCATAATGTGGATCTGACATTTTTACTTTGAAGAAGAACAAAGGAAAAGGCTGTCCCAGAATGTATAGCCAGGACTGGCCTTGTCTCTGTGGCTTCCTGAGCCATCCTTAATCTCGCCTTAGGATCCTCATTTTGTTTGCCTTAGCTTTAAGTGATTATTGGTTAGTTGTACTTAAAGCAGGGCACTTAATAAGACATCTTTAGCTGGCCAGCAGCTTGAGTTCAGATCATTAGCTCTTTATTTTATGCAGAGTTTTTCTGGCAGGCTTTTTCTCCCCCTTTCCACCTATTGGTATTAGTGCAGTGAATTGTAGGCAACGTGTAGCTGTAAAGATGGTAAGACACAAATGAAAAAAGATAAACATAACAGGTCTCCTGCTTTATTCATGTCACATTTGTTTATGTTCCTACCACCCAGAAAAAGGAAAACAGCTGTTCCTCAAAGGATAAACAGCAGCAAAACTACATCACTTCCTAAATAAGAGACTTTCCTGTAGATGCTAGAAGAATTTTTCATGTGATATGCTTGACAAAGTACCTTTCTGCCTTTTCACCCTTCACTTTGGCTCCTCTATCCAAAATTTTGGACATAATTTAATAAAACCGTAGAATAATATTAATATATGAATTTCACATCTATTACTTATTTTTGTGGCAATAGNCTTCATGGCCTCCTCTGGACTCTTTCTGACAGATCCCTGTCCTTACTGTGCTGAGGACTCCAGAACTGAACACAGGGCTCCAGGTGAGGTCTTAAGAGAGCAGGCTAGAGGGGCAGAATCTCCTCCCTTGACCTGCTGGTTACACTTCTGATGCAGCCTAGGATACAGTTGGCCTTCTGGGCTGCGAGTGCACATTGCCGTCTCATGCTGAACTTCTCATCCCCTAGCACTCCCAAGTCCTTCTCTTCAGGGCTGCCCTGAATCCGTTCTCTACCCAGGCGGTATTTGTGCTTGGGATTGCCCAGACCCAGGTGCAGGACCTTGCACTTGAACTTGCATAGGCCCACCTCTCCAGTCTGTCAAAGTCCCTCTGGATGGTGTAATACCCTTTCCCTTCTGCGTGTTGACGGCACCACCCAGTGTGGTGTAATCAGCAGACTTGCTAAAGGTGCACTCAATCCCAGTGTCCGTATCTCCAACAAAGATGCTATATAACAGTCATTTCACTCCTGTAAGCATGAAGATGAAGATGAACTGAAGATGTTCCTTTGATTACTTTCCTTTCCGTCATCCTGCTCAAATTTGTAGTTGTGTTTTTTTTCTTATGGGGACAGAGTTTACCTTCAGGGAAGAGGGTTCTTTGGTATCTCGCAATAGTGAGATAAGTGAGTTTATCTTGGCTTGATATCACATAATACGTTCCTGATGAAAATCTAACCTGAACCTGTTGCTTTCAGTATGCTTTTAGTTACTTCTTGGAGAGGAAGGACAAAAACCCACCAACCTCAAGAAAACGAATAATGTGTCTGTTTCCAGTTGGTTGGAAACAGTTGATAGCAACAGTCACAACAGACAGGTCTTGCTTGGATTATTTAGACACTAGCATAGTAACGGGTTAGGAGCTACTAATCTGTGTCTGACAGAGAGACCAGTTCATAATGTGGATCTGACATTTTTACTTTGAAGAAGAACAAAGGAAAAGGCTGTCCCAGAATGTATAGCCAGGACTGGCCTTGTCTCTGTGGCTTCCTGAGCCATCCTTAATCTCGCCTTAGGATCCTCATTTTGTTTGCCTTAGCTTTAAGTGATTATTGGTTAGTTGTACTTAAAGCAGGGCACTTAATAAGACATCTTTAGCTGGCCAGCAGCTTGAGTTCAGATCATTAGCTCTTTATTTTATGCAGAGTTTTTCTGGCAGGCTTTTTCTCCCCCTTTCCACCTATTGGTATTAGTGCAGTGAATTGTAGGCAACGTGTAGCTGTAAAGATGGTAAGACACAAATGAAAAAAGATAAACATAACAGGTCTCCTGCTTTATTCATGTCACATTTGTTTATGTTCCTACCACCCAGAAAAAGGAAAACAGCTGTTCCTCAAAGGATAAACAGCAGCAAAACTACATCACTTCCTAAATAAGAGACTTTCCTGTAGATGCTAGAAGAATTTTTCATGTGATATGCTTGACAAAGTACCTTTCTGCCTTTTCACCCTTCACTTTGGCTCCTCTATCCAAAATTTTGGACATAATTTAATAAAACCGTAGAATAATATTAATATATGAATTTCACATCTATTACTTATTTTTGTGGCAATAGTTCCTTGGTATGGGGCAGTAAAGTACTGCACAGAGTACGCTACAAAATGAAAGGATAGGTTGTCTTCTAAAAAAAAATAACCCAAACAAACAAAAATCCAAAACTAAGCTAAGAAAACAGCAAACCTGATAATTTCATGGCCTTGAGTTACCTTTGTGCATAAACCATTTTTTCACCCACCTTTTCCACTTTTATCATGTATGTTGATTTCTGATATTTTTATCATCTGACTTGTCCTGTTTTCATTGAGACTATCCCATTATGGAAGAAAATTAAATTCCATACCTGCTTGTGAAAGCATTAGGATATGGAGACTTTTTGAAGTTGAAGGATGACAGTTAAAGAACTAATACCTTACATGAAAGGACTTGGGAAGCCGTTTGTCTTAAAGAATTTGAGGAGACGCATAGACTTAACTCTTGTGGCTGCTTCTGTTGTGCTGAATCCCGAAAAGTGTGCCTGCCCTAATAACTTCCTGCCTGAGAAGTTACTTCTGTGGGTGATTTGTGGCCGTGGTTCACAAACAGCCAGGTAGACTCAAAATATGATAGCAGTACATTGAGGAGAAATGTGGAGCACAACCTTGTAATTACTTGGGACCTGTGCTGTCTATCTGGAACTTCAGTGCAGATGCTGAGGAACACAGACTGCGCTGGACCCATGAAATACAGGAGGCTACCAGTTTTGTCAGTTTAAGTTTGATTGTGGTAAAAGATAGGGAACCACTGACCTTTAGAAGAGTATGAGTTAATGAGACCCTCATCCCTGATGTCTGTTTCCAAACACTTTTAGCTGAACTAAAATTACTGTTCAGCAAGACTGGATTTCAGAAAACCACTTTCCTCATCTTAGCTTATGAATAATGGTACAAAATAAATAGGGTTTGGTACTAGACCCATTTAACAAGGGTGAGGAAGAAAGATTCTGTCTGGGTATGTTCAGAGAAGTATGTATTTTTCACTGGGTTTTGGGGTTTGCCTAATTATGAAGTGTTTTGGAGAGGAGTCAACGTAGTTCATGGCTGAAATAGGTGAAACTGGGAATTGGGGACATCTTTGAGGGGTATTGCTTACAAGGCTACGTTAATTCATAGACAGTCCTGCCCTAGAAAAATCTTTCCCCCTATTCTTTCCAGTCAGAGTACTTCTGTGAAATGCAACCATATGTATTTCTTTAAAAGGAATATCAGCTGGGATATAGGGCTTTTCTTTCTCATAGACATTTTATGGGTTTGAACTCATATTCAGCACCTTATTTAAAAATGGGTTATTCATTAAATAATTGCTGCAGTATCACAAAATCTCTTCCAATCCCTCTTCTTTTTTTTTTTTCCTTAAAACATTGGGTATGTATTAGTCTAGATGGGGAAAATACAAGGGAAAAATAATCTTCATGTATGTTAAGCTTGAGAAACAGAACGATTTTCAAGATTTCTCATGTCTTTTACTTTCTCAGTAAAAGATATGTATACATCAATGTCAAAATGTAAATGTGACTTCATTCTTCTTTCTTCTTAAATCTAAGGATACCAATTTTCAGTTATGGTCAAACTTCCTTGTTTGAAGATGGCACAGGTCTGTTGTAAGGGCCAATTTGTGCTAGGAAATTTAATTTTTACAGGCTATGAAATGTGAGCTATGCGGTAGGACAGTAAATGTAATGTAGTATTTAATAGGCTATTTAATTTGTTTTAACCATCATCTTAAAATCTAATTTAAGTCCTCCTGAGGCACCCCAGAGGAGATCTAAAGGAGATCTTTTCCCTCAAACTCTCAGTAATTAAACTTATGTTTCCTGTCCAATACAGTTTTAAACTGATAATAGTATCACATTTCCAACTCACAGGCATGTATAGACGTGCATTTTTTTCTAATGGGACAGGTAATAAGCTTTGCAAGAAAGAAAGACTTGAAACACCTTTTGCTCACCATTGCATGATTTTATAGGTCAAATAGAGAAATGCTTCTGGTACTCAGGTTCATGGAAGTTGATTAAAATAGTATTTCAAAGGTGAAGTATGGTAGCCACTCTTGGCACCTTTCATTTTCTGAAGTAACCACCTTTTTAGACCCCAGGGCAGAGAGAGATCGCTGGGCGTGGAAAGTCCAGTGTTTCGCCATCACAGCCAGTCGTCATGGTTCTTGATTCTGTAAGGATTTGTAAGAGTGTGTCCCTCTGGGTACAACAAGCAGGAAAGCATTACTCCATGGTGTGTAGCAAAGGCTTTTAGTACAGAGTGCAGCCTTGGAATAGCGACATGCTGGATGGCAGGCAAGAGAGAGAATCACCCCCATGTTAGAGCCCTTTGGTAGAGGATGTTAGATGTAAATGTTTGTATGATGATAGAAAGACCATCATTATTGCCTACAATACAAAGGTGTTGTAGGCAATACGTACTTCCTTGCTTCTAATAAAATGATGGCTATGTAGAGAAATTGATTTATTTTCTTTGGTGGCTCTTTGCCCTTAGGTAGTGACCGAGAATATCCAGTCCCTCTCTTCCTTCACTGAAGGAAGCACATCCTGCTTATTTTCTTTCGTTTTTTGTTCCACTTGAATCACTTAAGACAAAAAAGTTTTGCCCTTCTTCCTGTATGGTAATTTGATTCTCTGCCATGTTACCAGTACTTCAAATGACACCAAACGCAAACCTAGTGTTTTTTTGCCAAGATACAAAATGGAAATTCTAAACAAAGTAGACTCTTGAGGAACACCACTACCAGTTAGGTTTTCTCCATCCCAATAATTTGCCATTGAGATATGATAGTCTTATGTTACTGTTAACTGAGAAATTTCATCAAAGAAAGATAAACCAGTGTAACATGATTTGCACTCGGAAAAATCCATGTTATGTTTTCACTCTGCTTTCCATTTATGTTCCTGTCATTGATTACTCTTGGTTGCTCTTCCCTCAGAACCGTTGTTGTAAGATACTGAAGAGTGCTGAGTTCACGTTAACAGGGCTTTTTTGAACACGGGTTCTACATTTCTTCTCCAGCTCCAGGCTGCTATCCCAGAAAATGTCCTATTCATTGAAAAGCCTCGTGCCTGAGTTTGCAATTTTGATTTATAACCCATTTTTTCCTGTGTTCTGGGATGGAAATTTTTTTAGCAGCCTCATTTCATTTTAGTAATGGATATAGTAATTTTCGGTGCTTTGTCCTTGTTCCCATGAGGTATCTGTCTCTATCCTCATACAGAGTGTTATTCTTACAGGAAAAAATGATGCACAAAGCTAACTTAGTATTTGGTCTGTCCTCCTCATATCTACCCCTTGTTGACACCAGTTCTTAATTTCCTGCTCTTTATTGTTGAGAAACCTTTTGTTCATTTGTAAGTTCCCATTTTCACGGCCTCTTGGCAGTTTTCATTTAAGTCCTGCAGCCTGACCTCTTAAGTGCCAGCTCTTTGCTGATCAGTCCCTTTTTCCATTCCTTGTAGGTTCTCTGCTCTCTCTTAATACCCTGCTTTGAGGTGCATTCTCATGCAGGTAGGTCTGTAGCCTTTTCCTGTCCCCTTTTTTTCCCTTTACTTAGATGGAAAGACTCGGATAACGTTTGATTTAAAGTAAACTTGCATACACACAAATCCAACTGTGTATATGTTTCCTGTATCTTTTTATGAAATTTTGGGTTATGGCCCAACAGGGAAAGGGATTGCTCTTGAAATGTAAAGAAAACTGTTAGTTATCTATAACTTATGCATTTGATAGAGCCTGTACCCCACAAGTTTAAGTAAGTTTGAATTGCCTTTGGCAGTTATTGTATGTTGTATAGGCTGTTTACTTCCTGGTGGTTTTTTTTTAAACTCATGTAAAACCATGGGAATTAATTTTAAAAACTGGCCTTTAAGCCACCTGACTCAAAAATAAGTTGGATTTTTTTGGCTGATGTTAGATGTTTATACAAATATAGTCAGTTTTCTTAGGTCAATAATTTTGGAAGTCTCCTGAAATTCTTTCCATGTTTCACTTTCTTTTGTAGAAGACAAGGTATGCTGATGTTTCTTTTCTGCGTTGAGTGACAATCCCATCTGGCAGTTTCTCTTTTGAAAACCCAAATGCATAGGATAACCAGTTCACTTTTCCCGTTCTCTGAGTGGCTGGGAAAGCTATTGCCGTGAGAACAAAGGCTGGTTTTTGGAGTCAGAGTAATCACTTCTGAATCTTCCTAACATCAAGGATTAAAAAGATGAATGAATTGCTCAAACTCTTGTAGCTCTAGAATACAGTCTGAAGTATTCATGTGTATTTCTGTGTCACTGAAAACACCTTCATAAGACTGTAGGCAGGACTGGGTACGCACTTGTGTTAAAGTTTCTGTGAGGTAAGGTAGTGGGTGGATTTACAGTCTGTCAGCCACTTTATGCGCTGTGAACACATTGGTACCATATGGCCACGCCACAGAGTTGCCCATCTACATGTGAATTCCTTCAGGTGGACATGACTGAAGTGCTCAGGTCCAAAAAATGAGACAGGAACATTTGGACTTGGGTCTTTCTGAGTTAGACGTTTAAACAAAGCTACTGAGTGGTTTTTCTGGCTTCTTATACCAAAATCGGGTTCAGTGCTCTGCCATGTTGGTTTTGATAGTGTTAATCCCAGAGCTAATATAAGTTATAAATTACAAATTTGTGAATTTCATTTAAATATAATTGGAACTCCTCAGTGTGCTTCAGTGGTGAAGTATAATGCTTGCCTCTTTATTATTCTTGGGAGATGAGGGGAGCGTATGAAGAGAAGTCCCTTGTTTGTCAGTTCTTTTTACTGGAAAATAGCTATTTTCTTTGCTGTGTTTGCCTGACATTTCCAAAGTCTACCTTTTATCTGTCTTAGTGCTTGATGAGGTGATGGTGAGAGAGAGATTTGTAAGTCTTTCACTGTGGTTTTTAACTAAGGCATCCTTCAGTATTAATGTTGCAAGATTTTTAAAGCCTGGATTATAGTACTTAGTAACTAAAAGCTTAAAAAACTATTAATGGACTGTTTATATTTTGTGTTATTCCTCTTTATTGTTTTTCCTTTACTTTAATGAGGTTGAAACCAATTTCGCGTCATTACTAAATGCCTGAGCATGCTCTTCAAAATGAGCTTTCAACACTATGGTGGAGAGATTGGGGGTTATATCTTTAATCTGATGGCACTTTAAGTTGTTTGGTTTACTTCTTAACTTCACGGGGCGGTGGGTGTTTCTGTAACATATGGCACTATGTGTTGAAAGTTGATGTTTCCATCTGGTATCCATTGGAAGACTAAGGTAGAGGGGATGAAGTTTTGGGCAAGTATGTGTTTTTTGTATGAAGGATAAAGTGAGAAGACTTCTATTTCCTCTTAGATTTGAAACATATCATTCTAGCAATGCCTTTGAAACTCTGCCAGCTTTGCCAACCGTAACATTTATGGGATTTTGGACCAAAACTGAATTAGGAAACTGGTTGTAGTGGCAGAGAAAAAGGTTAGCACATGAAAATAGCTGGGCCTATTATTGACTGCATGTGGTCAGTGGTTTGGCTGAATGTAGGTGGCTCTTTTCCTGTCACTGTTTTCGAGCATATGGCTTTGTTTGTCATGAATATAAATTCTTTAAAAGTGAGTCCTACTTCAGTTCTTTTGCACAGTAATCTTTTACTATTTAATAGAGATCGTTTTGCTTTTACCATTCATTTTCAGTGTTGTAGTAGAAAAAATAACTTATAAATAAAGTTTATGATTCCTGTTGACATCAAAACTAAGAGGTTTGAAGAATTTGTTCATTTGTGTGTAGCACCTGCTTCTGTCAGAAATATTTTATAAAAGGATGCCTATCCTATGTTGATAATTCTTCATTGTAGTCCATGCTGGGGTGGGCATGAAAATCTGCAGTGGGCAGAAATTCTTTTTAAATGCACACACACGCATTTTGTTTAATTATTACTTCTGTGAAAATCTATAATACTGAATAATTTCCCGTTTTTCATTTTCATGGTTTCAGTCTTGAAAGTAATATTTATAGCAGTTTTTCCCAAGGTCGGCTGCAGATTTGCTATTTCTTTTGCCCATTGAGTAGGAGGCAGCTTGAAATGAACCTGGTGTTTTGTTTTCTTCTTTGGGTGTAGTGTATGACGTGCCACCTCAGAGCTCAGGGAAGAGTGAATTTTATAGTTCCTGCTGCAGAGAGAGCTTTAGGGCACAACAGGTTCTGTTTAGCTTTAAGTTAAACAGTGTTACCCTATTTATATCTTTTTAAAAGAACCTGGGTGACAGAGCTGTAAATTGTGCAGATTGTGGATTGTGTAGGTTGTCTGATGTTTTCAGTTTAGAAAATTCTAGTGAATCTTGTTCTAGCAGCTATCAGATGCGAGAGCTGGTTTCATTCAGCCGAGAGCAAAGTACTTTTGGCTCTGCAAAATGCTGAGAATTGCAGTAAGAATCAGGGGCACCGAGCACTTCTTGAGTTCTTTCCATTGCTGTAAGCTTAAAACCAGCAAAACTCTTTACGGTTTCCCCATAGTTTGGGGACTTGATTTATAGAATTTTCCCATTTTTAGAGTAAATGTAAATGAATAGCAAAATAAACAATGAGATAACCTGTAGAACTGCTTAATATATTTGTTAGTCCTCAGAGAAGTCCATACTGGTCCCACAGGACGGATACAAAGAAAGTGAGGCTGCCTGTGTGATCACATCTTACAGATAAAAAATGATACAATGCTATGAAACACATAAAATGCACTTTCAAAAATCTTAAAATGTTAAAAAAGAAAATCTAAAGCTGTAATTATTGCAACCATAAGTTAGAACTTATTGCAATATCTTCCTACAATATACAAGTTATTAAAAAAAATCTTTTTTTCTTATTTAAACTAGGTTGTTTGAATTGTATTATGGAAACAGCTGTTGTTCCTGAACATGCTTAGTGAAAGACTGTCACTAAGCAAGGAGTGATATGCATGTATTTTTAAGTCTCATTGCAAGAGAGTCTTAAGTAAGGTGGATGTAAGCATGGCATCCTCAAATGTTTTAAAAAAGAATATATTAATTTGAAATTGCATGAATAAAAGGTTGTGCAAAACACATTTAATAACAACAAGCTATGTGATATTTATTTTGGCATTGGGGGGGGTTTGCTAGTTCTGTTTTAAGACCAGGAAACTGGATGTTTATAGCAATAATTATGACAATTTAGGAATCTGCTGTCTTGAGAGATCTATATTTAAATGTTTTGGCTGAAGTGTCAGATCTGAACAGGGACTGAAAGAACAATATCTGAAGAGAAACACAGCACAGCTAACTGATGAATTTTGGTTTGGATCCATATGAGATGATTTTTTGTGGCCTTGTTTATGAAAATATTTATATTAATAATTCTCAATGCTTCCTGTTTGCGTTGCAGAGGTTGGAGACCTGAGGGAACTGCAAACGCTGGACATTTCAACCAATCGTTTGATAACATTACCTGAAAGGCTGCATATGTGCCTTTCGCTGCAGTACCTGACTGCAGACCGGAACCACCTGTGGTACGTGCCCCGTCACTTGTGCCAGCTGCCCAGCCTCAACGAGCTCTCCATGGCTGGAAACCGCTTGGCGTTTCTGCCACTTGGTGAGTCACCACTGTCAGTGGGGTGGGGGTTGGTCAGGCCAGAGACAGGAAAACAAACTTTCCGTCTCCAAAAAAAAAAAGAAAAATGCAGCAAATTATTTTAATTGATGCTGGTCCTTACAAACTCTGCTTATGGAGCTGTCACAGTCAGTTTATTGTTGGAAAATATCTTAATAAAAAACAAAAAGTGCAGGTTATGGTTTCATGTCTGTTTTAAAGCAATAGGTCAGCTATCAAGTTTGCTTTATTTTTAGCAAACTGAGGGGGAAGACGTTTAAATGATGTTGTGTTTAAATATAGTACTATGTAATCTGAGTTCTACCACTTTGGATAATGATCTGTTTCTGTTTGCTGGATCTGGTGCTTTGACTAAGATTCCTTAGCTAGAGTTTAAAACTTGCTATGGAATCCCGGTTAACTCCACAGAAAATATTTTTCATCATTAGAAATGTGAGCACTGCATAATGTAGCAAAGTTAGTTTGTTCTGTGTATGGGCATCCATTAAAAATTCCACAGTAGTAGCTCACGCAAGAATTTGTCTGCCTTTCTCTCAACCCGTTCAAATTTGGAAGCATAGAAGCAGAACTTCGCAAGCAGGAGGTGTAGTCAGCACGTGCTGGTGTGTTGTGGGCAGCTGTGTTGTTATTAAGTGTGGACTATATAACCTGTTTGTGAAAAGCAGTGTTTGTTCCTTCTTAGCCCTGCCAGAGTAATCTCTGCTGAAGCACATGCACATGCAGATCTGTCCTTTGAATAGCCGTTAATACTTTCTCTAGACTGCACTAAAAGTTTGGTGTCAGTTAGGTGCAGATGAAGTTACGATAGTCACATTGAAAAGAAGCTGAAGATTGAGTTGGCTAAAAATAAGATAATAATTTCTAGATTAATTACCTTGTATAGGTTTAACTTAATTTTTTCAGTATAAGCAATTTAATCTTTAAAGAAGTTTATGGTCTTTCTGATTTTCCTTGCACCTTAATTTATATTACTCAAACGTAAGGGCAAAAAAAGTCTCCAAAAATAGTGTTTTAGTTATGTCCCGATATATGTCATTATATATATGAGAAAGTGAGTTCTAGGATGCATTGTCCAAATTCCACATGACTAACTGAAACACACAAAGTAGTTTCCCCTATTTTGGCAAATATTTCCAACTATATTTCATGAAACATAGAAGTTGAATCTTTTTAATTTTGCAAAAATAAGACGAGATGTGAGATATTAAAGGGTAAATGTTTTCACTGCTTTAGCAGTAGTGGCTTATCTGTGAGTGAGCTGTGACCTGGATGAGCCACAGATCTGCTGAAGTGTTTTAAGTTCAAAAGGAGAAAATAAATCTCTAATATAATGACACACCTTCTTTTTTCTTTATTTTTAGACTCAAATTCAAAACATTCGAAAGGAACTTTTAGAGTAACGGGAAACATCAAAGCTTGTCGATTGACCTTGTTCAGTAGTTCTTAATAGTGACTCAATGGTGAACATTTGGAGATAATTTGCTATCTGTGAATATGAAACTGAATCATAAATCCTAGAGTTCAGAGGAAAAGAAGCACAGTATAAATGTAAATGTTTAATCCTTCCTCTGAAGAATCAGAAGGCTTCAGAGCGGTCAGGATGTGATGAAATATAGAAAAGAGTTAGTGCATTGAAAAGCAAAAAAATCTGTAGCATGGCAAACTGTTTTTCTTTGTATACAGCCCTACATGGAATATTACTGAATTAAAGCATGATTGCAGCGTTATTTCTACTAGGTGCATGTGTTGGTTAATATTTTTCTGTGTCTTCTTATATCCAGCTTCACTATGCTTGTTAATGACCAAGTATGGATGTTAAATAATAGTGAGAGGTAATGTAAAAATATCTACAAGTGATATTGAAGCATGAATTGTCAAACAGGTTTTTCAGTTGGAGAGCTGAGTAGTAAAGCAGATATTTTATTCATCTCCTGACAGAATTGGCTTTTCTTTTTTTTTTTTTATTAGACATGTGCCTGATACAAGAAATATATTTGGAACATATTGCTTAATGCTTTTTAAAGTGTGATTTACTTTTTTCATATGATGGTTGACATCTACTATACCAAGGAATTGACTTTTCTTCATCTAAGTGTGTCCCTTGTAGCTGCCAGTAGAGTCTCTTGTTAAGTGTAATTGAAATCTGCCCTTTCCTATTCCTAGACTGATAGGTGTAAGACTTATTCCAGCAGTAACACAGTACTTCAGCAGCACCACTGGAGACATTCTATGTAGGTTTTTGTCCTGTATGCTTTTTCAAGTTTGCAGGCACCTGCATCTTATCAATTAATATTACAAAATACAATGAAAATACCTTTTGCCACACTCCTGCTTCCAGTGGGTAGGTAAGCAATAACCAGTTAGCCGTTTGTTCTGCAAAATATACTTAATTCTCGGATATACCAGTATTTTAAAAAAATACAATTTTTCAGCTGTTGAACATTCAAGTTTATATTCAAAGAAACGAGATTGCATGGATCTGAGCCTTTAGGCCTCCCTAATAAACATACTTTTAAAAAAAACTCAAATTGCGTGTGTAAGTTGAACCAGAAACTGTGTCCTGGACAGCCCTGTTATTGTCAGGATGGCTTTCCTGCTGCCCTAATAAATTGTCTTAGGAATTTTGGTTTTGAATGGCAGATGGAACTGCTAATCGTTTCATATCAATCTACTAACAATATAATTTTTCCTTTGATAAAAAAATAGAATTCTACTGTTAGCAAATGCTCCAATGCTAAAAGCAAATTCCACTGCAAGCAAAAGTGGGATTCTGATGACATTGTAAAAATAAAAATGATTTATGTAATCAAGTACAAATATAATTAAAATAGACCATAAATTCTCAAGTGTACTGGCAGTACAGGGTATATTATGACAGCAAGTATTCAGTGTTATACCACTTTATTGAGGGTTTATGTGCGCTTTTTGTTTAGAAAATTGATCTAGTAATTATCACCGCACAGTAACAAAGGTCTTATTCTACCTTAGTATATGCTGCTTTTGTGTCCTTGCCCTCACAGTATGGTTAAAAGAGCATCAGTGCAGACACACAAGAGCTTTTGTTCTATCTTCAGCCATGTGGAATGCATATGCCAGGGGCCTGGGGTTAAAAAAAAAAAGAAAGAGGGAGAAAAAGTAAAAAAAAAATAGAATTGGGGTTTGTTCAGGGCTGATGGCATTTGGTCATTTCTGGGAGAAAGGTCTTTGATCTGGGAGCCTGGAAGGAGGAAAGTGGAAATGTTTTAGACAGTACAGTGCTTGCAAAAGCCACATGAAAACAGTCTTTTTAGCTTTAACCTTTTCATAGATGGACAGCTTCGTTATTTTACAGAGTTCTTCAGAAGCGTGTTTCTTAGAGAACTTTTAACAATATTTGTTGACTGACATTAAAATTAATGTGGGTGGGAGCTTTTTAAAGTGATGATTTATTTAAATTTAAACTTTATGGACAGCGTTTGAAACTGGAAAAATCTTTTGGGGACTAGAAGATGCTTGGTTACTTAATGCAAAGAAACTATATCAAAGAAACATTTATAGTTACAGGCTATTTGGCTTTGGGAATTGAATTTTTCCTACTGAGGTATTTTGTCTAACATCCAAAATTTTGCTTTAATTACCTAGGAAATGCAGACAACTCAGAACTTGGGATCTAAACATAGCATAAGATAAAGACAGAGGGAAGAGATGAGATGGGCCTAACTCCCCCCTCAGTGCATATGAAAAGAACAGCTTTAAGGCATATTTTGCCTTGCCTGATTTTCAGCCCATTTGCATACATCTGTGTAGCAGTGAGTAAGATGAACCTCTTCAAAAAAATTTTCTTCCATTCTCTACATTAATAAGTTAAGCAGTAGCACATTCAAGCTACCCAAGCAACCCCTAGTTTTCTGTTCTTCTTAGTATAATTGGGTTCTACAACACTAGGCAATATTCTCTATGTGTTAGGGCTGCCATCCAGATGCTACCTGCTTTACATTTTATTGGCTGATTCTTTTCCAGTCTTTCCATGTTTTATGGTGTCATAGTGCCTCAGCATCGCAATATTTTTATTCATTGTAGGATAACAATGTTTTGTTTAATCTAAAAATAGCCCAGAACTTTACTAAACTATGTCCAGCCCTGCAATACTGAGCCAAAATAAATCATCTCTTGGAGGTGTTAGCTCTTAACAATGCTCAGCAGCTTCTCACAGCAGTGCCCATCAGTCAGCAGAGATATTTGTTCTTGCTTCTTGGAGCACGACAGTTGATGGATGCAGCAGATAATTCTGTGAACTGGAACATCTCTGCACAGGGTCAGAAAAAACACATGATGGTTGAACATGTCCCCTGATGTCTGCGGACTCTGGTTTGAACAAAGCACAAATAATTGTCCCCAAAAGCTCCATAGACTGCGGGATAAGGAGCTCTGTTAAAAGTAAAAAAATGAAACTCCGTTTTCGCATGTTAACGTTTTTATTTAAAGAAAGGAATCTACTAATTTCCTGTTGATATAATCACTTGTCCTTTATATCAAAGGTTAGATAGAGTGACACTCCAAATCTCCTCCTCAGCATGAGCTTTTTTTTTAAGGTTTCTGGTGCTTAGAGCTGTGGGCAACAGATGAAGATTTTCAGTATGTTTTAAGAACTGCTCAAAATACTGTTTGTTTTGTTTGCCCTAAGGGGTGTCCAGAGCTCTTATGTATAATAAAAGTATTCAATAATAAAGAAGGGATTGCATTACTTATTGTCATAGTAGAGAATTAGAAGAGATCGTTGTTCTGAGTACAGTTTCTGAAAAGAAACACCATGGAAATTGTTTTAACTTTTATTCTGTTCTTGGCCACAATTACAAAAGGGACAGAAGCTCTGCTAATTTCTCTGTTTATACTTATCTTTATGTCAGCCAAGGTAAGCGAGTCCAGAGAAGAGCAACAAGGCTGGAGAGCAGGCCCTATGAGGAATGGCTGAGAGAGCTGGGATTGTTTAGCCTGGAGAAGAGGAGGCTGAGAGGAGACCTCATTGCTCTCTACAACTACCTGAGGGGAGGTTGTAGAGAGGAGGGAGCTGGCCTCTTCTCCCAAGTGACAGGGGACAGGACAAGAGGGAATGACCTCAAGCTCTGCCAGGGGAGATTTAGGCTAGACATTAGGAGGAAGATTTTCATGGAAAGGGTCATTGGGCATTGGAACAGGCTACCCAGGGAGGTGGTTGATTCACCTTCCGTGGAGGTGTTTAAGGCACGAGTAGACGAGGTCCTGAGGGGTATGGTTTAGTGTTTGATAGGAATGG
>WAAB01025162.1:61227-120880 GCA_013389865.1 Piaya cayana
CTTCAATACATGTTACTTTTAAAATTTCTCATCATCTTGTATTATACAATTGATTTTTTTTTTGTTTGATTGGAGCGGATGTTACTTTAAAGAGATTATTGCAGCTCCTAGTCCTGTTTTGTTTTTTAACATATATTCTGTGTTGATTGCTGACTTTCAATATTTTAGTATTAAGCTATGAGAGACAGTGCAGTATTCTGAAGGAACATGGAACGATAATAGAAAGCCTAAAACTTAATCCTAGTTGCATTTAAAGTTTGACCAAATGTGTAGGCTTTGCAGAATTTTGTGAACTAAAGAATGAATAGAATATTTCTTTTATGTGTTGCAGCATCTATACAGTTCATAACTTACAGAAATGTGGGAACTTATGGACTGTATCTTGGAATGTCACATGCAGCTACTTCACTCATTTTTGCATTCCAGTATCAGCTTCTTATAGGTCTTGGTACCTACTAACTAAAATAAGTAACTTTTTCCAGTAATTATGGATTGACAGATATATTTTTACATGCACATTTTAAAAATATCCTAGGCTGTCTCATGTTTGTGGTTAGGATGTGAGAAAAAAAGTGGTCTGACTAGGACACTAAGTTAATTCTTTCTGCGCTGACACGAGCATAAATTAGGATCAGCACCACTGATGAATGGAGCTTTACTGGGGTAAAACTGATCAGAAGAGGATTGTCCCCATTACCATCTAATTATAAATTTCTGGTATGCTCGCTCTCAGCAAATCCTGCGTTAAATATAAATTCCTTCTCTACAGCCTGCACTCTGCTGCAATATGCGAGATGCTGAGTCTTGGCATTTTAAGGTTTTCTAATATTCCTACTTCAACTGCTTGATATTTAAATACTTACAGTTGGTTTATAATTCTGCTGAACTGTGTGCGATCTCAAGCTTCTACTGATTTTGTTTTTCAGGAAAAATAATTTCTAGCATTTGGTATTTCAGAACTTAATGTAAATTGTAAGATGGACATTAAATTGACTCTAAAAGTAACAGAACTGTACTGATTGTGACCAAAACTGCTTGTGACAATGCAGGAAATGTCCCAGCAAGTTTGGTCCAGCTGGCCTGCCTATTTCAGGTGATTTTGGACAACCATGTCTTGGTGGGTTTTTTGATGTTTGAATTTAATAAGTTCTTATTTGCACGCAGTCAAAATAATTTCATCTTTGTGCTGACCTTTTGTGAAGGTCTTAGCAATTATTTCCACTGTCATTACATGTGCATTGCTGGTGAAGGTAGCTGTTTGTGTCTCTGGAGAGTATAAATCTAGAAGAGACCAAAAAAGTTGCAAGTGTTGCAAGTAAATTAATTTTTATAAGGCTTCTGTGGAAGAAAAAAGGAATGATAATTTTTTCCTTAATAATACTGACTAAAAAGAAATCGGTTTTTCTAAGCAAAAAGTAGTATTTGTGAACAAAATAGATATTTCTCTTTATATTGTAAACTTGAAACATCATAGAGTGTTCTTAAGGAACATTTTCAACATAGGAAGAGTACATAAAAAAAGCAAAATACATTAAGAAACCAAAGGTTTTATTTGATAATATGTTGAGTGATGTTAAAATTGTGTAACAGTGGTCATGTGAAGAATTTCTGTGTTCTTTCCAAGAAAGCATTAGTAATGAATGCAAGGTTTTCATGGGTCAGGCGAGAGTGGAAGATCCCAGCTTTAGTGCTGTGTCTGGCCATCCACTGGAGAATACACTCTGACATGCTGCTGTTACTATCTTAAAGCTAGATTCCTGAGAACAGAATATAAATTGCATTGTGTAAGTAATGAATATCTGTCTGGGAATCCTGCAGTCAGACTGACTGAAAAAGTCTTTTATGTAAGAGGTGATGATCTCAGTACTTAAAATAAATTTTGATCTTATTTTTTGCAGATTCGATTTCATAGTCTCCAGCTAGGTATCTGTCAGGCTTGTTGAAGGCAGCCAGTAGGTGGTCAGTTATTTATTTCCCCAGTTATTTATTCACCAGGGTTCTTGAGCAGCTTTATTTTTTCCAGCTAGTTAGACTATCCTCTCTTTTACTTTTTTACCTCCATGGATTTTGTCTAGGATTATTTTTTAATTCTTTGTTCTTGCACCCGTTATTACTTACAGGTTGAGATTTATTCCATAATCCATCCTGATTTAAGGGTGTATATCTATTACATTATCCCTCTGGATGGTGTGTTTTGCTTGTTTACTTTGGTTTTCAGTGTTGTGATCTGGCATTAATAGCCTCACTTTTTACATGAAGTAGACCAAATGGCCCAGCTCTGAACTGCAGGAACTGTAGTGAGTGTATAGGTGTCTTCTAACTAGTCTGGCAAGGGGTTAATCCGCTTGAAAGTACAACATAGATTTATTTGTTGTGATAGCTACTCAGTAGATATGGATTTCTGGGGAATGGATTGTTGGAATATCGTATCTCTGAATTCCCAATGACATTTTAACCCCATTAATGGTTTGTGGGAAGGGATTAAATATTTAACAAGAGGCTTATTGACCTACTGTTTAATGCTGCTCTTTTTTGCTTGTTTCTGTGGGCTGTTTTTCATTTCATCAAAAGACATGATTTTTTTTATATCAGAGAAATACTATGAGATTTCCTTCACATCTGATCAGGTCAAATGTAGTTACCTCTGTTTTAGGTCCTGTATCTGGGAAGGCTGACAGATTTGTGTTTCTGTTCCATTTGTTAGGACTGGCCCTAACAAGTTGCTCTTGGCTTCAAATTTAAGTTGTCATAAACAATTCCTATTCCCACGTTGACTTCCCTAACCTCCTAGTAGAATTTTCCTATGCGTGTCTCTTTGGTATGATTGCTTGCAACAGGGATCATATAAAGAGGTATTATTTTTACTACAAGCTACGTTTCCCTCCTTGGATCCCAGTAACCTTCCTTTTCTTTATGTGATTTGGGAAGGATAACGCTAGTAGACTTAATGGGGTATCTTCCCACTGGAGCTTAGGCTGTTCTCTCTGTTTTCCCTTCACCCACTCCTTACACCCTCCAAGAGAACTCTGTGGATGGGGAAGGGTATGGTACAGAATCATCTAGTGGCACTTACATGATGTGGTTTTGGTGGTTGTAGTTTGCCTCACTTATAATAATTGACAAATCCATTAGTGTTCTCAGCAAATTGGTTCAAAACAAGGGAAGCCAACTTTTAGGTATGAAGCTGCTCCCTTATGTAAAATATTTAGTAATGGCATTCAAAGACTAAAAGAGATTAGTGTGTTGGCAAAGTAAGGGATATACAGTGCACTTCGTTCAGCTCCTTGGGATTGTGTTCTCGTTTCTTCAGCTTTTGAATGTTATTTGATAAAACCTCCAGATGTCCCATGACTAGCACGTTGCAGAAGGTGGGGAATCTATAGAAAATGGGTTGACAAGTATTGCACTCTGCAAGGAATCCTTGAGGGGTGCTGCACCAAACAAGATCAGGCATGCTTTGGGTTGGCCATCTGGGTTTCCCCATAAAGCTACTTTTACTATTATTATTTTTTCTCATAACTTTCTAAATGTCTTGTGTCCTTCTAGTTGTGGTTTGCCAATTCAAGTTTCAGAGGTGAAACTCCTCTCTTTCTCATCGGGTCAGTTAACGGTGTTCCTGCCTGCAGAGGTGAAATCTATAGGGACAGAAACAGATCATGTGCTGCCTTTGCAAGAACTGGCCATGAGGACTCTCTATAACACCTACTGCAAGTTTTTAAAAGGTATGAAATATGTGCATTCTTCAGATTACAGAAGGAGTGAAAGTGCTTTTCTGGCAGTGACAGGAACATTTCAAAGCTGGAAAAGGATTAATTTGTTTAATCAAATTATGTTTGTAATGCAGTATTAGAATTAAAATGCCCAATATAAAAAAAAAACAGATATCCAAAGACTGTTTCTAAGGTCGAATGATCCTTACAAATGGTTTCTTTCTTGAGTTCTGTATAAAGAAGGAAGCTTTTTGCAGGAGAAACTCTTTAATGGAAATAGGAGATGAGAAGTACAGTTCCTGAGGCGAGATGCATCGGCCAACAATGCAGCTTCTTGCCAGGCAGCACACTCCTAAACTGGCAGACTTGTTATACATAAGGCAAAAGAAATGCTAGCAGCCCTTGGCCATTTCAGTACAACGTGACAGCTGAGCTGTTTTAGTTCTGCCCCAATTCAGACTCTTTGCTGTAAAATGGCCCTTGGCTCATCTGGTTATGCATCATGCAGTCACATGAGTTAGCAATATCTCATGTAACCTGCAGATTCAGATTTTGTCAGATTTAAATCTATTGTGAATCTCCTCAATTCAGAGCATCTTGGCAATTCATCAGCTTTAGAGAGGAAAGCAGAAACCAGAAGGGTAGAGAGTTACAATTGGAAGATTAGAGGTCATGATAAGGGTCACTTGACCTATGGCCACTGGAGGAGATCGTAACTGCTGATTTACTGCTTTGCCAGGAAAAGCGCATGAGGAGCTCTGCAGCAAGTAGACTAAAGGGAAGAAGCTTCATCTTGAGGGGTGGGGTATAAGGCTGTGTCTATAGGAACAGCCTTGCTTTGAGAGAGAACATAGTCATTGACCAGTTTGCAGTTGTGTGGTTTTTATATTTCTGCATATGGAGGGGAGAGGGGATTTTTCGAGTTGGTTTAGTATCAGGATGTCAGCTGCACCACAATAATACAGTGATGGATGTTGTTTCATTTTGATTTGCAAAACTGCGGTCTCTGAAAAGGCATTTGAGAACATCAGCTACAAAATTTTTTAAATCATCAGTATCTACTTTTCTCACTCAGTAGCGACTTGCACAATAATTTCTGCAATATAACTGTGTGAATAGGGATGCTTAGGAAGCTTAGTTTAGACACAGCAAGACAGCATTGCAAAATCAGTTTAGACGTGGTTTGTAGCTGGTTTATACAGGGCTGTGAACATGATATCTAGTTGCAGCCAAAGTGCAGAACCTAAAAAAGATAGTGAAACTTCTTTTTTTATTATACTGCCTACTTGCTATACTGCACCATGCAGTATTTATATATGCTTAAGTATACTTACACACCCCTCACTCTCACTCTCTCTAAGTGACCATATTAAAAAATACCTGCCTTACCACTGGTGACACTCATATTTCAGTGAAGCAGAGTAATAGATAGTTTAAGTAGGTCTAAGATAATGATTTGTTGGGGAGCAGATGGCACATAGATTAAAGTAGCAGATTGAATCTATCACTGATTGCCTAAATTGCAGTTTTAAGAGTGCTGTTAAGTACTTCACTACTAGTAGGTAAGTGTGACAGAAACCACTGGGCTACTTTTCCTCAATCATCACTTGACTACAGAATGTGACCTTTTCTTCCTGACACAGTTGTACTACTAATCATGTTTGTTGTACATTGTGTATGGGGTTAAACCTTACTGTATTTGAAAGCTGAAACTAGTGCAATACCACAAAACTCATTTATTGCATACTGCATCTTGTCTTGATTTCTCAGCACCTAAACTCATTCACCTGTCTTGGCTGTTTCTCATTTTTTCGATAGAGATTAGCATGTTGGTTTTAATTTATGAAACAGTATGTGGCTCGGGCCAAGCCTGAGAAAATGATTGCTCTTTCCCTTTTGGTGAAAGTGATGGTATCTTTTAAGCTGTGGAGGCACACTTAAGAGATTTTGAATGTATTCATCTTTTTAGAGTGGTCTTTTTGGTTGGACCTTTCAGAATTATGGTGGATTGGACAGTATTTCGAGAAATCCTAAATATTTCAGATCTCTTCTAGCTGATGTTGGAGTTTGGGCTTTTTAGTGTTTTTAGTGATCCTACTGGATTGGTTGCTGAAATATTTTGATACAATACTACTGATGTCGTTTTGAGAATTTTGTATTGTTACTAATTACTAAACAACTATGTAGATTATCCTTGGCTCTAAAAATGCTTTATGATCTGTTTCTTTGTTTTATTATTTGCTTGAACTCTCATGTTTTCACCTGAGTATTTGGGATCGGTTAATCTTATGCTCACAGATGCTAAATTCATATATTTAACTTTTTGAACTTATACCTGGAAAGCACCTTGTATTTTGCCCTAATTGTGGTAGTCTGCATTACCTTGCTGTTCTTTCCACAATGTCTTAAGAATGTAAGATTGCTGATTTTCTGAATTGTTCCTGGATTATATTTGTTGAGTTTGACTTTACCCTGCAATTGTTTTGTTACAAGCCTTTTATTGTTTCTTTTCTTCTGTAGATTTGAACTTTCTGACTCCAATCTCACTACCCAAAAGCCTCTTGGAATTGCTGCACTGTCCCTTGGGTCACTGCCACCGCTGCAGCCAGCCTATGTTTACCATTGTCTACCCAAAGCTCTTTCCCTTAAGGGAAACTCCAATGGCAGGATTGCATCAAGGGTAATTATACAGGAAATTGCACTGGGGTTTCATTTAGGAAGAAAAACACCTTATGGAACAAAGGATATACTTAAGGATTTCTTTTTACTTAGCACCCTTTCAGATCTAAAACCCCTGTCCTGTGATTGCATATGAAAGTTGACAAATCTTTTATTTACCAGACAAGCAGCACGCTGCTGTTAGACTTTAACAAGGGCTGTCACACTTCCCTGTTTCAGACGGCTGTAAGGTAGTGAAGGGGTTTGATATGACAGGATTGTGGCAGTGCAGCACATGCACGGCACTTCTGAGCCTCAGGAAGGAAGTACTGCCTAACACCAACACTTCCCCTGATGGTCTCAATTTCACCAGCAAACAAAAATGCTGTAGAATTAATGGCAGAAAAAAACTCTAAAGCTAGAGCTTAATTAAAATATTCTGTGGGAAAATGAAGTTGTTTTTCTTTTCATGATAATTAACTTAAGATATGCTGAGGAAACACTCTTGCATTGTAACATGCATTTCATAGCAATGCAGCTTTTAAAAAATATATCTGGTTTTATGGTTATAGCAGTTGTGTGTCTGCAGGATTCACAACTCAAGTAAATGAGCCTACACAGACTTCCTGATTTACTGGATAGTACAGTTATAGAAGGGACTCAAAACTGGGATATGGTTCAGGGAATATTGCCCTCATGTAGATAAAGATTAAAAATACCTTTAAGGTAGTGATTCTTTCCTTAACCCCTATTAGTCTGAGCTGGTACTGTAACCTGCTTTCTGCAATGGAAAAGTATCAAGAAATCACAACTGGTTCTACCTGGATATAATTACAGTACTGTTTGAAACCTAGTAAAGAAGGTTTAAAGAAAAGTCACTTGGAGTTAAGCAAACGGGAGATCAGGTTCTTTTTAGACTGTCAGTCCAGCCATTAGCCATAAAGCATCTGCTTAAACATGGGGAGCAGAGAAGAAAGTTGCTTTAAATAAGAATGTTTCTGAAGTTACTTGTTTGTATATGTAATGCATAAGAATGCCACTTGGTTCTTGTCCTGCTGACATCCATTGATTTGATAGTTATCTTCCACAAAAATAAGAAACTACTTTTCAATACGAATATATTTAAGAAAAAACAAGATATTAACTGATTTATGTTGAAGGTACCTATCTTCCACAGTTGTATCACAGATTTTTTTTCCTGTGAGCTTGTGGCATCAGGGATATCTGATTTGTAAGCAATTCCAATTTATGAAATGAAAACAACTTAGGTATGCCAGATCTGGACAGCAGCCAAATGGCTGCATGAATCCTGTTTTGGAAAAAATCATCTTTCTTAGAAAGATCTGATTGTAGTGATTGCATACTCAAACTTGACATTCTGTTACAGTCCAGTCGCATGCTGCAATTCAATGGATTTCATATTGAGTAAAGTAAATTGCTTCCACATTACTGTCATTATTTTCAGGGTGGCGTAAGATGTTATGCTATATAGAATTGCTTGCAAGCATTGAGCTCCATTAGAACAGTGTGAAGTTTTAAGGGAGTGATGCAAAACTACTTGCTGGTCGCTAAATCCTTATATTATCTTAAATAATCCAACAATGGGAGAGTTTGGACGAGAGCCACCTACTTTCTAATTAATTGCTAAGCATTGCTCATTCTAGAACTTAGTTATGAGATGATAGACATATAAGTAGACCCCTTTAGCAGTTATTGAAGTTATGACTCAACAAAACCTTATTATTACTGGGTTGTACAAAATGCTGTAATGAATACAAGCTTAAGTAGCCGGCATTTGATGCAAATCCACAGAAAATGAGATCTAAACAGGGTAGCCCGTCATCCTTATCTCTGTAACTTGTGCATTTGACATAGTAAGATTATGTGGAATTGTAGAGATGCAATAGCTGGTTTAGGAAGATCCAAAGGATGGGATTTCTGTTCTAAAGAGCTTACAGTGATCATGAAAACACACAGGGCAGGAATCCTGAACATTTCAACAGCACTAATTAGCACATGCCACATCTATTCCAGTAACTTCTGTCTGTATCACATTCTGTATCTTGTTATAGGAAAGGATGGTTAAGTGTTGAACTGGATTTCTGTATCTGAAAAAGCACAGATGGCATGAGTGCTGTGTAAAGTGTGATTTCTGGGTTAGTAAAAAACAGATCTTAACATTTTTCAAGCAGATATCTAGGTCCCTGCCAGGATGGGGGCAGGAGAAGGGTCACAGTGAGCACAGTCAGGGCAGTGTCACTCTTTCATGCTGCCACCCCTGCTGTAATACCTGGCAGAATGCGACAACACTGCCTGTCAGTTGTCCTTTCTGAAGATAGGGGCCCAGTTTGTTCACTCAGCGGAATCAAAGGACACTGTGCTTCAGGTATTTCATGCCTACATGCAGTAATTTCAGAAACACAGGAGCAAAGCTGAAGCAGAGAATTACCCAGCTATTTTCCTTTTCACTGTTAAACCTCCTGGCTGTAACACTCAGCCACACCCTCCGCAGAAAGAAAAACCACATGCTGCTGCTTTAAACTGAATACGTAAGAAACCAGGAAGGTTTTTGAAAATTCCTGCAGTGTTTCCCTGCCTTTCTATCAGGCATTCACATAGAGCAAATGAACCATCTTTTTCCTAAGTGTCAAGATTGGCTAATCCTGTGTGTTACCAGCATATTGTCTGCTGTGGAACCAGGCCAGGAACCTTAATCTTTACTGACAACTGTTTCCCCCCCCCCTTTTTTTCTTTTCTAGGAGGACAACTGTTAGTTTTGTGGCATACTGCTGCTCCACCCAGTGTCTGCAGACTTTTGACCTACTGAGTTGATAAACATTTAAAGCTACTCAGGAGTGCTGCCAGTTTAAAGCTGCGTTAGACCTTGTATCCCATTGGTACTTGGAATACTGTGTGTGTGCGCCTGTGCCAAAGCAGCAGAAGTGCCCCATCGGGAATGCTAAGAGGCACTTAAATCCTGCCCTATCGAATTTGGATGAACTGCAGAAACTTTTCGGAAGTGTAAATACCAAGCTTTTAAAAATATTAACTTCTCTCTCCTCTAAGACAGCATACAAAGCAAACAAATGCACAAGCTCTGATGTCAAGATTTCCAGTGTTTTTCAAATGTGGCTGTCTTCAGGTTGACCCATTGCATTATTTTAAGGCAGTTTTTGTTCCTCTAAAAGAGGGGGGGAAAAAAGGTCCAGTTATGCTGACCCAGTTGTCAGTTATTCACCCCCAAATCCTCATCAACCCTACAACTGGATTCAGATTTATAGATCTAAGCCTCCAGAAACCCTTGATCCCAGTGACTTTCCCATAGAATTAAGCTTTATTTTCTCTCATAATACTTTTACCCAGCAGAGTTATCCCAGTTATATACCAAGACTTTCACAGTCAACTGTGCTATTTAAATCCACATATTAAAACCAGATCTTTCTTTCTGGTATCATTAGAAGCTGCAGTGATTTAACTGGAGTAACTGGGATATGTCTGGATACTAAAGATCCTATTTCAGTAAGGATGGCTGGTACTGATGTCTACACTGAAGTGGTGTCACCCCAGCATGTTTGAGGGTGTCTTTATTTTCATCATGTGAGTTTTTGATTGCTAAAAACACCCTCTTGCTTCTTTGAGTTCTTCAGGAGGAAGACAATTTAAGTACAAATTTCTTTTGGAAAAAATAGTAATATGATCGTCAATATTTATATTATATTTATAGTGTTGCAGACTATAGATCTGCAAAGAGTTGATCTTCATCCTTTTCTAGACTGGACATTTGGCTGATTTGTGGAAGTGTGTCAGTGGAGTGTGTTAAACTCGGAGAGGGCTGGAGTTCTGGGAACGGGAGTGATGTGTATGTCCATGTATAGGTGTTTATGCACACATAGTTATCTTCAAAAAAGGGCTGTAATTGCTTTTTTCTTTTGTACATTAATGGTAAATTTAGCACAGATTTCCCTTTACAATTATATTTGTGGGAATCCTTTTTTGTTGGATCTTGTTGATTTTAAATAAAGGACAAAGGATTGAAAGAAGGCCCAGAATGTCTGCATGACTTAAAATTCTAGTTTTACACTGAAACAATTTATACAAAATTAGACCCTCTTGACTTGTTTTGGAAAAAAAAATATATGTATTTTAATATAATGTGTTTCTATTTTAATTTTCTATTTCTTAGGTGTAAACTACATGTTGATTTAGCACAGCGTGCTACTGTGTGGTAGTTAGTTACAAGCTGAAATAGATACGAATGAAACTGTTATAAAAAAGGCAAGATAAAGACATTTCTTTGGTAGTATATTAGCATATGTTGTGGTGAGGTGTGCATACTTTGAAGGGAGGAGGCGTTGAAATGTTTTCCTTTTGCCAAAGAAGCATTTGTTCCTGCTGCTGGATTCCTGGCATCTCTTCAATAAATAAAGTATCTTAATAGTTTAAGAGTACCAAAAAGGCAGTTTTTGAGGGTAGAGTTTTTAGGTTGTGCATGTTACTTGTAAAAGCTTTGCTGGTTTTATTGGGTTGGTTTTAGAGAGTTAAATTGGCATTAAGAAATGTAGAACTTAATCCTTCAGGAATGCAAGTATCATCTACTGTTTAAGAATTGTGAAACTTTCTGAAACAAACCCCGTTTATTAAATCTGCTTTGCACTAGGTGAAAGAACCATGTCCAGGCAGATGTACTATAGGTTTCCTGATGCATTTTGCTGATTTGTTGCAGTGTTGCTATCCCCAGCAGCCCTTCCCACCCAGCAGGGTTTACTGCTGAAGCAGCAAAATGGATCTTTTCCTTTTCCTTTATTACCACTCAGCTGAGGATGTAAATTGCCTGTATACAGTTATACCTGTATCAGAAATGTGCAAGTGTCATACAGAATCAGTTTATTTTATTGGATGGGAGGAGAAACATGGTAGTGTAACAAATACTAATTTTTGATACAATACTTGAATCAGGAATTGTCAGTATTATTTTTACTGTGGCTTCTTCTGCCTTTGAAGGAGAAGTTTTGTTTGAAGTTTATTTGTCCTCTCTTTATAGCAACTTAAAGACTTTAAAACACATTTTACTTCAGAATTCAGCCTGTGAACAATATTTTGGAGTTAATTTTTTTAAAGGTCTTGGTATTGGTTTTCTTAGGAGTCAGAGTTGAGCTTGATTTTATTGTTATTTAATTTTTATTTTCCTTCTTCTTCCCATATCTATTTATTTTTTGTTGAGTTCATATCAGTCTCTTTATTCTTTCTACAAGTGCAGTTCAGAAGACATTCCAGTCTGTTCTATAAGCAGGATGAATCTTAACTAACATTTTAATGGGTGATATTTCAAGAATGGAATGTTCAGTGAACAAATGACTTTAACACACAATTGAAGCTGAAATGTTATACCCTATTTTTATAACACAAGGAAGAGGAAAACCAAGGTATAGACTGAAAATGCAGCTTAAATTAATGTTTCTCTGGATCTTTAATTTTTTTTTTATATGGGCAGTGTTTGTATTCATCTATAACTTTGGGTGATATTGTTTTAGATTAAAATAACTCCATTCTCACTTGTCCAAAATTTTCTCAAGTTGTTCTGCTGCAAGATATTTCATAACTAGCTGACATGAGAGCCAGCTATAGGAGCTGCAGAGGGGAGAGGGAGCTTGTTGCTAATAGAACTGTGCATCAGTTTTCAATGTGAGGTGTCACAGGACTTAGACTTCTCTTTTATATGTTTATTTCTAGATGATTTTGGTTGCTTGCTCTTGTTTGTTGAGTTAGTTCACATTGAGGTAAATTTTTCCTTGTACTTCAGAAAAATCTGGCTCCAACAGTTGAAAACAATGACCATTTTAAATGTTTTTTGCCATAAAAGTATATCTTAACTCTTTTGCTTAGGCTGGGAGGAGGAGAGGTTTCCAGTTGTTTTTTTTCCTAGGCATTATAGAGAGAAAGGTGCAGGAGAGAAACGAGAGAAATCCAGTCTAACCGTCAATAGGTGAACTAATGTGGTGAAGGAGCACAGGCATAATTTTTGTTTATGTTGTGATAACAGGCACCATGTTATTAAAATTGGGACCCTACTGCTTATATAGAGCACTTTTTGTTCTGCCATAAAGGAAACCAAGTAATTTTTCTTTGTTTAAAAATACTTCTGGAGTGGTTTTACTGTGGACACTGTTACTTCTGGAGCACTTTTCTTGGAACCTTCGTGTTACTCTCCCAGAGGATCAGAAACACAAATGTCCTTTCCTGTGCAAAGACCAAGCTCCAATATCAAGAAGTGCTTTTTTTCTGTTTTGGCCCATTAAATCTCTTGGACTCTTACTGAAATTTATTACAAACCTTCTATTTACTTTGTTGTGGTGAGGTTAAGATCTTTTACTGAGCAGAGCAGTTTATTGCCATGTTGCCTTCATTTTTTTCTATATTGAATTCTGCTGAATCCCTTTTTTTGTGGCATGAAAGGAGGACAAGACTGTTGTAACCCCGGTGTGGTGACAGCATGTCAGGTTTTACTGACATCACAGCCGCGCTGAAGATTGGTGAGAAACCTTTCACTAGAGAGGATGGCTTTTTTTTTTTTTTTGAAGGCCAGTGTGGCCCCATCTGTACCACTGATAATAGAAGAACTTTTGCCTTGATGTCAGTGGAGGATCAAGTTGTAATTGATGAGAGAGAAGAATGTGTTTACCATCTTTGAATTTCTAGCAAAAACTGGGACAGTGACACTGGAGTGCATGCCTGCTCCTGGGCAGCCTCTCTCTGCAGCTGAACATATTTAATTCCAAGACCTATCTATCTCTGCCTTTGCCTCCCTCTTAATGTTATTCACGTTGTTGCAAAATGTTAGAGTTAACTTGTGATGGGAGAGGCTGAGTAAATTGAATCCAGAGTTTTTATTACTTTTTGTATTACAGACCTATTTTGTAAGAGACCAAAGGTCTGGTGGAAAGAAATGGCAAGGTTCATGTGAAGTCTTCATTGCTTTTGCTTTTGCTTTTATGTGCCCTTCTTTGGATTACAACTTGAACTTGGATTGCAACTAAGTTTGTTCTGTCTCTGTTGAAAGCATATTGTGTATTGCTTTTTTTGCTCTGTATTAAGCAAATGTCACACAGTTGAAGGTGAGCTTGCTAGATGTTTTATTTTAAGTTAGTGGTGCGATTTCTTGTATGTGCTTGTTAATAAACTATATTTTTGAATAGAACTGCAGTCCATTAAGGTTAACTAAATTCTTGCTCCTCAGGCCATCAGGCTATGTTAGGATGTAGCATTTAATTTATATTTTGGTTCATTTGCATGGTAATTAGCTAGTAAGTCTCTTTTCCCAAGGCTGAAGAGGTGGGGTGAAGATACTTCTTCAGGCACTACCAAGCCCAAAACACCACTTCATTTCACTTAATCCCTTTGTCTCAGACAAGATAGTTCACCAAGATCTTGCATAAAAGGAACAAAGCCCATACAGAAACATTATTTTAGACCTTTTATGGACTGATCAAAAGAAAAATAACTTTCATTAGGCTGTATTAAGTGCCACCCTGGTAGTCCGTAGATGTGGCTGTGGTTCATGTATTATTTACTAAGCAGCTTTCAGCAGTTTTTTTCATCTAAGAGATATCATAGGAACAGCGTTTCCAAAAATAAGTAGAAATTAAACATCTGTTTTTCCAGTTATTTCATGCCTTGCTGTGCAGCGTTTTGCTTCAAAGCTACTGCTCTGTATTATTCTGATGAGTTCTTGGAGTTGGATGCTGTGTGAGTTACTGTACGTGTATTGGGTGAGTACTAACATGTACATTCTTAAATGAGACCTCGGTTGGTCAAGGTGACTCTAAATATCGGTTATAATGGGTGCCCTGAAGGGTTTAGATACCATTGACTTCTCTGATGCTTGTTTGCTACTAAGTTGACAATGATTCGACTTTTTATTATCTTACAAATGACAACATAAATTCTCCTGCCCTTGCACTGTGGGTAAAGACTGTTTGTGAGGCAGCAGGACAGTGCCAGTCCTTTAAGTGAGATGGGGGGTGGGGAACAACCCTTAACCTATAACTTCTACTAGCCCTGCCATGTCCCTTATGAATTAGAAAGAAACAAATAGGAGAGCTTAACATCCTTTTCCTTTGCAATTAAAAGTACTTGGCATAAATGCAAGCTAAGTGGAAACTTTAGTGGCTGAATAATGCTATTGTGTGCAGGAAATGAGAGGAGCTGAGATCTCACTTGGAAAGGCACTGGATGTTTTGTGACTTCTATGCCAAGGTTTAGGGCTCTTCTGTGTGGTGACGTTTGAGGAACTTGAGAGCTGAACTGAACCACTGCATCTGCATCCCCCTACTTGAGTGATCAATTCATATTACAGCAGAGCCCTCTCTGTTCTGCAGTGAGGACCCCTACCAGTGCTCCCTGCAGCTGGCTCAGGAGGCTGAGAGCGCCCATTTATAACGATGAGATTTCTGTTTCCCACTTCAGCAAGAAAGAGAGCAGGAGCCGACCAAAGGCTTGCCTTATCTTTTGACGTTTTAAATAATAAAAACCTTGTAGTATGATTTTTAGCATCCATTTTGCCCTTCAGACTTCTCCCCCCTCCCACCCAAAAGACCTTGACACATCTGTGAGAGATCTTGAGTTTCAAGAATGAAAGCAGTTCTGTTGTTGGAGGTGCTGAAGTGATTTGACTTTCTGATGATGCCTTCCAAGTGGCAATCAGAGGCTAATTTCTCAAGTACCCTGATGCTCTTTTGTATGTTCATGAGGAATGTAAATATTGACTGGTTCTTTCTATCAAAGAAAGCTGTCAGTAATGGATGACTGCTCCGCTGCTAAATATGACCACAGCTGGGGTAGGACCAGTGCCTTGAAGGTGTTCTGCTGTCATTCTCTGTGAACCTCATGAAGTTACAAGGTTTACTTTTTTTTCTTCAGATCAATTGAGAAAGCTTTCTTGTAATGAAAAATGCAATGCTGAGTTTGTTTATTGATTGATACTATGTACTCTAAGTGCAATTTTATAACAGGGAATGAAGCTATTCTAGTAGGAAAGCAAAAAACCACATTGTTAAATTCTGGTTTGGTGCAGGGAAGATCCACTGGAAGGCTAACATTTTGTGTAAGAATGAGAAACAGAATCCACGATAAAATGGAGATATGGTCTGAAGATGCTGACAGCATTGCCTAGATCTTATGAAAAAATGTTTTAAAAGATACACAATGTTCCTTCCATGGGGCAAGTATTAACTAATGGTGACATTAAATATGCCCAATTCCACTTTTATTCCACATTCTGGCTCCAGTAATTTCACACTTGTAGCTATTTTATCAATCTTACCATGTTTCCTTTATACTTTAAGTTCTAACCGCTGATTTTTATTGTTAAAGCAATTAGAAGAATCAAGCTGGATATTCTTGGGTCAGTTTGTGATAACTGTGATTGCTTCGCTGGCACTGAAGTTACGAAACAGTCTGAGCATGGACTTCCATTTGGCTGCCTTTGCTTCTGCGCTGTCTCTGTTGGCTCTCTAATTTAATTTTGCAAAAAGCCAAATCAATGTAGATGATACACAAAGAGAAGAATTACCAAGAAAAACAGTTTTAATTTTCTTCAGAAAGCCTAGCTTGGAATAGGGCTGGAAAGTTCTCCTCCATGAATTCTAGGTAAGTGCTCCTTTTAAAATAGGATGAAGAATAGTAAGTTGCCTGGGCAGTAGAGAACCTCATGTCTAAAAGTACCAGGATGAATTATTCTGTATATTCATACCTTACTGTTCTTTATCTTTGTTTCTATAAAAACTGAGTAACTGCCACAATAGGGAATTAATTTATATCTTATGTCTTTGTACAATTAAGATTCATTTTAATATTTCTGTTGATTTGCTCATTACTCTGTTTAATGCCTCTTGTTTCTCTTCCTGTATAGCTGCAAGTAACACCCCTTCTTTTTTTCCTTTCTTGGTCCTCAGTCCTGATTAGATAATGATGCTCCACTCTCTAGTCAGTACACAAACTTGCTGTAATCCCTTTTTTTTGCTAATATTAAAGCAGTATGTTACCTGCCCAGTGACACAGTTTGTCCTTCATCAGGCAAAAGCACCTAATCACGTTTCTGTAAAATTATCTAGATCACAAATATGCGTTCTGTTCTGGCTACAGAGTAGCAGAAGATATCTAACTTAGATTAATGGATTCATTTATATTAAATCAGTACTTCCTATCAGATTTTTAGATATAGCAGTATCTAATCCTGGCTCTAAACCCTTCATTATGAGACATGGAGGCTTGAATTTCTCCAGCTTTATCTAAACTGTAGCCAAATTGATGTCTGATTGCTGTAAGGATACTTAGAATTGAAAGCCTCTTTAATTATCTCCTTTTCCCCTCCTCCCTTAAGGAAGCTTGAATGGTGCAGGACCTGGTACCTATTACCTAAGGATTTCTTTCCAGGTCAGTGCTGTGCCCCTCCCTGCATGTTGAGTTGTGTGCTCTGTGACATCCCTGCCCAACGTGCTGCTCGCTGGCCCCAAGCTGCAAAGATGAAAATATTGATTCCAGTCCATCTCATTGAAGTATTATCATGAGGTGTTCACAGACATGCAGGGACTGGTCTTTACTTACAGGAGCACTTATCCAGGGAGATGTAGTGTGCCATGTAGCAAGAAGCTGCAAGAGGGAGATGAATTTACTGTGTTCATTTACAGTCGGTAGCTTGAGACCTTATTGTGGCTTTAGCTCTTCTTGATTAATTTCATATGTGGATGCTCCTATTCCAGAATAAAAGTGCCTTGTTATGAAAGAATTTTATTCCTTTAATTTCAGTTGGGAATAAGTGCATCTACACACCTGGTATTTAAATCAGAGGCAACTATTTCTTTATGAATTTACACCCTGCTCTGTTCTGGATCAGATCTTGTGTGTTGCTAAAACCTTGTGTTCATTTAACAAGACTTGGTTTATTGTTTGAAATTTTTTCTTTGGGGAAGTACCTGGTTGGAAAAGCAAATTTCCGCTTGCCAGGATAAGATTAGGGGTGGGGAGGAGGGGAATATAAAAATCCTGAAAACAGTTGGTTTGGAAGCACTGCATTGGAAAACATTGTTACATATCAGATCTTATGCTACTGTTTTATTCTGAAACATCTGTCTTTTGACACTTGAAAAACATTTATTTTTGCTTAATATTTCAAATTTCAAATACAGCTTTGAAACATGGCTTGGACGATTTACGTTTTCTGCCATAAAAATGTCTTTCACATTTTCTGATGAAACCAGAACTGGCAGGAGTGGTTTGGACTGACTTTGCTCTGCTCAGGTGTCAAGGTAAGAAGCTGCACACAGAAGTCACTTTAATATGCAAACCTTCTTGCGGGATGTGCTTTGAGTTCCCTAGGTGCAAACCAAGGCTACCACGGGGTCTCTGCAACCTCTGTTAGCTCATTGTCACTTGTGTGGCTGCTAAGGGAGGAACTGATTAGGGAATGTTCTCCTCTCTGACCTGTTTTCCTCCTCTGGCTCTGAAAAGCACAGTGTCCTTAGGCCAGCTGAACACCATGATGGTGACAGTAGTGTGTTCCCCCTTGTTGTCCATTTCCAGCTGTGACTTGCTGCTCTGGTGCAAGGCTTTAGTTTGAAGCTTACTGCTTTTTAGTTGCATGGATCTGGTCTTGCTGTCAAAGGAAGGATGTGCTCTTCCATAGCACAGCATGTGCACTGTGAATGCGTAAGCACAGCAGAGAGCTTTCCTGGAGATGTATTACTAAGCTCTTTAAGATTTAATACCCTCTTGAAGTTCAAACCAGTGTAAGGGAAGGCTTAAGTAGCTTAATGGGTTAAAGTGATCCATGACTGTGTCCTTCAGACAGTTTAAAGTCCCTGCAGCGGGCCACCTGTTCCTCTCCCAGACAAACAGGTTACCCTCCTGACCTTTATTCTGCCACCCTTTGGTTTTGCCTGGCCTAGCTCCGCGTGTGGAGTGATTGTTCTGAAGTTTGTCATTGTTTAAAATGCCACTTGCCAGAGTTTAATGTGCACAGCTGCAACCTGAGCCATCGCCGTGTGTTAATAAGACTAAAACCGTTGGACTGACACCAAAAGATCTGCTTGCACTTGGCATGTCATAAATTAACATCATTCTTACCTGCCAGGGATGATTCACTGCTGGCTCAAAGCATATTTAAACTTTAGATGATGCCAACAAACTGGGCGGTGGTTTGACCTGCCACGTGGCCTGAGCCTGCTGCTTTTCCCTCTGCCTCCACCTTCCCTTTTGCAGCATGTGGGGAAACAGAAGCTCTTTATGGTGTTACGAGAGCTTGTGTTTGTGTGCTGCCCGGGCCCTCCTGCCCCCAGCTGCCAAAGGGCTGGCCTGTTTGTGGGAAGATCCTCACTGGCTTTCAAACTCCTGACTGGATTCTTACTGCTGTTTTAGGGAGTGGTGCCTGGGAGTTAATGCTCGACTAGGCTGTAACCTGTCATTGCAGCAGCTTCAGAAGGCTTTGTTCTCACAAATCCTGCCCACCCTGGGCAGGCAGGGCTGTGACAGCCTCTCAGCATGCCAGAAACTGCATATAAATTTCATGTTCTGTGAGTACACTTGACCAACTAACAGCCCGCAGCAGGTGGGTTAAGCTGGTGCCCATGCTAGGCAGCGTAGGAGGTGGAAAGGGATGCCCCACGTGGAAATGGTGGAGATCGTATTGCAGGGTTATATGCCAGAGGTTGAACGTGCTCCTTGGAGCCCAGACTCCTGGGCTCCAGCACTTACAGTTTAGTGCCCAGCAGTGGGGTGTTGAGCAGGTCCTGAGAGGGAGGCAGTGCTGCTCTCTGTTATTCACTTGCTTCCCTGCTGCATCCAGGGAATTGTGACACGCGGAATCAAAACTCCATAACTTTATACTGTTAGTACTTACCCGAGCTCCAAATCAACTGCAGGGTTGGAGACTGCAGTGCTGCCCTGAGAGTAGGAACGGCCCTGGGCTGCTGCAAGGCAGAGAGAAATAGGAGATAAGGTATGGGAGACAGTTAAAGACGTTTTTACCCTTCCTCACTGAAGTCCATGGATGAGGGGAGAAAGTGGGTGTCTGTGGTGGGCCAGGGAGATATTATTGTATCTCCTAATACAGATCAGATCTTTATATAATGACTCGAGATTTGTCTCTTCACACTTTTTCCTCAGGGCTAATGTGTTCCTAATAAAATAATGTGGAAGCATAATGTGCTCCTTCAGTTGAAGTTGCTTCTTTGCTTTCCATGGTGTCTGCATTGCCTATTTACCTTGGCTCATCCAAATCATTTGTTAAATACCAAGTTTGCATAAGCAGCCCTGTGTGGACTTTGGACCCTTGAAGTCTTGCTATAGGTATCAGGAGGGGTAGAAACAGGCCCCGTTCCTGTCTGAGACGTGTTTGAATCTGGTAATCCAAAGTGTTGTATGGAACAGGGTGTAACAGTGATTTGGTTAGGGGTAATTATGGCAGGCAATGCCAACAGCAGGCTGCACTCCTCATGTTCTCCACAACTGCACTCAGGCTGGCAATTTAACCCTGCTGTAGCTAGTTCATTATAGTCATCACTGCATCCACTACCTTTTGTTGTCTTTTCCAACAACAAAATTAGAAGTGGCCCATTATGTATAGGTGAGAAAGGAGGAGTTCTGGAAAGGGATCATCCTATGCAGTGGGACAGACAGGAGCCCTGACCCTGCAGTCTGGATTTACCCAATGACACAATTCAAGCTGCGGCCCACTCACCTCCTGCATCTGCATTGCTGAAACACAGAGCAGGAGCAGAGGTTAATCATGTCTAGGACACAAGCTAGGACAAGGACTGCAGCTCTCATCTACTCCGCTTGCAGACACACGGTGATTGCTGCCTGAGCTGCATAAAGGCTTACGCTGTCTATATTTTATTTTGTGGGTACTGTGGGTTGTTGGGTTTTATTATTTTCTCTTTATGCAAGGCTAACATGGAGTGCAGAGTTGGTTGCTGGGCAGTTGGGATTGCACTTGGTAATAAAGGTCTGTTTTCTCACTTTCTCTATTTTTGTCTGTGGGCAGGATGAGGCACATCAGGGGAAAATCTGACTTGAAACAGAAGCTCAATTTAAGCTGGAGTTATACAGTCCTGCCGAGAGAGGTTTGCTTCTACCACAGCTGCCTGTCATCTCAGGGTGCGCCGCTGTGACTGCCCGTGGTGTGGCAGCCCCTGGGGTGTGGTGCCACTTCTCTGCTGGACAATAGGTCTGAAGTACAGTACAGTGTTGCACCAAACTCTGATCCCTCATCAGCGTGCAAAGGACTGCTCTGGTGCCTGGGGCAGGCGGCCTGCTTCATTGTCCCCTAGCTCGCACAGATGTTGTGAATTCATGAATATAAAGAAAAGATGACATATACCCTCCTGTAATGAGAGAATGGTCTTTATCAGACAGTGGAGTCAGGATTCCCGAGTTTTACAATTTTTCTTCCTGTTTGGGACACCTGCAGAAATTCTGTGTATCCTTTCTGCACAGAGATGTCTCCCCATGCGTGTGACCCTGCTGGTGGTCTGTTCCTTGCAAAAGGATTTTCTGCTTGCAAGGAGAATTTTGTAGTCACTTGGTGAAAACTGTTCTTTGGGAGAACTCTGGGTTTGGTACAAACCTTTGACTCTCTCCAGGTGAGTCTGGTTTTAACAAGGTCACCGGATATCCTCACATCTGCTCAGATGAGATGAGTGAATCCAGCAGTTTGAGTTGCAGTTTGAGTGTACCCTCTAAAATGAACTGCAGAGCTGATAAATTCTCTACCCTTCTACTTTGCCAGTTCTGTGAATTGAGGCTTCTTTCAAAGCCCAAGTGAAAAATGCAGAGGCCAGGCTGCCACAGCACCATTGCAAATGTCAGCGCAGAGACAAGCTCTGACAAGCCTAGATGTGATCTAGAGTCACTGCGCAGTCTGGGAGGGGGGATGCCAGCCACACCACTCCATGGATAGCACTGGGATGTTTTTGTTCCTGTATCTTCAGTTTGAAGCAAGGGTGCATCAGTGCTCAGCGCTCCTGGAGGTGGAGGAAGGGCTTGCCCGTCTGAATGGCTGGTCAGTAGATGCTGCAGCGAGAGTCTCTAGCTGACATTACTGGGCTCTGCTTGTTGCTGGTATAAAAGAAGATCAGAATCTGGCCTAGGGTGAGGGTGTTTGTGCTTTGGCAGTGGGTGTGAGAGGAGAAACTCCAGAGGGTTGGGCGGCAACACACTAGTTCTGTTCTCTTCCGTAGATGGCCTTCCGGAGACACGCTGGGTGAGTGGAAAATGTAATGAAATTCCCAGAGCCTCCTGGTGCACTACCAAGGTATTCTTGCCAGCTTTCCAGCCCGAGCTGTTGGTACAGCTGTAGGGGCCAGCTCTGAAGATAGAGCTGATTGCAGATTAACCCCCACTATGGCAAGAGGATTACAGAGACACATGTTTTCTTCACCTGTGAAATAGCACACGCTATTGCCTTTGGGGTAAAATTAGCTGGATAAAGGATTCATGGTAGATCAAGGTCTTTGCAAGCTGCCTTTCTTTTTTGTTTATTCTGGTTCACAAGCTGAGCAGTACAAACAACAGTAAAAATGTGATGCATCCCAAATTCTAGCTGTGAGGATGAGTTTCATGATCACTGCACAAGGTCCTTTAGATCCAAACCATCTGTGGGGCTCAGAGTATGCAAACTATTCATGTTGTCTTAAAGATTTAGCAGGGAGCAGAGCCTTCATGTGCCGCAGTCTGTAAGAAAACAGAGACCTGCACCACTGAGTCCTGAGGGTCTTGTTTTAAGCTTCTATTAAATAGATTGATCATTTTCCTGCAGTGTCTAGTGGTGGAGAAGAAAAGCAGGGAAGGGGTTTAACAAGTGTCTCATATGGTTTGTGTTGTCTCTTCTGTGCTGAACCTTTCTTTCTGTTCACACAGCAGGGTTTCTCTCTGCCTCCTTTTCCTTTGTGCAGATGGTAGCAATAGGTTTCGTTTCACCCCTAGCAATCAAATTGGTGAGCTTTCATTTGCTAGTTAGTTTTGGGTGGTGCTGGGAGATTACTTCACTCAGTACATTTCCAAGAGTGGCTTTTTAACCCAAGCTCTATAAAAACAAACTTTTTTGTTTATTTGTTTGAGAGAAGGGACCTTGGGAAAGCAGATACAAAATTTGCTTTGACTGTATGTTGTCTGCTGAAGGAGTTGGTTTACAATTGCATTGGAATAGCAGATCGTCGTCTTGCACAGATCTCCCATAAGAACTGGACTGAATTGGTAAAAGCTGCTGGGCAGAGGTGATATTGGAAACAATCTGCTGCTGTCTTAAAGCATCCACACGAGGGACTAATGAAGACTTTGGACTCATATCTCCAAACTCCACAGCAAAGCTTTCCAGTCTATCCAGTTGCACTGATCAGCATTAGAATACAACAATATCCTGAGCTTGTGATTTTGAAATGTAATTGTCTCTTCTTCCCCTCAGTCCCAGTAATCCACTACAATATCAAGGAGCAGTTGTCAACCCCCTCACTCTTTTCAGAGGTACTACTAGCAAGAATTAGCTTACAGAGAAATAGTGATCTGAGCTGCTCCAGTGATACAGATGCTGATGCAAGTGGATCCTAACCAGAAACAAGTGAAGAAATACTGTTGTTTTATAACTGTAACAACCCAAAGGAAAACATGGACAGTATGTTTCCTAAACCTTTACAGAAAGCCTATAGGAGGGACATAAACACAACCTAGTGCTCCTGAGTCCTTGTGCCTTTACTCTTCTTTGTTACAGATATATAAAATATAGTGTCTGTGTATTTATAGCATATATAGTTTATATGCTAAGGGAGCTTAGCACAAATTTGAAGTTCTTTTGTTACCTACCTGTATGCCTTTCTAACATGAAAAGCTTTGCCTTGTTATCTTTGTAGCACAGCAGCATGTGTGGGCACATCTAGGTTGGCAGCTTTGTGCATACTTGATGCATCTTCACCTTTTTGGGGTTTACTTTGTGGTAGAGATCTGTCACATGCTAGAGACTGCAGGTCCCAGGCTTTTAGCTCTCTCCTCTTTCTTGAGGATGTAATTTGAAATATTCACTCATCAGGTGTTTCACTTAAACTTAGTTCTACTTCAGAAAGAACCTGTATACCTGACATACTGCCACGTAAGCAACAACAAAAGACAGTGTACCACTGCACAGCTTTGTATTTGTTTCTCACATGTGTTCCAGGACTGCTGTCCTCAAACCTCCTCACTGGTTGTTTTCATCTGTTGCTAGAGTCGTATGTCTCTGAAGGAAGGACCAGCTCTGCCATTTGAACAATCCTCCTCCATCTGCTGCTACTGCTGCTGCTCCTGTTGCTGTAGCTGTGTGTGAAGTGGCAACTCAGTGATGCGAGGCTTGCAGACACTTCATCAGTCTTATCTGTCATTGCTTGCGTGTTTCCAATAACCTGTGCTAGGTAAGGTCATCTCTGGCTTGCATTTTAGTGCTGGGCTTCAATAGTTTCAGTTTGTTACGAATAAGACCGCTGCCACCAGCAATTAGGCTAGAGAGGATAAAAATTCACTGGGCTTTCAGACCTGCTGTTCTTGGGGAAAGAGCAAACTGCTATTGCTGTGAGTTAGCTCCCAGATGTGGTCTTTACAAGCCTGCTCTCACCATGAGGGATAAGATCGTGGACAAAAACTAGTCATATCTATTCTGTAGCTTCAGTTCTCTGTAGGCTAAACCTTGCTCTAGACTTAATTCCCACCTCCAGGTAGATTTGTATTTCAGTGGAAATATTAGTCTCCTCAGCTGGCCTCAGATTTCTTGGAGGGTATGCAAACAGAGTCAAAGATGCTTCTACGGTGTCTGTCCTTAGCAATGTGCAACACTAAGGGGAAAAAACAGCCACCTCGTAGAGCATCAGAGTGGCCAGAAAGTCTCCTTTGCTCTGTGTGTGGTTTTATTGAGATGGATGTGGACTGTACAGCATGGAACACAAGCTGTTTGTTTTAAGTTGCTTATTAAAAATAAAACGATGTTTATTTGCAACAGTTTAGGGGTCTTTTTCTCACAGCTGCTTGAAAAGTTAGCTTTAGCTGCCAAGTAAAACAAAGTTTAATGTTACAACGTGCGCTGGGAAGGGCAGAGCTGGTAATTACTCTGCAAGCAGCAAGACACTGGTAGGTACAATATATAAGAAGTCCTTGTGAAGCACAGAACTTGGCTGTGGCTTGTGGCAGATGCAGGACTGAGCTCCAGCAAGGTTTTGCAAAGTGGCAGTCACCTATAGCAAGTAACCCCATGACTGTGTAGGTGAGGAAGCCATGTCCTTAGGGAGGCTCTGAGGAGCAGTTCTCTCTGGCCACATGCTAGCTGCCAGCCTGTGTCTGGAAAACTTTATGGAAAGCTAGCTGGGAGGTGGCTAGAATCCCTGGTTTCCTTTTAGTCCTCTCTTGTCAAGCTTTGTGCTCTGGCAAACACTGGAAAACATGATTTTTATGTTCGGCAGTGGTTTGCTCTTTAAAATTGATGAGGAGAAAGCTCATCTTCCCAGGTCTGCTTTCTCCTTTTGCCATGTGGATGTGGACAGTCTCTGAGGTCTGCGTGGGTTTAGTGTTGGGGACTGCTCTTTGCCTGCAAGATACCCACAAGCCTGCAGAGAGGACAGCTGTCAGATGGGGATCTGGTTTTTTGCATCCCTGTTCAATGCCAATGAAGTGGTTTGTGGGGCAGTGGTGGCTGGTGTGGTCTCAGCTGTGTTTCATCTGACTCATCTGGTACAGTGGAATAAATGACCAGGATCTAAATGTTGGTTTACTGTGGCTGAATCTGAAAGCCCAAATATCAGTACACGCTATGATGCTAGGTACCGTATTTATTTGCAGATATGGAATAAATGCAGGGAAAAGAGTGCAGGGAGGGCAGAGGAGGCTCAGGGAGGCTGGACTTCTTGATACTTACATGCAGGGGACTGTTGTTCAGGTCAATTCTCTTGACATCTACCAGAAAGACAGCCTTTCCTCTTGCTAATGAGAAGAAAACATGAAGGAGTCAGATAAAATGGATCACATGGAGACGGTGTCCTCTCAAACTGCCCAAGGGTCTCAGACTGGTTGTTGATCAAACTGTATGAGAAAGATAGTCTGCAGTGCAGCTTGCAGGTATTAACTGCATTGTGTAACATAACTACACATCTGCCTGTTCTGTATCGGTGCAGCCAGAAGCGGTTTTTTGCTCGCTTTCTTTAGCTCTCTGGATTGCTTTGTGACCACAATTTAACACGGCAGTTTACAGTGGCTTTGACACCGTTTGGGCAGATGAAGCTGGCTCAGAAAGCATCCACCCACTTGCTAAACAATGCCTCAGGCTCTGAACGACTGTTGCTCTGCTCTGCTGCCTACATGCAGCTTTCCAGGTGGGGTTTGTTATCCATCCCCCTTGATGGCTTGTGAGCCAGTTAACTCTGACTCCAGCTCTCATCTCTCCTGTCTGTAATTTGTATTACTAGTTTGGAGAGCCTGCATGTTGCAAAGCCTTGCACAGACAAAGCACACCCTTCGTTTCAGAAAGTGTCCCTGCCTTTTCAGTTGGTCAGTGAGCCAAAAACCAGGAGCAAGGCTTTAATAAAAACCCAAAGGACACTGTAGGTATTTGTCAGAAAACACTGAGTGCATTTAAACATTTGGGTCACTTATAGGGATGCTAAGGTGGTCGGGTTTATTGCAAATTCTGTCCTTGTTTTGTGTAAGAATTGGTGATGTGGTGCTGAGTTTGGCTTATTGGAATTGCAGAGACATGACATTTTGGAGAGACCTTTATTTAAGTTCAGTTTGCACTGGAGATTCCAATTTAAGTCAAGATTTTTTTTTTTAAAAAAAACCCACCAGTCATCCCACCAACAACCACTTTCTTTTTATAACCAGAAGCATGTAATCTTCCTTGGAACTCTTCTGAAGCAGCAGAAGGGTGAAGAGGTGGATATTGTGAGGTAGCACAATGCGGGACAAGGATCATATCTTTTTAGACTTTACTAATGCAGATCAACCTGTATGGATGTTGAAATTCACAATGAGTAAAGAAGTAAGAGCTGGCTGCTATAGTGCCACAGCTGGCCAGGAAATGGCCCAAACACAAAAAAGTTTAAAAAAAAAAAAAAAGAGAGAGAGAAAAAAGTGGCTGTCTTCAAGAATGTTTGAAAGAATGAAAAGAACTGATGTGCAAAGCGATTAAGAGATCTTTGAGGATCAAAAGCCTTGATTCAGTTTTGCCAATGGAACAAAACTTTTCATCTGTTCTTACGTGGACCTTAAAGTAGGGCAAAAGGGTGTAGTTTTTAAATTATTTCATTTCAAAATTTACTTTGGGCAGGGGGAAAGAGTTCTTTCTGTTTGTTCTTGCTCTTGTTATTCAGTGTCCTTAACACAAAAGGCCATCCTGGCTCTGAAATGAAGAGCAGGGTCGTTCTATGAACTGGTGGTTCATTAGTCTCCTTTTGATACGTTGGAACAGTAAGGGACCCTTTTATTTTTTCCCCCTTTCTAGTAGTGTCTGTGTTCTTAAATCAAGACATCTTCCCTCATCATGCTGCAGTGACTGAATCTTTTTTAGAGATTTCTGAAGTGGGTTGTACCGAGAACCCCAGTCTTGTGCAGACAGAGTGTGCAGTCCAAAAGTTAAATGTGTAAGGAAGCCCAAAGCAAAGGGTCTCAATGCTCCATGCAGTAAATCCTACTTCCCAGCTTTGTGTTTATTTGGAGCTGGATGCCCCCCAGCAGGGTAAATCCATGTTTGTTTTTCCTGGTAGCTTCTTGCCAACAGGACCATAGAGCAAGTGTAGCCTTGGGAAGGTGCAATAAGGGAGGCTCTGAAGTGCAAATTGCTGGATTCCAGCGCTGCAAGCTCAGAAGCAGTGATACACTTTCTTGAGCAAGAGTGATGGAAGTAGTGACAAAAGCAGGTGAAGGGATCAGGGGCTAAAAGAGCAAAGACAAAAGATTGGGAAGGAGAGGACAAAACTCTGAATGTCCTTGTCTTTGGGTTTCTCCAGGGCACAGGGGAAGAGCTCCCTCTTCCTGTTCCAGCCTGCTCTAACCATTGTGGAAGGCGCCTTCCTTGCAGGCTGGGAGTGTCTCAGTGGTCCCAGCATCCAAAGACAGAATATTTCTTTGAGCATGGTTTTGCTCTATAGGTTCACCAGACCAGTGATGCTGCATCGTACACCACCGCTAAAGGGTTAGTTTTCAGAACATTAATGGTGAATTGCAAGTTTGTTGGGTTTAATGGTGGAGATCACCTCTGTGGTAGAAACAGTGTGTAAGTCCTGTCTTGTTGCAAAAGAACTGGCTACAGCAGAGAGCTTGGGTGTTTCTGCTGCCATTGCAGGTACTATTGAGTATCTGGTGCCACAGCAGCACAGGTGCTTCCTGTGGCCTGGAGCTCATGTGCTTCTCATGTGTGGTTTCCTGGTCTGTCCTAACTCAGGTCAGATGGTAGGTGTGCTCTAACCTATTCAGTAGGGCATTTGAGATACACTGGTTTAAAGCCTGTTCTCTCCTCTAAAACGTAATCAGTACAAGTGAGATTTTGTCACTCCCATGCAGCGGAGATGGCAGCTCCCATTGATGCTCTTATGGGAACCACATCTGCGTGCTGCAGCCTCTGCTGTGCCATTGTGACCTACCAGCAGCAATAATGGAAACCTGAAAACAACATCAGCAAAAGCTAGAAGCTGTATATTCCCATGATAGAGCAGTGTTGTCAGCAAGCTGGAAAAGTTTTGCTGGTAGAAATTTCTAGCAAGGTGTGGACTGTGAAGTGAATTATCTGCTTTCTTCTTCAAGCTGTTTCTAGATGAGCAATTTCTGTCTGTTCCTAGCACTCCTGTGTCTGTCAGTGGCAGGAGTGAAATGTCAGCATTGATACAAGCCATTTTGTGAGCTATATGATGGGTGAAAAAAATTGCCTTCTATGGGTTGGCAGTCTCCACCCTCTTGGATGTGAAAGCAGGCATACATTAATTTACTGCATATATTAATTTACTGCATAATTTTTATACTTATCTAACATCATCATAAGCATGTGTCATTTCAGCATATTATTAATGCAAATACAGCTGTGAGCAGCAAAATAGAGTAAAGACCGTCCTCAAGCTTGCCTTTGGGGTTGAGGGGTAGGAATTAGGTTGTCCATGTATTATGCTCTGGCAGTAGCTTCTCTTTTAGTGTTCACATAAATAGTTATTTTTAGGAAGATCATATATTTCCCAGTAATTGTTTTAAATGCATCAAAGAGCTTGCTGATAGAAAGCCTGTGATTTATGGGTTCCCACTACTTTTTAATAGCTGAACTTAAATCCTGGATTCACTGAAGCCATTTGGAAAATTGGGATTATTCCAAGCTGGAGCAAAGGGAGGGAGACTGGTATTTTGCCAAGATCAGCAGTGATTCATTCCCACATCCATGCTTAGCATCCAGTGAAGGGCAGAAGCTGGGAATGCTGTAAGGAGAGCTAGCAAGAGATTATCATGTTGAAGGTGAATCTGCCCTACTCACTCCCACTGCTACTAGATAAGGTCTTTTGAATGAGAAGGACCTGTCGGTAAGGCATAGACAGAACTGAATATTGGCTGTCCTGAAGAATGTCCCTGTAGAGGTGAAGGACTGGAGAACACTTCAGGATAAACATACTTTGGAAATCCCTTACAAAGAGATGTTTTAGTGACTGCTTGGAATGAAGTGATGCCTATATCAGGTTAGCCCCGCAGTCCCTAGCAGTGTGAACAGGAGCCCAGAGGGACCCATAAAGGGACAGGGTGGACCCAGGACTCATTGCTGGCACATTCTGTCACGCATTAGTGATATTTGGCCCCTAGACACCCTGAGTGAGAGGTGGTTGCAGAATACATTGGATTGGTGATAGTATAATTCAGATTAGGTGATAAATCTTCAATATTAAAAGGGGGAACTTGCTCTGGTCTAAGATTTACTTGGTTTTGTTTAGCTTGAGAATGTTTATGCTTTCAGTGCCTGCACCAGGGTTCAGACTCCATCTCCTAGGGCATACAGCTAGCCAAATAGTCATTAATACATGGGCGTGAGGAGTGAAAGGTACTCTCTGTCCATCCAAGAGCCTGTCCTTGCTCTGTCCCTCCCTTGTCTGTGCAGCTCACAGGGGCTGTGCTCCAGCTGCACGTCCAGTAGCTGTGGCCATGCTGATGGGGAGAGCAAAGTTTTTACAGCAGAGCAGCTGAAATACTTCTTAGTTGTGAGCCCCTTGGGAACTGTCTTTCCTTGGAGAGGCCTGTCGTCCTTGTCCTCGGGCCAGCTGACAGCAGAGTAAAATTTCTCATCATGTTTCAGTTCTCCCAGCCCTGGGAGAGAAGTACAGGGCAATGGTAAAGTAGATGGAGCCGAGCGTTCCAGCATGGTTCTGTCCCAGCAAAAAGGAAAGGACTTTTTTCCCCCTGTTTTTCAGAGCAGGGGCCACAGCCAAAATGCTGTTTTCCTCTTTTCCTGACGTGATCATCCCTGTTGTGTATGTTTGAAATACAATAATTCTAAGGGCACTGCTGCCATGATCCAGAGGCAAAAATAAGTAAATTTATATTTGTGGAGAAGAGGCAGCAAAAAACCTCTAAATTCCCAAACACATAGAGGAGCATTGACATCTAAATACCAGAAATTCTAAGACCTTACGTTGCTAATTCATGTGGCATTTGGAGGGCCTGTGGATTTTTATTTCATCCTGGTATTTGTGGTATTTCCTGCCATTAGGATAGGAAAATCCTTGTGTGGTAAATACCAGCTTTTTCCTCTGTTGGTGGCAGCCACCGGGACTTGGGTTCATGAAAGGCAAACCACCCTTTTCAGTACTGAAGGATCTCAGGGGTACCTGGGAAGGAAAATCTCGTTTGGGTTGAATGTGGATTTTGGTACTGAGGCTGGCTGCCAGCTGAAGGGCTCTGAGCAGCATAAATCTGGTCTTGAGATTCACAAGTTTAGGGTTGAAAATTCAGTGATTTCCAAAGTTGTTGCTTGAAAATAGTATTGATAGTAATTCTATTACAACCTCTCAGGTAATCTGCCTCTAAAGGTTTCAGGTACAAGTGTTGGCCCCAAGTCATGAACCCAGCCTTCAGAAACTGCTGGATTTATTGCAGATTAAGCTGTGGATTGGGCCATTTAGATTTGTAATGGAAAAATATCAGCCAGTGTACTTTCCTCCACCCTCTATCATCAAGGCATATATCAAATTGCATTATCTGGCACGGGGTTCCAAATGTTATTTGAGAAGAGAGAGGAATGCAAGCGATGTCAGCAGAAAACAGCTGAGTAGCGGTTAAATTTATTTGGCCTGAACCTGCTCCACAGGGAAAAAGAAACGCAACAACTGGACTTGTTTCATTTCACCCCAGCACAAACCATCCTTTGGCAACAGATGATGTTTGTGAGCAACTTGTCTACAGAAACTGGTGTTCTAGGATACTGCTTGGTGGACAAATCCTGTTTTGTTGTGGATATGGCAGGTCAAGCTCAATGGGGCCAGCGCTGGCTATGATGCCCAAGGGAAAGCACTGGACCTCACGGGGCTCTGGCTGCTACTGTCCCCTTGCGCAGCTGGAGCCTGCTATTTTAGAGGGGCAGCTTTAGGTTGTGTTTCCATGGCCTGTTAAACTCTTTATCTACATTGCTACATTGACTTTAAAGATAAAAAGCCTTAAGAGCTGGCTCAAGTGAACTTGCCTAGTGCTGCAAAGAGCTGTGGAGGTGCGTGCAAGGATACTGTTAGTTGAGAAGTTGGAGTGAGTTAAACAGTACCCTTAATCCCCTTGATACTGGCAGGGTCAAGTTAAAAGGTCTTCCTGGCTTGGGGCAAAGGCTCTGCACGTGTAGATGTTGGTTCACTTAAGGGCAATGCTGTCTCTGCAGTGGAAGAACTCTCGTCTCTGCTGGCATTTGTTTTATTGCTGAGGGAAGAAGTCACCTCTGCAGTGTCTTATGTCACAGGCTGGGGATGTGTGTCGAATTCTTGGTCTATGGAGGCTTTTAAAATAACAATAGAGCCAGCAAATGGCTAGAAACAGAGAAGAAAACTCAAGTAAATATAGCCCTTGTTTTCCTTTTGCCTGTCTGCAGTGTCATCTGATTTCTTTGCCCTTCACTCCCCATGTTAGCTGGATTTTACCTTGTTATTCACATGCAGAGATCCACATTCTTCTTACAGCTGTTGCAAGCAACAGGAGGCTGCAGGCCTGCAACATGGTCCTTCTTGGAATTTGGGAACCTTCTTGGGATCTTTCTTGTCTGACTGGTGTTTAGGTTCCCTTCCTTTCCTGTGTTCTTTAGTTTGTCCCATTTCTTGCCTCTGGACCACTCTGATGGTACAGCTTGGTCTTCTCTAGGATGAAAACCCAAGTGAGCAAGGGAACAGGAGCCAACTCTTCTCTGATCCCTCGCCAGCTTGTTATGGCTCCCAGAGCGAGATTTCCAACAACAGCTACGCAACAGTCATTCTTTGATACTTGAGTGAGATTTTTTTCTAGCCCCTGATCCTTGGGGTTTTCTTGAGCCTAAACCAGTGCCTGTGCTTCACAAATGTTTCATATTGAAATATTTTCCAGGTGTGGTGCCCAAAATGCATCCAGTATTTGGACCTAATTTCCATTGGCTTCAGTAGGAGTTATGCAACTCTCATTGCAGAAAGTGTGGACAGGTGTTAAGGTCAGTTTGGGGAGATTTTGTAGTTCTACAGTCCTTTTTCAATTGAAGTCAAAGGAAGTTCCTCTATTAATTTCGTTAAAAGGAAGGGGGAAGGTGTAAATTGGGAAATATGAGGAAAATCAGAGAATTTGCCCAGGAGGGTTTTTTTTCTGAAAGGTATGAAATAATTTTGTAAACTGAGGAAATATTCCAGATAGTAGAGATCTTCACTCTACACTAGAAATAGAGTGGCTGAATGTTTTTGTTTGTAAAATTAAATCCTAAAAAAATTGTTTGAATAGTTTTTCATAAGCGACTGCAGGAGTCGCACTGATGTATTGAAACAGTATGTTCAAAATTCTAAACAAAATCCTACTTAGTGCTCTTAGCCTTTTGTCTTTGAATGTTATTTCCTCTCTTCCTCAACCCAATTGTTGCTGCACTAGTTGTATTGCCTTGTACAGCATTCTAAAACAGATACATTTTTATTTGCATGCAGATTGGTAGGAGGCATCCTGCCTGTAAATACTGTGCTAATCATTACAGGTTCCATGGTTCATCAGGACTCTGATGCCTAATTGGCTGTGGGATTGCCTGTAACTCTCAATAGCCTGATTCAGAGCAATAGGAATTGTTGAATCTACATAATAAAGCCAGTGTGATGAAAGGTGAGTGCACACCTACTTTATATGTGTGTTATCATTCTCATCAAGGTCAAAGCTTTTTTTCCTTCCCTTCCAGATATACATATTCATAGGGCCTGTGCACACCTAATGAGTCGGAAGATTAAATGGTTGTGGATTAAGAACAAACCCTACTGTTCTCTTAATTAGATTGAAAGTTGCTTAGTTCATCTGATTATAATTCTGAATTCAAACCAGCTAATGCATTGGCAGAGCAATTCTCAGCTGCCTGCAGAGTCCGAGCAGAAGAGTCACTGGAAATGATGAACAGTCGGTTTCATCCAGTCCCCCAAAATCTCAGAGAGGCCAGTGCTGCCTTTTAAGGACCACTAGAATCCCCCCTGAATTTCCCCAGAGGGAGATTGACTTGAGGCAGGGGGGCTGTGCTGCCGGGGTAGCTAGCACACAAGATATCAGGCCAGGATCAGATCTTTTTAATATTCTGGCAGGGACGTTACTACTTCTAGTTCCTGTTAATAAGCGTATTACTTAAGATACTGAGATAAGTCCTTGCTCCTGCAATTGCCATGCATTAAATTGTCTATCTTTTCAACACATACAAAGGTATGTAATTAGCAGCCATGACTCAAGGGAGTCCTTGCCCTAAGCTCCAAGTGTTGCCACTCTTCCACTAAACTTGGCAGCAGTTTTACTGGTCCCAGGGCTTGGAAAAGGCTGCAGCGTCATTAGGCTTAGAAAACCCTGGAAGACAAATGGCCAGGACGAAGAATAGGCATGAGTCAGTCGCTTTGCAGTTAGGTGATTTGGTTTCCTGTTGCTCTGTTGTCTGGGCTGCTTGTTTTAGGGAACAAATCCTTACTAATGCTTTATCTATAACATCCTCACTTCCACTGAAAGGTTCCCTCCGTGCACTATTTTCCTGACTTGTGCTGTGTATCACTTCCTCCTGCTCCCCAGCCACGCAGCTGCTCCTGCTGCAGCTGCCTGCGTGAGGAGCTTTGGCAGAGCTCCTTAATGAATGCTGCTCAGAGATGCTTGGCTTAACTTCATGGCGCCCATGAACATTTGTCCTTTCCCTCTAATCTTCTGAATTGCAAGTGTTTCAGTATTTGGGCTTTAGGTCTTTCCTGGTTTTATTCAGGTGTACAAGACAGGAGAAGGGAAGGTGACAGAGGGTCTGCTTAAATACAGAGAAGAAAGGTAATAGTTTGGGTCTGTGTTGGCCTAATTAGTTCTTTTTTGGTTTTCTTTTATTTTTGTCTTTCGTGTGTATAAGTATAAGCATTTATAGTAACTGTGCTCATTGAATGGCTGGGGGGAAGGGACCAAAGAGCTTTTCCACAACAGGTATGAAACAAAGAGAAATAAGAAATGTATTGGTATTCAAAAGTGCAGGAAAGTAACGCTGTTCTTGTCACTGTTAGAAGGTTAAAATCCTGCCTGGCAGCCTATAAACTATTTAAACGATCCTACAGAAATTCCACTTACTGAATCATCTTTGGGATTTACAGCTAAATCCTTCACCCCAGTTGAAGACCTAATTTACTCACAGCCCTGCCAGAAAATACACCTTAATGAGGGGAAATTGTAAAAATGGACTTGAAGGAAGAAAAAAAAAACGCCTCTTCAGCAGAGGTCCTTGCTGCAGTGCTCACTCCACATGGCCATTGGAATGATGGCAGCTGTGCTGCTGTGATCATATGTGACCTAGATTTTCCTCACAGTAGTCCTGTGCTCTCCCTGATCTTGTGTAGGCCTATATGAATTGAATAGAAACATTCAGAGAGCAATGATATCTTTTTCTTTCACTCTCTCTCTCTTTTTCTTCTAACCACAGCATCTGTTCCCCTTGTGGGTTTCTCCCTTTGCTCACACACATTGGTTGTGAAAGAGGACAGGACTGGCATAGCTTTAATTTGGGTAATGGTAGATGGGGAAATCAGGGCAGGTGCAATTCCGTCTTGGCGTACTGCGACACAGCAGAGTGTAAAACTCGAGGCTGTGGATTTTAGCACTGGTTGCATACAAAGGAAGAGAGAGGGCTGTTGGGAAGGTCAAGAGGTGAGATACAGCACCAGAAAGCCCTGAATTTCTGTACTGACCATGGGTCTGAGGCTGGGATCAATGCTCTTGGGTACCACTCACATGAGGTTCTCCTGCATGGGCTCAGAAATTATCCCAGTGCAAGCTCCTAATTCTCTGAGGGAGAATATCTGGAGGGACTGGGCTTTGCAGAGCATGGTCAAGCTCTTGTTAATGCTGTTTGGCTGCATTAGGTTGTGCGGAAGTAAGTTTGTTAGATTACAGCACCCAGCAGTGTCTGAGACCCTTCCTGGCTGCAGGTCCTCCAACTCCTCTTCTGAACATAGCTCTTGACTTCTGAATTCCTAGCTCTGACATTGATACCATCTGTTTACTTGAATTAAAATCACCCTATTTGGAGGGTCTTGGTTAAGGTACATGGAGGAAACTACAAAGGTCTGGTTTGATTTCCCTCGGGAGGACAGCAAGGCTTTGCAGCAAAAAAGGCTGAAGCAAGCTGTAGGGCAAACTGCTGGTATTTCCTTCCTATCTTCCTTCCTTCTTCCCATGCAGATCCTGCAGAGTCTGTTGAAAAATCGAGTTTCTAGGATCAGATGCAATTTTTTTAAAGAATTAAACCAAGCAACTAGCACTTACAGTCACAGTCCAGAGACTTTTAGATACTGTTCTGATAGGAATAAAAATAAACTCTTACTCTCTGCCTCAGTTCATATGTAAAGTAAATTGTAATGATCCCATCATCTGCTTTCCAGAAAGCTGTGAGGACGACTTCTGAGCTGTCTTCAGTTACAGAGCTGTTCTGACAGTGGCGAGTGAGTGTTACAGGTGGTGGGTGGGGGTTCCTTCCGAAATTTTATATAACTCCAGTATTATCTGTTCCTGTGATTGACTCGACACATGAATTCAAAACAGTTGGAGCTTCTCTCCCACTCTGTGGCAAACTGGATGTGAAAATGACACTTCCCCCTGGGAGCTGATAGTTTGCTGCTCCATGCATGGTGTTGTGTTCCTTTGTTCGCTGAATGTGGCACTTGGCAAGTGGTTTTTGCCACTTCAGGGTTGTCAGTTCTGTCTGCTAAAGGCCAAGATAAAGCTTCACAAAAAGCCTTTTGCTCCCAACAAATCTTCTCTGTATGTACTGACTGGATGACAAAGGAACCAGGGTTTGGATTTTTTCTGCCCCAAGTGAACACTCTTCCCTTGTCTTGCTTTTATTTTAATGTGGTATTTCCCACCCTGCTGTAAACACCAGGGTGGTTTTTGTCTTATGACTCGACAGGGCTTTGCCATGACATTCCTTTCATAACGCATTGCTGATAGCACTAGATGTGCTGCTGGCTGCTTCCAAGGCTTATCAGAGGGTTTGTACCAAGAGCACTTAGATAATCCCATAAGGGGTTGCATTAGCAGTGAGAGACCTGTGTGAAGCACTATTGTGATACGTTTGGGACAAAGCAGTGTAAAATACATGGGAACAAATTTGTGGTCCTCTAGAAAGCTGGGATTTCAATGCAGCGTGGGGAAGCAACATGTATAGAGTGTGCTGCTCCATAATGGCATTGTTCAATCTGTAAAGTGACCTCAGCTACTTATCGACAGCACAGTGCCACAGGGGCAAAGCCAGGCAGCAGCATCTCTCCTTCTGAAGCCTGGTGTGAAATGCACATTGGTCTTTACAAATGTAAGCAACAGAAATGTGACAAGTATTTGTACCAATGGAACTCGCTTGACTCCTGTTTTCAGTTGAAGAAGACAGACCAAAAATGCCATGGGGTTCTCAAAGGTGTCTGAATACTTTAGAGATCCTCAACAGCTGTGATGAGATCCATCTTCATGGAATTTGCAGCTTTGTTGAGGAGAAGCCTCACCCTTCTTCATCAAGTTTTATTCTATTGTGTTATTCCTTACACACCAGCAGCATAAGGAGTTAGACATGACTTCAGAATTACTGTGCTTTCAAATGATATGCAAATAGTCTGACCTAAGTCATAAATTGATATTTTGGCTTGCTTTTACTGGCTCCTATAACAGAGAATACAAATCATAAGCCACCCAAAGATATTGCATCCTATTCTTTGCACCATGCTTTTCCTCTGCAATTTGGCAGTTGTCTGAACACTTAACTCCTAATGGGGGAGTGGGCATGATAGTACATACAGGGACAAGGCAAAAGCCATAATTCATGTGCAAATAGGAATGAAAGGTAACTTCTGTACTGAAGGGATCTCTCCTGTGTATTGTGTCAGGGCTGTCACAACTGCCAGCTGCCAGAACAACCTCGAGGGCAATGGGATAAATATCTAAATGTAGGAAGACAGCAGTAGGAGGCAATGAATGTGCAAAACTGGAGTTAAAATGCATGCAGTCCAACTGCAGATCCAATTATAATCAATGTAGGTTGTTTTAGGGACTTTGCAGAAACCAGGGTTTGACTTCACAAGATGAAATGAGAAATTTAACAGGGATGAAAAAAGGCGTTACCATGCTATTCATAACACTCCTTGTTAGAAGCTGGCAGCTCCTTCCTGCATAAAATGAAGCTACAGGTGATGGAAAAATAAATTGGTCCCTGTGGGCACAGTGATTTTGACTCTACACGTGTATTAGAGATGAGGTTGATGTGCCATGAACTGCAGGTAAAATGATAACAGTGCTACATGGAAACCTGGTACATGTCAGTGATGCTGGAGAGCTGCTCAGAAATGGTCAGGGTAATGCCACATTTTATTCAGGCTGAAGCTAAAATAAGCCCTTCCAAGAACACCGAAGCTGCTTGTTGGAAGAGTAAATGGCAGATTGTGGGAATGCTTCTGAATTTTCTGCCCCCTTCTCATAGTTATACCTGGCAATGCGGGGCTTGCTGAAGCTGTAGGAGAACATTGTGGTACAATGAGGAATTTGATGTACTTTCCTACAGGTCAAGCCAGCAGCTCGTCACTGGTTCGTCTCTAGTTATGTGCTTTTGAAGCACTGTACATTGTGCTGACAAATGTCTGCAGCTTTTATAACCCCCCATACAGCTTTGGCTTCAGTCTGAAGCACAGTTATGTGGGCAGGGAGAAAATGTTCTCTGAATGCATCCATCATAAACATAGCACCTGTCCTGTAATAGCTGGGATTGGAGAATAACAAACTAATAAACCAAAGTATTTTTTTTCTGTCTTGTAGATCACATGCTGAAGGCTTCTGAAAAGTGCCTCTGTCTCTCAGCTACAAGCCAGTAACGGAGAAGACCTTACAGCTTGCATTAGTTGGATGTGCTGAAGAAGAAATTTTTGCTGGATTTGCATGGAAGTTCACAGCTGGGATAGGGAAGGGCTGAAGTTTTTCAGTAGAATTCCCTTGACTGGAACAGGACTGTTTAGACCAGGATGCCACTGAACACCCTAATGAGGCTCTCTAGTCTTACGAAGGCTTTCTGGTCTGCACTTACCCCTGGATATGTAGCACCGTGTAACATCACAGAGGTTCTGCCATGCCCATGTAGCCACAGAGAGCAGCTGTGACTGGGCTATGTGTGCTGTATTTGCGTGGATTTTTTTGACCTTCTATGAGGTGAGTGAGAGGTGAGACAGAGAGGGAACAGGCTAGTCTGGAGGGCCTTGGTTTACATTCCAAGATGTAGAAATCCAAGCAAAAGTTGAGAAATCTGAAAGCTGCTTTCATCTCTGGTTGTGCTGCCCAGAAAGAACTGAGTGTGGCCAGATCTTGTTCATATTGCAACTTTCCCAGCTCAAGGTTTCTCCCACAAGGAGTATGTACAATGATCCCAGTCCTGGAAAACACCAGTGCTTTGTTGATTCTATATACGTATATAAACAGAAGGTGGTCTTGTTATCTAAGAGAACTTAGTACGTCTCTTCTTTTTCATATAGTGTCATTTTATCTTTCCTGTGGCCAGTTGTGAATGTAAAGCTGTTAACAGCTTTTTTTCAGTGTTCCATGGAGAGTTTTGTGAAGCTTCTCTTAGCTCTGTTACAAAAGTGAAGATTCTCTCTCTTAAGATTTGGGTGCACAAAGCTCATAAATAAATGGGAGAGCAGAATTGGCCTTAGGGAGTTAATTTAGTGCTTTCTTTCAAGCTACAGCATATGATGCTGCTCTTTAGGAACAAGACTCCAAGGTCACCTAGTGTAGTTTGTGCTCCTTGTGATGACAGTCTGTACATTCAAAGCTAAGGAGTGAGAAGTCCCCTCCAAGGGGGGCTTGGCATAGATTCATGGTACTAGAGATCACCTGGGTGCTAAAACCTTGGAAGTGTGATGTGGACATTCAGATTTGTATCAAAACCGAACAGGCCCTATTTCAACTGCGGAAAAAGACTTTCATGGTAGCCTGAAGGCCAATGAAATCACAAGAATTAGTATCATTTTCTCCTGGCGGATTTGTTCTTGTTTGTTGTTTTGTTGTATTAAACATATGCTCTATAACTCCAAGTTAATGCCAAATTGACTATGCAATGAATTGATGTTCCATTCATGAGATTCATGGCTGTGTGGCGTTTTGGCAGTACCAGTCTCTTCTTCTGTGGCCTGGCTTTCCCCGGTCTTTCTAATAATCTTCCACTTATCCTGCTGACCATATCCAACAGGTTATCTGTTCCCTAAGGGAGCTGAGGTGTTCCTTTCAAGTTACAGAGCTCTCCCATCTCTGTTCTATTCTCCTTATCTTTTCCTCCTCGCCTTCTTTGCTCTGCACAAATTACACCCAGAACAGAGTAGTAGATTTTGCTTAGAGGAGAGATTGCACAGGGCATATCTACCACATTGTTGCTTCTCCCTCAAGCTACTTCTTTCACTGTCACTTTTTCCCCTAAGGTCTGTAGCCCAAACTCTCCCTGGCATCCATGGACCGAGGACAGAGACAGCAGGAAAATGCTGCCTCAGATTAATTTTTCTCACCAGTCTTTTGCCTGTATCTTCTCATTTTCTCTGTCTGGTTTATTGCATTTGGGGACTAAGATTAATCTTGATAGTGTGCAGATAATACAATGGTGAAATACTTCTGGTAAGTGGACCACCTGTAATCTTGTCTTCACAGCTCTTTTTCTTGTGCTTATATCTTGAATGTGAGATTTGGATTTGCTCATTTTCCTTCCTCTGCTGCACAGCCACCCTGGTAGAAAGCATTGGCTTTATTGTATGCAACAGGTCCTAGAAAGTTGCTTAGATCTTTATTTCTAAGCTTGGCACAAATAATGTGGCATGAGCATTTTCAATACTTTTCTCATTATGAAGGTAGAACTTTTCCCTGGAACTCCACAATCATTTTTAGAAAGGAAATGGGAGCAATAAGAGTGAGTGACAGCTCTCCCCTCAAAGCTTTTCTATAACCTGACAAGAATGCCTTTTGCTTCCTTTGCAAATAAAATGTATGGAATAGTATTAGTGGTAACTGAAAATATCACATGAAAAGTGGTCGTAAAAGGCAGCTCTGGAATCTATTGAGTATGGACATTGCTCTTATTCAGTCTCAGTTGTGATGAGAAACTTACTGTCCAGACCTGACTATGCGACAGGCTATTCTGAGGAGATAATCTCTTTACATTGCTTGACTGTACAAGACTTTTAAAAAATAGATATTAAAAGCAGGCAAAACCATTACAGTACAAAAAATTGTGCATGCAAATGAAAGCTCCTCCAGTCTTAGAAAAATCTTCCTTAATATTATATAATAAGAATACATAACTGTGGCTATTTTTACCATAATTTGCTTTCATTTGGTGGCATTCAATAGTAAGATTTATTATTACCCGCATGGAAAATATCCTGCCTGAGGGTGGTTGAAATAGATCCTGCAGACAAGTCATCAATCAGCTTGTGTTTATCTCTTCAGAGATCAGTTATATCAGTGGCAGGAACAATTTCAACCAATCCAAGAGTATTTGTTGATAATAAAAGGAAATGTCCATGTGGATTCATACTGCATCTCTCACCAGAGGTCACACAGCATTTTTGCAGGAGGGCTGATTTATGGAGCCTCATTTAAAGATGAGGCATGGGGAGCTCAGAGGTGCCTAAGCTCCCTGCTCAGCTGGGGCAGAGCCCTTCCCTTGAAACATGCTCTGGCAATTGCCTTCTTTCTGGGAAAGGGTCTTAACTTTCCATGTAGAGGGGCATGCGGAGGGCTTTAACATAAGGCTGGTCTCCCTGTCCCCATTGCTAATGTGTTCAGCAAAAGGATTTAAGAGTAATGCAGACAAAAAGATCTTTTACATCAGGTGAATAGCACGCAAAAAGGTTGTCTTACATTTCTAAGAAGTTAATTGTAGCTTCTAACTTAACTCTGCTATAATTTTAAAGCAGAAAGTCTTATATTTGTATCTGTGATAGAGAGGTTTTTCAGAATTTTATGACAACATTCAGAATATTTATGGATATTGACTGCAGGTTCAGGACAAAGATCTGTTGTCCTTGAGGTAAAATCACAACCCTGACTTTACCTGGTACTTGCCTCTTAATGTAAGTAGTCTGGGACTAAGACTGCCATTGTTGTTTAACCCATGCATGACAGAAGTCTCTCATGCTTGACTTTTTTTTTGCATAAAATTCTGTATTTATACTTACTGAAACAAAGAGTACTTTGAACACAACATGAAGTGTATGGTTTTTAAAAAGTTATAAAGAGGTCTTTTTTGTTTGATTTTTATGTTTTTGTCTAAGGAAATTTACTGGAACATTCATTTCTGTTTGAGAGGAAGCTTACTCTATGTGGACAATAAAGCTGTTAAGATCAGGATGAATGTCTATGGGAGATAATAGTAGTGAATAAAAAAATGCACCAGTCCAGTACTTACATTTTCCATGAACTGGAAGGACTCGGCTCTGGGTTGTGTTTTAAATCTAAACCTCATTGCTCCTGACTGGGTTCTGAGTCTGTCAGAAAGACTGCTTCTTTGTTCCTTGAGCAGCTTCAATCTGAAGCCTTTGAAATGTTTTCATATTTTAAGCAAAATTTTTAAGATGCAGATGTATATTTACTCTTCCCTCTTTAGAATGTAAACCAAAGCATATTTTTACTATTTCCTCTTGAACATGAGCAGAGTACGCTGACACCAGCAAAAGTGATTTGACCCACAATGAGCCTGTGTGTGGGACAGCCGGCAGTTATCAATGGTACGTGATATGTTCCATTAATATATTGCTCCTCTTCTGCCAGGGAACATGCCTTGTGAGGCAACACAGCAGCAGCAAGAGCTTCACCTCAGGCATCCTGATAGTGGGGCGTATGTGTTGTGGCGATGCTGACTGTACAGCCTGACATGATTAGTTCTCCCAAGAGATACAAGGTGGGTGAGAGCATTTTTTTCCTGTTGACGCTGTTGCATTTGGTAGCAATAATCATACACTTGTCGGATCAGGACCAGGACTTAGTTGTGCCCTTTTACAGGTGAATACCCTAGGCTGGAGGTACAGAGTTATTTTTCTTCTTTTCCTTTATTTCTCAGTTAATGTGGGTGGGTTTTTTACAAAGCAAATGCTACTTCAGCCATGAAGCACTGAGGGTGACCTACTCTCTGGCGCTTTGGCATTCACCGTGGCCACATGTAGGAGCCTAGAAACCTGCTTCCCATACACAGATGGGATATGTTAGTGGATAGTTACTCTCCTTGTAAGAAAAGTTAGTTGGAAATGTTGTTTGCCCTTTTAACACCTGGCAAGAAGTTATACTCCTTCACTTTCAAAATGCCCGCATGAGGTTTCCTGGCCCAGCCTAGCACCCACCTTTTGCCTGTGTGACTGTGCTTGTTCTCCACTGTCACCTCATGTGCAAAACAGTCTTGCATACCAAGAACAACAAGAGTCCTACATTCCTCTGTCACAGCGCATTTGTAAGCCTAACTTTGGTATTGACAGATTGCTGGTCTGCAAGACGGCTGTGACAATGCAACCTGGCAAATATTAGTCTGGAAAACACTCAGGAGCTTGTTGCCATCAGCAAACCTGGGGTCCCCGAGAGGTTGTTGTCAGCAGTGCATGGGGTGAAGCCATCCAGTGCAATCATGTTAGTGCTAGCATGGAGCATGAACTCCTGAGAGGGGACTTGGCACTGACTTATGCTCAAGGGCAACTGTTGGAGCAGCTTGTGAACAGGCAGCTTGCCAGCCAGACGGGCATAGCTGTGGACAGCTAATAGACCGTGTGTGTGTGCAGGGAAGGCAAGATGCACAGCTGGGAAATGGGAAAGAGATTTCTATAAACTTCTGCTCTGAGGCATAAGAGCACATTCAGGCAATGCCAATCCTTGGAGGAGTAAAGAAATGATTTCTGGCAGCTAAGACAGGTTCTCGGTCTGGCTAAATCTGACAGAATGCTGTGGGGGGAGAACTGGAGATGTCACGGTTAATGAGTATGACAATTGTATCAGTAGCTTGGCCATCGAGGTTTTAAGTGTTGTCAATCTATAACATGCAATGCTTCAGTCTAACGTTTTCTGGCTGCCTAGTTAAGGCATAAAAGCAGGCAGCCTCTCTGTAATGAGTCGATATCTATAGACAGCAAGCTGTTGATAGCAAAGCAAGAAATCTGGGCTTATCATCTCAACAAGTTAAGTTTAAATTAATCAGAAAGGATGGTGGACAAGAGAGGAAGAGGAGTTGTTTTCTTAGTTTTCACATCTTTGACTTACCTGACAAACTGAATTCCCCATGATTTTTCTGTCTCACTCCTAGGCCTGCAGGAGCATTGTCTTAATCCCTCTCTTCTCAGCTCTCTGTATGTTCCAGCTCAAGAGCTGTGCAGTGACCCTCGTACCCAGCTCATCTGCAGCATATTTAGAATCTGCACCATGAATGCTGGGATACATTAAAGCCCATTTACTGTAAACATATTGTCCCCCAGTATTTCAGTCCAGCAAGAGATAATTACCAAAACTCAAAGACAAAGGTGCTGTGTATTTTTTAACTGGTGTATAGAAAGGATCCTCTTCAAGTCTATATTGAGTCTGTGGTTGTTGCGGACACCCAAGTGGCCTTACTTGTCTCCAGAAGAGACAGAAATTGTCTCTGGCAAGTCAGAGTATAGAGTCTGACACTACTGTGTAATTGAGGAAAAAGAGGCCATATGCATTATTTATGAGCAGAAGGCTGGGCTTAATGTTAACAAGTGAGAAGAAAATGGCTTCAAAACTCTGACTCTCTGCTCTTTCCTGTAAAAAATTATTCTGTTTTAAATTGCTTGCATTTTAGAGCAGGAGAGATACAGAGCTGTTATTTATATCGTGCCTTATTTTGTGTGTGTGGTGTTGTACAAGATTGAGGGAGAGGCAGGGATTGCCCCAAGGAGTGCACTCTCTGTTTGCTCAAGCTGTGACAAAGATGTGTCATGTGTGCTGCCCTGTAACTAGCTAATCTCAGTCAGCTCCAGGGAAAATATCTTACTGCAAGAGAGAAGCAAGCAGAATTGCTATCTATTTGGCATTTCCATTGGGCAGGGACAGTTTTGAAAAGCTGAGGACTTTTCTCTGAATCACTCTATCAACCAGAAGCCCTCTCCTTGCAACCACTGTCCAGCTTTGGGGTTGGATGAACTGATCTTGTGGCTTTTGTCCTCTTATGTGTCCCCCACCCTCAGAGTCTGTCTTGTTTGATGTTGGCATGCACGGTCCAGCTCAAGTTGTTACAAAGTCCCGCTGTAAAGTCACACAAATGTGTTGAGGTTTGGTGGTTTTAGCTGTTTTCTGATGATTTCTAGAGGCCTAGCTGGCTAATGTCAGGTTTTGCTCTTAATGAAGGCAATATGATGTTATCACCAGCAAAATATATTATGAAGAGCAATAGATGCTGAGCTGCCTTTCTCCCTTGGGAAATACAGTGTGGACTGAGGCAGGATAGGTTCTCCCTGTGGAGGAATCACCTTCATTACTGAGCAAATGTGGCCATTTCTATCTGCATGGCAATCACACACACAGGCCCCAGGCAGAGCTTGAACTCGTGCAGGAGTTCTTCCTAGAGAAGTATCCATTTAAGACCCTGCCACAAAGGGGCAAGAACTCTCCTTCCCACTCCACCCAGCAGGTGTAAATGGCACTTGCTGCTGGTGGCTGCTCGATGTAGCCCTGCTTGGGTTGGTGCCCCTGGTCAGCCTGTTTGTGTTGCAAATCTGGCACCCAACACTAATCCACAAGCTTGTATTTCCAGAAGTTGTACTCTTTATCATCTGCAGGTCCCAAAAGGGAGCCTCCCTCCCCTCTTTCTTCCCTTTGTGAGGCCACTAGCTTCTCCTGTCACCACTTCTGCATTACAGCTGGTTGTCCTTCCTGTAGCATAAAATCCAGGCACTTTCTTTGCTTCATGACTATTTTCTAAGCAGCCAGTACTTTGTTTCTAGGAAGAAAATTAGCCCAGTGGGGTAAGATGAAAGTAACTAGGCCTCTGTAAAAGTTAGGAAGCAGGAGGTGAACACTGTTGCACTGGAGCTGGTGGAGGGAAAAGTACTCTGCTCCTTGATTTCTCACACTGGCTCATTGATTCTTCTCTCAGTTCAATCAGCAGTTACTGCTTCTCCTTAATACAGATTCAGAACTACTTAGTGGAGAGGGTTCTCAATAGAAATACCCCTGAGAAATCATAACAACGTGGTGGGGGAAGGAGCTGGAGAACACTGGCATCTTACCTGTGGCCTGGAACAAATGTATCCGAGCAGGGAATTGCTGTTTCTAATGGGCCTCACTTGGGAGACACTTGGCAGACAGCTTGGTGTGCGTGTCCAGAGGGGCGAGGAGATATGTACCCCAGTGGTGAAAACAAGTAGAATCATTTTTCTAACATGAAATTAGGAGTACAGTGAAATTTTCTCCATCACTGAGCTTATTATAGCGAAACTGGTAATGGCAGGAAGGACAGGCAAACAAGGATGATGTTTGTATAGGTGGAATTGGAACTGGGGAGGCTGGAGGTGAGGCTCAACGGTGGGGGAGGAGGAAGACGTGTGAGGACTGGTGAGTCATGCATCCTCCAGCAAGAAGCACTGACTCATTGTGGAGATGATTGCTCTACTGTTCCCTTTCTAGTAAGACTGAGGGACAGTCTATTGATACTCAACTTTACTGTGCAAGCTACCCCCCCCCCCCAACTCCGTTAGAGAGCGAGATGTAAAAGAGAAGAAGCCAGAGACAGTGGCAAACTGAAGTGAGAGGCAGCAATGAACCCTGGCAAGCACAGCCTGAGTGACTGGGGTTTCTCCAGAGGATCCCTGCAGCAGATGGAGGGGAGAATGCCCTGGTGCATGGGCTGGAGGTGGAACAGCGGTTCAGCTCCTACAGCCAGGCTGTGCACCAGTCTTCAATACCTGTTCAGAACTGCTGCTCCTGGTAAGGCACAGGAACTCCTTGAGGCCAGACTTCATGGCATGTCACCTGGGAGAGGTGCTACCCACCTTCATTGTGGCTTAAAGTTAAGTGCAATCAATGGGAGTGTGACTCTGATGCTTGATATCTGCTCTCCAGATCTGGATATCTTAACAGACGAGGAGAGCCAGCACATAATCTGTGCAGATTTCTAAAAGAAAATACATCTTTTTATTCCTTGTGTGCACAAGAGAGTAATTCTGCATGGCTGAGGAGAGGGACCAGAGGGTCACATGGTTTCTTCCTCCTCTGAGAACAGAGAATGTCTAAAAGGACTCCAAAACGACCCTAAAAGCCGATTCGCACTCAGATTGTTACAGCTTGAAAGAGATTTCTTATGAGCCAAGTGTAAAGAGCCCTAGTACACAATGCAGTGTTGTAATTATTTTCAAAGTGGCAAATGACTCTGAGTGTGTTTGTGCAGCGAGCGTTGAGGGCAGGAGCTGTAACTGCAGGGTACAGCCAGTCCCCAGCTCTGCGATCAGAAAATGTGATAGTGATTGCAAGCCAGTGCTGCAATTTTCTTTCACTTTACAAGTTTTATGTCGGTAATATGAAGTAATTAATGAACCAGAGCAGTGTTGCAGAGGGGGAATAATTTTTATACTCTTTTTAAAGGTGCTACTAAATCAATGGGGCAGTTTAAAAAGGAACGATAGCCTGGGGATTAGGAAACTTAGCATGAGAAATTAGGCAGGGTTTTGAGAGCGATCAAGTCTCAAGTAGGCAGGTGTTTTGTGATGTGGTACATGGGCATATGTATGTTTGGTATACACTGGCAAAGGCAGGACTCGCTGACTTTTAGGCCTACCTAGTCAGACTCTGCAATATTGGTCAGAACTAATGATCCCCAGGACCTGGAAAAGGCACCGAGAGATTGCACAGCACAAGCTACACTCCTGCTCTCCACTGTGTAGGAGCAGTATTTTTCCACTCTTGTCATAGGTTGTCTGACTACCAGCTACATAAGTGATGTCTACATGGTCATTTGAAGGCAGATATGAGCTTACTCTGGCCACTGTCCAAGAGAACCAGAAGCCATGTAGCTGCAGCTAATGTGCTACATGCCCAGATTACTGTGACCTGCTGAGAGACAGGATATTAGCTTGGGTTCAGGGCTCTGCCTGGCTCAGACTGTAAGTAAAGCAAGTTTTCATCTGCATGCAGGAAAGCATGTAGACAAGGGTAGCCAACTTGCATAGAATTTGGAAAGCCACTTGTATTATCAGTTAGTCAGGGCAGATGAGATGACCCCGTGAGGATGACACAACTCACCGTGCATTCAGACCCCAGCACAGAGAACACCACATGGCCTCAGAGCCAGCCTGCTTCTTGGTAGCCAAAGAAAACTGCTTTGTGGGCTTGATCCAAATTCTCTGGGCCTCCAGCTGGCTACCCCTGCTGTAGGCATACCCAGAGTTTTCTCTTCTGTTTAGGATGGCAGTGACTCTTCATGGACAGGGAGGGTTTGAATCCAGTCTTCATTGGCTCTGTGGGTTTTTGCAGAAGCTGTATAATGTGACACTTGATTGTCCACATTGAATTCTGAGCCATGAAGATGTATGTGCACATGTAGTTTGTTTGTAGATTCCAACTCTTACTTAAGAAGGAAGGTTGTGTCTATTTTGGATGGATGTCTTTGCTCCTTTTTTCTCCTAAAATTCTTAATTTTGAGGATTCCTTCACTTAAGAAATCTTACCATGTTCATGAAGGAAGCACTGTGTATACAGCCCTGTGTGTATGTACACGTGCTATGTATAATACAAGAAAGCAAGTATGCTTATATCTAAAACATACACGAAATTCAGTCTTGCTTATCTTAGAATAATATGCAAATACCTTAAGGATTCACAGCAAAACCTAAGGATGCATTAGGCAGCATTACGGTATAGTGGATCAGGACCCCCTTTTACCTCTCACTCAAAACATGTAGCCCCCTCCCTCCTGATCTCATGTTTCCCCATCTGGAACACTCCTGTAACAGAAAAATACTTTAAAAGCAGGAATTTGTGTAACTATCTAAATTACTGAGGATAGAATGACAATTTGAACAGGAAGAAGCTTTAATTGAATTTCTGTCCCTTTTCAGGACAAGGGCACAGCTCTCAGTAGTCCTCCATGGAGCCAGGGTTTTGCTCCTATGTTGTAACACTTGGCTTTCCTGATTTTGAGGCACTAGTCCTATAACAAGATAGAGAAGCTAAAAATAGAAAACAGTCTGACCTAAAATAGTTTGACATCCATATCGTAGTACTTATTGTCTGAGAATACATCTAAATGACATGTTGATTAATCCTGAACTGAGGAAAATGTGATTCATTGGAAAGAACTGGGATTATCCCAATAATTCAGTACCAGAAGCTACATAGACATCAACTCAGTGTGCAGTGTTTCCAGCAAAACTTTATTTGCAAGCTGTCAGATTCATTTGCCATTTTCCCAGCTACTTTGGTTCACTTCTGAGTGACTTGGATGAAATATTCCAGTCTAGTTCATGTGAGTTATCAGTTACTTTACTAAAGCAACTTCCCTCCTGCCCCCAATCTTTTTCTGAAAACAAAAGAGTCACATCAAGTCAGGCAGCTGTGAGCAGCTTTTAAGAGAGATGTCGGTTGCACTTAGAGCACAGCTGGGGCCGAAGTGAAGCTGTTCAGCTGGAAATTACATCTTGTGCAGGAACCTAAATGTCAAGGTCCCCCTCACAGCCAGAAGTCTGACAACTCCCCTTTTCCCATGACTCTTCTTCACTTTCCTACAGATGTAACTGTGGTTTCCTTCAAATAAAATAAATCATATATGGGAATGCCACAATCTAAAGCAAAGTGAGCTGTCTCCCAGGTCTTCAGATGACACTTAGCCACTTTAATGAGTAAACAGAGCCCACAGGAAAGATGCCTTTTGAAATGCACTGTTTGTGTCAGCAGTGCTAAAACAAACGAACCAAAACAATGAGGGGAAAAAAGGGAATCATCAGATGCACCTAAAGCTACAGGCTATGAAGTCAGATCGGTTGAGAAAAACTCAAATATGAGCAAATCTTTGGGACAGTACATAAATTAGGTTTTCCATGAGCAGTAAGACAGCACATACTCCCAGCCTTGTGATGAGAGGAAAGCACTAAAAGAAAGAAGTAATGTAACCATGTCAAGAAAAGGGAGCAGGAGTGAGTGTGTTTGTTATTTTGGAACCTTCTCATTGCAAACAAGCAAGACTTGAGCCAAAATCTTCAGGACACAGAAGGAAGTTGGAACTATTACACTGCCACATGGCTCACAAGCAAGCTGGCATGAGGAAAGGGATCAGCCATACATTGTTTAGAGGGAGCCACACAGAGCATGCAGTGTAGCATGGATCCCCAGGGCATTTGAAGGCAATGACTATCAACAATCAGTGGAACTGGTCCAAATTTACAGCACTGTGACTGAATGATAATTTGACTCTTGATGAAGGAGGAATAAAAATGTGCACCAGAAAAAAGGAAAAACTGGTGGTAGGGTATCAAAATGGTGCTGGGGACATGGCTTTGTTTTACTCGCTTTGGTAGTTCATTCTGGCTCTTATAGTGTACACTCTAAAACTAGTTAATCTTCCATTGAACGACTTCTTAAATAATAATCCTCTGAAGGAATGTTTCAGGTCAGTAACATGATGAGAGGAAGACTGTATTAGCTGCAGTTCCTATGTTTGTGGTTACCTCATGTTGATGCAAACAAAAGTTCTTGGGCTTGAATTAACAATAGCTGTGGTTTAGGTTTTATTCCTTCAGCGATCCCCAAATTATGCTTGCATGCATAAATAGGTACTAGAGGCAGAATAAACATCAACTGTAATAGCTGAATCTTTAAGGTTAATATGAAGGCTAAGTAAATAACATTTATTTTCTTCTGAAGACAATGTGTATGATCTGGTTGAGGGGAAAGACGGAAACCACGTTTGTGAGACCAGTGGCTGATGGCTTAGTTCTGCATGATAAAATAAATAACTTCGATTAACTTCAAGCTCCAGTACCTCAGATGTTTGTTGTCACAGGGCAGCAGCTTGGCTGATTGGCAGCTCTGGTTTAGTCGACATGTGTTAACAGAAATTGCTCAATTTACATGGAGTACTTCAATCTGCTGTTGTAGAAGTTTCTGTCCCACATAGACTAGCATTGCAGCTTTTGAATAAATGGAGGACTTGTAAGGGTCATTAAAAAGACTGCTAAAGCTTCTGCAAATGCTATAGGCCAGATTGCTGACTGAGATGCTCAGCGTGCACGTGTCACTGCAGATACTTCCCAGATAATGGTGCTGATTGAGATTTTAATCTGGACAAAGTGCTGGAGACAACTTTCCTTCCAACCCTCAATTATTCTGATAATAATATGCTTTTATTTTTGCCTGTGTTCAAAATGTGTGGCCTGCTGCAACTCTGCAGTGTGTGAAAAGAGCTGTTTGGAGTGGGGAGGGGAAAAAAACATTGAACAACATTCATGCCATGGCAAAGGGCATTGACAGCATGAGTCCCATGGTGTGGAGTCCCACAGTGTGAAGGACGATGGATTTTTACCTTAGATGGATGAGCTTAAGTAACCACTATGAGAAAAGGTCTGCATTTCTTCTCACAGGCTGCCGGATGATTCTTTACTGGCTCTATACAGCCACATAGGAATAAATGTGGAGGACAGCCTGCTGCTAGGACTGTGTAACATGTTGTAGGGGCAAGACTCTCATTTTATTGTATGTATCTTTTATCCTCCCTAGTGGGATGCTGATCCACAACAGAGCCTTCTAAATTCTCACACACAGAATTCAGTTTCCCATGGACATTCTCCATAAAAGAATTTTCATAGAAGAGATAACTCAGCCAGGAAATGGGAACTAGGGGGCCAAATTCCTTCATTCACACCAATTTCCCATTGGTGAAGGAGTTAAAAAAATTGTCCCTATATGACTAATCCCAGCTACGCTTCCCTAATTTCAGTAACAGTTTCTAGAGACAGAGAGTGAAGCCATTTGAGAAAACCAAGCTTTATTTGCTTTTCATTCATTAAATATTTTTTTCTTACATTGAATTACTAATAACACTTTGTTTATTAAAATTTACTAAATTTACTTTTCAGTATCTGTATCAAGTTCTGACCCTTAACACTTTTCATCCAGCTCAAGGAATGAAAACAAACTCAGCTGTTTCTTGTTTGTCCCCAATTAACTTTTACTAGGATCGTGTAGCTTTGTTACATACCTGCTACTGAAAGATGGCAGAGTGCACATTTCTGAGATAAAGCAGAATACTTGTTCTTACCTTCAGCCATTTACAGCCGCTGATGATAGAGTGCCATATCTGCTGGGAGAGCCAGAGAAGGTATTGCTGCTTTCACAGCTACCTCTGTCCCTCTCTCTGGTTGTGGGCAGAGGTAGCTGTGAATTTGGCTCACTTTCTTTGTGTGTCTCATTGTATTTGTTGCTTGAAGTGAATGCACATGCCCTAGGCAGCGCACATAAGGTTTTTGGCTTTTTATGGCTAGTTGAAATTCTTTCCGTTTATGTTAGATTAAGCTGTATTGGATTTACTTAAGCTAGTGCTGGGTAGCCACTTTTATTCTGGACTAAGAGTGATTTGTGTCAATTTACCTTAAATCCATTCCTAATTCACTTGCATTGAACTGAACTAACACCTGATTTATACCCTCAGTTATCCCATTTTAACCAGCAGCTCAGGCGTGATGTCCAGTTCCAGCAACTTAATGAGTTACTGCACATCAGTTGAGGCACGGTAACTGCAACACGCCTTCCCTTAGCCTGCAGCAAATGTGAGGTTCCATGTGTCAGCTTAACCTCAGGGCCAAGGAAAAGAAGAGTCTAAACTGGTTTCTTCCATCCGAAATTGCCACAGGCTAAGAAAAAACACACACGGTCAATTACTGTGGCTCAGTTGATGCATGGGAAGTTGTCAAGCATGTCAGTACGTGAATGAGATCACTCATTCATGTATTCAGACCCTGAAAGTATCATTTTAAACTGGTGTTACATAAACAAGGGTAACTGTGGATGTGGACACATGGACAAATTAGCGTGGGGATAAGAGGCCTTTATGTGTCAGCTTTTTCCATATGCATTCCAGCGTGAAATCCTAGGTGATTTGAGGTAGCCTCGTTCTCTCTTACCCAGGAGGGATCCTCATTTACCCAGGGCGGAGGTAAAGCTAGAGCATGGTAAATGCAGAGCCTGGCTTCCATTGCAGTAACGGTTTCAATGTAATTTAGAACAGTTTAGCTTGGCTGAAGTGTAATAAACCAGATTTAAACCACTTCTGCACCAGTTAAACTATATGCATTGTGTGTTTTACTCTTTGCTTAAGTGGTGCAGTTTTGCAAGTAAAATCTTTGAATTAATAAGAGATTTCCTATTAACTTCAATCCTCTCCATAAAATTCTGCTCTATGAAGACTCTTCATTTTAGAGTCTAATTTAAAGATGAATCTTTATCTTTCTTACAAAACATTCAAAAAACAAACACCAAGACCAAAAATAAAAGAAACCAAACAATCCCAAACTTTCAACTTTCCTCCCAGATAACACTAGTTTCCCTACTCCACCGTGTGGGTGAGCTAAGAAGAAATTTGCTTCTTTCCAACACAGAACACAACAGGATTTGCTAAACTGAAACTAGAGATAAAAAAGTTCCAAACTCAGGATGAGTCAGGGCCATTTCAAACTATGCCTGGGGCCAAGGAACCACAGGATCAAACACAAAAGCTTTAGATTATTTTCATTTATATATAACCTGAGCTCAGTCTCAGTTAATTTTTCTCTACTTGCATATAGTGAAAGGAAAAATATTTGATGAGGTTATGTGAGAACACATGGACTGATTCAACACATGGCTGCAGGACCAGGCATTATTATCTCGGCTAACATGGACACATTTTGAACACTGCTTCTCGCTCTGCTATCAGCCACCACCACCCCTGCAGTAATGTGACAGCAAGAGAAAAAGGATGGGAAGGCGATAAAGTTTGCCCACGCAAGTAGAAAAGAACTTTCTGTCCAAAGCCAGCTGGCTTGGCTTGGAAATAAAATGGCATTTTAGTGCGAGGTGACCTGTTTATGTGTGCATGGAGCTCTGTCTCAAAACACTTGTCCTAGATGCAACAGCAGGGGCCGTGGAGTAGTTTATCATCAAGTAACCATAGGAAACAGGTGAGCTGTCTCAGTGCCAGTCTGTGTTCTAAACTGTTTGACAGATAAGAAACCATCCTCAAAGCTTGCAACAAATGTGCTGCCGCATTTCATGGTTAGAACTGAGCATATTTTTAGTAAAGGGTTGAGAAAGTATGCAGTGATCCTAAACCACAGCCAAGAAAACCATAAACCCCTTAACAAATGGCTGTTCAGATACAGAACCTGGAAATGTGGACCAGCTCATCCATGTTAACGCTCTGGTTAAAATTTTAAGGCTTATTTTCCAAGCTAAAGCAAACCTCCAACACAGGACCAATGGTGTTTTTGCCTTTACCTGAAAGGACCAGAAGGAGTAGGGAAGCTCATGTATTATTTATCCTGTGGGATACAGACCAGTCACCCTGCCTGTACACCCAAAGAAATAAATGACAAAGATGTCAACCAACATAGTTATACTAAGGAGTCTGGGCACTGTTATAAAAGACACAAGACACATGTTATAAACTCTCCAAGTTTAAGAACTAAATTTTATTTCATAAGCTAGCTGGTTCAAAACTTTCTTTGTTACGCCTGGTACGGTTTAACAGATCAAGCAGAGCCACTGTGGGCTTACACCATCAGGGCAATAAAATGTGCCTTTTCATATGTGCAGTTTGGTGGGGTTTACAGCGAAGCAGATAAAATGCAGGGAAAATAATACTTAAACTTACATTTTTAGAGCAGTGCTAGCTGATTGCAGTGGGAGCTGAGGGTGCTCGGCACAAATTGGGAGCAATTTATCTGGCTTTTAAGAGTTACACAAATCTTTTGTCACTTGAAGAGGACCCATCAACTTCAAAACTACTTTAAGAAGTAGTTCAAACACTTTTCAGATATTATGGTCCCCCATATCTATTTCTGTCCCTTTTGTTTCTTAACAGCATGAGGTATTGACCACACGTACTGCTGTCAAATATAGGAATTAAACCTACTTTAAAAAAGGAGACATTTTCTCTTTAATCTCTTGGAAGATTTTTCCAGACTAAAGCATAGTTCTTAAATTGATAATATCCCTTTAAGAATTTATTTGCCAGGTAATTTTAGAAGAAGAAAGACTTTAAGGTCAGTTTGAACATTAAAAGGACCCCCTTTAAAATCAATTTCAAAACTATATTAGAGATATTGAAAAGCAGTGTTTGAACAGGTCCCCAAATTATGAAATATATTCTACACCTTAAAAATGCAAATAACTGTACAATCCTTCTAGGTGATTTCTAGCTCTTTGGAAAAAGGGCAAGATTCTAAGAAATACTTTGCGCATACAAATAATAAAAGCAGTTTAGTATTGCAATGTATGACAGTAATAATATGTCTAAAGCTACAACATTTTTAATAGATAAAGGGCTGCAGTGTTTGAATAATGTGATAAAGGTGATTGGTCTTTTAGAGGAGGGGAATGATACAATACCAACAGAAGAGAAAAATACATGTTAATAATGAAAATATTGAACATAACTAGTTTTCTTTGAATCTGCTAAGCAATCTGTGTTCTCTATAAGATGTCAAACTATACTCTGTGTGTGTACACTTTGCTCTCTCTATAAATATACATGTGCATGACACATTGCTAAAAGCAGTAAATGAGTGCTGGGGAAATACAGAAACAATGAAGTTCCTAAGAGAAGCTTATTTTTTCAAGTTATTAAAAGAAGGTGGTGAGCATTCATGAGGATATGAAAATTTAAAGCTGTCCGCAGGAAACTCTGAAAACCTCTGGTTAAAGCTGCTGCCAAAAAATTTCAGCTATGTTATGTCAGAATGTTTAATTGCAAGCTGCAATTTTAATGAATGGAAAGATAGGGCAAAAGCAGGAAGTTTCTGAAGCAACATAGAGCAACCATGAAAATAAAATACCAAAGGTTGTAATCTTGAATGCTGTTGGAAGCAAGAATTTCCATCCATGCTCCAACTCCTTTTCCTACTGTGCATGATTTGCCAGCTGTCTGGCTAAGGAGAGGTAAGCTGTTCTGGATATCATCTCCTGGGCTCAAGGCAGCACTTGTGTCTATGTGCAGAAGGCAACTCCTTTGCATTTGTCATTATGGGTGTTTACAGAAATGCAGCTTAGGAATAAGGGGAGGAAAGGCAAATGTCAGAGTGCATTAAATAATGTATTTTCTTTACTTTCCAAGAAGCTTGCTGGCAGCATGATGTTACTATTTATATCAGATCTCTTAAACCCGGCTGTTGGTTCATGTTAACATGCAGAATGGTGAGAAAATCCTGGCAGAAGAGCGTGAATCCCAGAGAGGCTTGTGTTCTGTCATTGTGGGACCTATAAAATATCACAAGTTTGCTGAGGTACGGATCAGGTGGGCAGCGAGGGGGGCATGCAACACAAATATTTCCCGTGTTGATCCTCCTGTATTAGAAGGTGAACAGCAAAGCAAAATGAAAAGTTCCAAATGCTGTAACAGACAACTTGAGATAACTTAGCTTGAACACTGGCTGGAGAAGTTTGAAAGAGAGCTTTTACATGTAACTCAAAACTAGCAAATATACTGTACACCCACATTACAGCATTCTTAGACAAGCTGTGTCTGATCTAATCTTATGTACCTTGGCCACAAATTCTGGAAAAACAAATATTCCCAAGGCAATCAGATTACTGAATGTACCGTATAACGATGTGGAAATATTAGTGGTTTACAGAGGGCAGTTTATGAAATGGATTGAGTAAATTTAATTCATACATTGTCAGGCAATTTGGGCTTAACTAAAATAAGGAAATCTTTACTTGATTATATCTGTGGAACACCAGAGCCAAATAGTAGCGTAAGAGCAATACTCCCTACCACAGCCAGGGAGGTCCGGCAGCTTGTTCCAAGCCAGCTTTCTAAAAGCACAATTCTGTGCCTGTTCTGAAGTGGTCACTATGGGGTTAACAGGGTTACCCAGAGTGTTAGTGGACAGGAACCATTATCTTCTCTCTGGTTTCCTGCTCCCTAGGTGGGAGTACCCCCTTTTCCCATTCTTTGTTTCTAATGCAAGTTCCCATCCTGAAATCCTGTGAGTACAATTTGGTTTTGTAGCAATAAGTATGCCTTTACAAAATCTTAATTCATAGAGTATTTCCACCATTGTGAGTGAAACAATGTTAGGAATTAATGTGGCCTGTGATTTTAAGAAACCTTTTTCTTAAAAGCTTGTTCTTAGACCCTCCTTCCCTAAGAAGGATAACTTAATTTGTTGGCAGATATGTAAAGGCTACATTACATACCCTACTTCTTTTACCTATAAGTTTAAATGTCTTGCATTTTGGTTTTTATACAAAGTTCACCTTTAGAAGCATGAGACTAAGAATTTTTCTCCAGGATGCAAGAAGAAAAAGCTGATTTCTGGAATGTAAGAAACATTTAAAAGGAGACCTGAGGAACAGCTGAGGTACATCTCTCCAGAATGTTTTGTAAGAAGGTTCTAAAATGTAAGTTCACAGTTAGTGGAGATGTGATTTTGGTGCTAGTGCCTCCAAATACCATTCAGGCTGGGTGGTAATGCACTGGAACAGAGATGCAAGGGAAAGCTTTAGTGTCATAACAACTGCTGGATGATGACTTCAGTTAAAATTAAAAACGCTAGTGTCTATTTTCCCCACATATTTTTCTGTGTATTTCCTATTTCTTATGGTTTATTTCTCCTTGGATATCATGGAAATTGCACTGCCTGCTATTTAGCCAAGGGAAGAGATTGCAGGTTGTTTTTTTTTAGTCTCTGGGCTGTACATAAGATAGACAGAAATATGTTCAGTCGTTATTCTCTTATAGCTCAAGAGTGGTGCTAGCAGATGCTTGTGGTAATTTTTCATACTGACACCTAAGTGTGACGTTCTCTGGGACTTCATTACGTTACTGCTTCTACAGTCTTGCAACGATTGTAATTGTTTTCCTCTGTTACATGGATTTTTCTTAAACACCTACATCTTTGTGTCCTTTGGATTATCCAGGTGCATTTGGCCTTTGCAGTTGTCCTGGAAATTAAACCTCATGCAGAACATGGCCATCAGATCATGTAGGGATTTTTAGCAGTTTTGATATGTAAATTCTCTGATTTTATTCATGTCCCCCTTAGGAGTGATGTTTTTTACTCATGTGATTGTGACATGAACATCTGTGACTTCCCCACCACCCATTCTTTTTCTCTAGCCATCCCGGGAGGGGTCTGCAGAAGCAGATGTCGTAGCACATCATCGCATATGGAAAACACATCTGTAATTTCAATTGGATGCCATACTTGGTACTTCCTTTTCTCAATTGTTACATAGGGCAGTGTTACAATTTAGGGAGGAATGCATTTCAGTGGGAAAGATGCTATTGTTTGCAAGGCATATATGGAAATCCCTTGAGCAACACATGCCATGCTTATTTTTGTGGTGCCACTGAAAAGGACAGATTAGAACCAATTATTTATCTCTTTGGCTTCCTGCTTTATTTTTTCTAGCTTAGAAAAATATGATTGCATACTGAAAATAATTAATGATTATATTCAGAAGTCCTTGCTTGGGCCCTGCTTCCTTGTCTTACTCAAACTCCCACTGACTTTTATAACTTAAAGAACTCAGGATTTCATCTTTTCAGCATATTGCTGTCCTGAGAGGATTTCATGGTATCATTAGGTGCTAGTAATAGACCTTACGGATATTATGGATGATAGGTAGAGTGACAAAGAAGAGAATAAACTATATTTATATAAAAATCAATGACATTCAAACTGTTCCTGTTGAGAATTGTAAGAAAACTGCATGCATTCAAATAACTCCCTGATTATTATAGGTCTGTAAAAATCAGCCTGGAAATACTATAGTAGACAGCAGTTACTGTATTTTTTGTTTCTTTGTCCTGTGCATACTCTTGCAGTTCTCGTTTGAATGGAAGGTGGATGTTTCAGAAGTTGTTCATCTTATTTCCTGGTCTTAAATTTAAATTTGTAGTAAACTGTATGTTAATAAATCCTAAACTTCAAAATTTCTGTGAGCTGTGAATTATTTTGAGTTAAATATTTGGAAACAGACCACAATTTTACATTCATTGTTTCAGAAGGATCTTGGATGATATTTCCCTTTCCTTCAATTGCTGTGGTTATCACACTGAGTTGAATTTTTCTGTCATCGTTTCTTGCATCCTGTTTTCTAACCAAATATGGAGCTACTTCTTTGCATTCAATTAATGATTTTGTTTCCCAAATACAAGGAACAACCTCTGATTTCTTTTTCCAGAGAAATCACCTTAGATTTTCATGTGCCGAAACAGAGACGTTCACTCACAGTAGTGATTTAGTGCTGTGAAATGGCTCCCATCGTTTCACTCTGAGGCGGAGAGTATCTTGCAGGATAAATCTGGAGAAGCTGTAGAGCGCAGATGATTTTTGGCAAGTATCTTTTTATCATCAAAATTTTATTTTTGGGTCATTCTTCAGCTGCTGCCTTCTGTGAAGGAGAAAGACGCCAATTTTATGTCTTTTATAATGTATTCCCAAGTAGTCTTTTCTACTTAGAGGAAAACTAATGGGCGCTCTGACAAAAATAACGTGCAGATGGATGGAGGAGGAACCAAGGTGGACTGTCACCTTTGCCTGAAAGCGAAGACAGGTAATGTCTTCATACAGCAGTGATTTTCATAGAAAATCAGAAAAATGAAATAAGAAAAATCTGTATGTAGTGGGGAAGGCAGTGGTGGATGGAGATACGTAGGTGGGCTGGTTTGGGGTAGTCACTGGTCTTAGTCTCCCTCTGCATCCCGCAGTGATGAGGTTGTGCCAGAAGCTAAGAGATGACAGAATCGTAGCATGGTTTGGGTGGGAAGGGACCTTAAAGCTTATCTAGTTCCAACCTCATGTCCTAGTGCTACAACTGCACCACTCAGCTTGGTGTCATCTGCAAACTTGCTGAGGGTGCCCTCGATCCCACTGTATCATCAATGAAAATATTAGCAGTCTCAGCATGGACCACTTATGGAGACTTGGTTCAATGAGCTCAAGGGCACAGTTATGGATCCCAAGAGCAAAGTTTTGCTGGAGAGATGGGCCCAACAGAGCATTTGTTTTCTACTCCTTAGGATGGTGGGGGGGTGCAGAGCAGGGTTGGGGGGCAGGATGGGGTTGCAGAATGGGTGGGGGGACTACGGTGGCTGCAGGTTGGAGGGTACAGGAGGGGGGTGCAGGAGGGGGGTGCAGGTTGGAGGGTGCAGGAGGTGGAGATGCAGGATGGGGGGGATGCAGGAGGCGGAGATGCAGGATGAGGGGTGCAGGTTGCAGTGCGCAGGAGGGCGGGGGGGAAGGACAAGGGGTGCAGGGGGGTTCAGGCCCCGCCCCCCGGGCACGAGCCCGTGCGCACGCGCCGCTGTGCGGGGAGGGGGGCGGGGCCGGGGCGCCGCGTGCGTCACGGGCGAGGGGCGG
>WAAB01025162.1:120901-145213 GCA_013389865.1 Piaya cayana
GGCTGGCGGCCCCGCTCCCGCGCCGCGATTGGCGCCGCCGCCCCTTCGCTCCCGCGCGCCGCCCTATCGCCGCGGCCCCCGGTCGGCCGCGAGGAATGTAGACCCGGCCGCTCCCCGCGGTCAAACAAAATAATCCGGCGATGCCGGATGCCCGAACCGGGGCGCCACCAGCCCCGCCGCCGCCGGCCGCGGGTTCTCCCCGCGTTCCCGCACTCCGCCCGCCTCGTGCCGCCGCGGCGCGGCTCGGCTGAGCGCCCTCGGCGCGGGGGGAGAAAAGAGCGGAAGGATATTCTTGAGAGGCGAGGCGGACGCGGCTCCCGAGGGAAGAGTGTGACAGAGGAAGTAGTTCCGGCCCCGATTGGGCCTTGTTTCCCAAAAATAGCGCGCAGCGGGTATCCGTGCGCTGGTGTCAGTGTCTCCTGAGGAGCCGCGGCGGGAGGCGGTGGGGGGCGCGGCCTGACGCTCACGCCGAGCGANGGATCGGGCAGGGTGTGTGTGTGGGGAGAAGGATTGTGTGGTGTGTGTCCCCCCCCTTCCCGTCCGCATCGCAGCGGGGGGGTGGTGGTGTCAGGATCCGTTCTCGTTTGGGACCTTGGCCTCGGGGGGCCCGGGCGCTGCTGGCGGGGTGTGAGGGAATGGGGAAAGCGGGTCCTGCCCTGCGTCTCGGCAGCATCACCTTTAAAAACAACCCGAGCGTCCCCCCCTTCCCCGCAGCCCGGGCGGGTAAAGGGCAGGGAGAAGGGTTGGGGGTCGCGGCGGGAGGGGTTGGGGAAGGAGTTGTGCGCTGCAGCAAGGTGTGCGGCGGCTGGGAGGAGCAGCTCCCCGTGAGCTGTCGCCTCTGTGCGAACCAGAGGGGGTTTTGTCCAGAGGAGGGGGAGGCTGAGGGTACGGCTGGGCTGTTCGGCGAGGGTTTGTGTTCAGCCGTTCCGTGCGGGAGTCGAGGAGAAGAGACGAAGCTGCTCTATTTCTGACTGGGAAGACTGAATTCTCAGCGTCTTATGGGGCTATGTTTTCCAGTGAATTCTTACCTGCTTTTGAGATGCTGAGTGGCGAAGAGAATGGACTTGCTTAGGACAACTAAGCCGTAGTAACTTGTTTGACAGGTGATTAAAACTCCTGTTTCTCAACTCTAAAATTATAGAGGAAAAAAGACAATTTAAGAAGAGGGGTTTTTTTAGTGCTAAGTGTAAATCCATTGCATCTTATAGTCATGAAGGACTTCATTTATTCTGAACAGTAGGAGAAAGGGGTTCTACCCAGTACAAAGGAGCAACAAAAAGGAATAATTTGTAGGCGGTAATAAGGAAACAAATGTGGTTTGCTATGGAACTAGTAATATGGGTGGTATTTTAAGCCTTTTTCAGAGTCTGGCAAATTTTTATATAGTGTTAGGCTGTAAACTCTCAAACTTAATTATGTTAACTGTCTCCACATGATTATTCTTTGTACAAGTGTGTCATCATTTTTAGGAACGAGGTACCTGTATTTTGATAACTATTTCTGTTGCCTTGTTATTGCTAGTTAGTGTTTAAACAACCTGTTCAAAATGTGTCAGAGCAACATTCATAGAATCTAGCTTGTCTTTTAACAATTATTTTAAAAGTTCATTTCTACATCTAAGAATGTAATATTTTGGGTTATTTTTCTATAACGAGAGATTTGCATTTGGGGCAGAAGTGTGAGGTTCCTCTTTTAAACAATTTTATTTTTATTTAGGTGCTAGAATGTGTACAAAGTGACATGTCTTTCAGTTACATAATTTAGATGAATGGTAATAAAAGATGTAATTTTAACACTTGTGGTCACTAAAGGGTGTAATTACGAACTGATATGCTAAAATTCTGTAATTGTTCAGCTGGCGAAACAAAAATGAGAGAACAGAACGATTTGTCTTAATGTGAAGAGATTACAGTAGTGTTGGCCAGTTGGAGATGAGCCTTGTTTGACTGAGGGCATTCAATTTGGAAGTTGGGAAGGAAAATAACCTAGTGCCCTGGTTAGTTTTTTTTCTCCTCCATAATTCTTTTCTAAATCTGTAGTTGACATAGTCCACCAGTAGTAGTAGAGGAGTATCGTCAGTGAGCAAGAGTAATCCTTCAGTGAGAGGGACAGGATCTGCTTCAGGACAGTTTCAGTGTAGATGGCAGTCGCTTTCTGCCAGTGCAGCTGATCTAAACCAGGCTTAATATTCTAGTATTCCTAATGATTTATTTGTGAGAAGGTGTTTGCAGATTCTGTGGTAGAAATATATTAGCCTTTAGCTTGTATATTTGCTTGTTTTTCTCTATTTTTAAGCATATAATTAAACAGGTGTGGTTACACCTCACCTCTACCAGTGAGTGGTCCCACCAAGTGCTTTGAATATGCGTAGATATCTGGTTTTAGATTCCTATAATTTCATGTTTTTGTTTGTGGTTTGTGGGTTTTTTTTGTGAGAGAAAGGATGAAGAAATGAGTGAACATTGGATGCTATGGAGCTAGGTAAATTGATCTACAGAATTGAGTCATGTTGGGCTAGTAAGATGAGAAGGGCTTGGCTGAATTAAAACTTGAAATAATTCTGGAGAAGAAAATGGCTTATGGCAGAAAAACTCTCTTACTTAGAAACCTTATTGAAGCTGAATTGCATGTGGTTTACCTTAAACTAGTTAACATGGTCTGCAAAGCTCTTAGAGGATTTATTTTAGAATGTTTGCCAAGTTTCTTAGATAACTTCTTGATATCATTCTGTGTGCTCTGGGCCCAAGTGCTGCCTCAGAGAGAAAGGAAGCACCATGGCAGTCCATGGGCAATGCCATGCTACCTTGCCTGCTCTCAGTCGTGCTGTGTCTGACAACACACAGCTGATGAATTCTCTAACAGTACTAAAAGTGATGTAGCATAATGCTCTGTGATGTGCAAATCAGTTTGGATACAAATTTTTTTTCCCTAATAAGAAATAGCTGTAGTTTGTTTTGCCTTGCATGGGAGATGTCTGTGTTTTAGGTCAGTTTTCAGAAATGGTTTGCTAAAAATTAACATTAATTCATTTTATTCGTCTCACCAAATTCTTAATTTTTATTTTTAAAGACCAAAGGAATACTGTGTGTTGAACTTGGGCTTTAGGCCTATTCAGTCATGACAGCTTCCTGGTAATGTGTGCAAAACACTCAGAAATACTTCTTCTCATTAAAACAAAACTCACTTTGAATTAATTTGGACATCTTGTGGTGACCTCATGCTTCTTAATGCACTTAGTGGCTTTATTTAAGTTTTTACATTTCTTGTATTTGAAAGATATTCTCTCACATGTGTAATAATGTGTTCTTCAGTTGATCAAAGGGAATAAAAGTCAAAATCTCTGTCTGCTATTAATATGTGTGAATTTTGGTGCATGTTGTGTTGTGTTCACATTTGGTTCCTTTAGCTCTGATTAAGCAGGAAAAATAAATGTACCTTTCCTCTTTTTTCTGGTATGCTTTACTGCTAGTGTTGAAAGGCTAACAAAATAAGTATTTGAATGGACTAGCCAAGGTGTTATTGGAAAGATACTCAATGTGGGTTTGGTTTAACTCTTTATCCTATCATGTGAAATGAATAAAGTTTCCGGAGGTGCAGCCAGATCCTTAGATAACTAAATATAGCTAACTTGCTCCCTGAATGGCTACAGGGTGGTTCTGGTGTCTTATGAAGTCTGTGAGATTACAGCAGAACATTCTTTTGATTTTTTTTCTCCCTCAGTTAATTTTGATGACCGTCCAGTAAAAAGATTTCAGGAACTCTTTCGGGCGGCTAATCAAAGCACATTTGAGGTCATGGATAGAGTATCTAATGAATATCGCTAGGTGTTAAAAGCAGGTTTTAACTGTGTGATATGACAGTTACCCTCCCCTCCTGGCATGCGTTCCCTGGTAAATAGCACCCAGTAAATAATGCCGTGGAGGGTTACGTTTTAGCCTCCAGTTAGCGTAGTTTGCTTTGTTTATTTTAAAGTATGCATCTGATCTAAATTTCTACCTCCTACTACCTCTCTCATATGGTGTATTTTTTCAAGTTATTTCTTACGGAGTTGAAAGGAAGGGATTTTTTTTTCTTCCATCTTAAGGGTCTCCTAATTTTTTTGTCCCCTTTATTGTTTAGACTTAGGTTTAATGATTCTGTGAGAGTTTTTCTAGTTTTCTTTAACTGAAACATAAGCCCCTGCACTGTATACTCTCATTTTCATTTGTCACCAAAGAGGAATTAATATCTTGTAAGACAATTCTGTTCCTAAGATTTCAATCCTTGTCCTGCCAATACAGTCACTGAACTGGACTATTTTAAATAGCATATATGGTAATCTTCTTGTTTTGCTTAATCTGTGGCTGCAGTCAAGAACTGAGCAGGAATGACTGCTGGGTAAAGACAATTAAATTTTGTGTGCAGACTTTTTTGAGGATTTCAGTGCAGGGGAAGATAGAATCTTTTGCACAGGAAAGACTGCTTTTTGTTCCCCATGTTTGTAGCAGTGCAGGCGTTCCCATGTGATGGGAAGAAAATACATCCTAATAAGTGTGTGATTAACTGAATTATTTTTTTCAGGGAATCAACTGCTTTATATGCAGAACTTCAGTGATGCTTAATTAGGTAGGTCTCCCAGTTATGTTTGTCCCTGAAGAGACTTTGAATTCCTCCAAAGCTCTCGCTTATGAGCTGACCTAGAGACTTGAAAGTGCATTTTGTATTGCTTTGTGCTTAGCTGGCTTTCGCTAATAGTTACTAAGTATTATCGTGTGCATATTTTAAGTACAGTAAATTAAAAAGTCAGTGTTAGGAATTATCAGCCAAGCATAGTTGTGGAAGTCCTCACTTTTGAGTATCTGTGTACCAGGCACTGATGACAAAGCATCTTTTACTGTTTGTTTTTTTTTTCCTTTCTTCTCTGTGTTGGTTGGAGATCACCTAAAAGGGTGGAGTGGAGTGTAGAATGGGTAGGTTTGTGCTTAGGATACTTTTACAACAGTAATAGCAGGGAATAAGGATTTTTTCCATTTACTTCAAATCCCTTCAAGTGTTTTAGAAACTTGGCTTTATTTTTGAAAATCGGATTGCTTCCAGCACTGTAATTTAGAATTGCATGAATTGGACTAATGTTAGTTTTATTGTTTGAAAGCTAACCATAGACCTGTGAGAATAGGTAAAGTGGATATGTTGTCTTGATACATGCCATAATACTTGCAGACTGTGGTCAGTATCAGTATTGAGTGCTGTACCAATATTCACAGGCTTGATCTTGCAGTTTTCTGTGATCACTTTTAGTGTTTGGAAGGTCAAGGGGAATAAATTATTCAACTTTTAGCTGTGTAATTACATAAGCACAACTATAACTGAGCTGTGCTGTGGCTATGCTGTTAAACATTCCTTTATTGAAGATACTTGCATACAGAGTTGAGAGAGTTCAGAGGAGATCATTTGTGTACCTTATGATGTGCTGAAGGGTGTTGTAAGTGCAAAAAGTCAGATGTAAGAGGAGAGTAAGCAAGTAGTTGAATGTTGAGAGTCTCACAGATAGACACACACATAGAAAAAGTTGGGGGGTCATCCAGGGCAGGACAAATTTGCCTTGGCAGTGTTAGTCAGAGAAATCATTGAAAGGTGTTGAGATAATATGACTTCCCCCCCACCCCTCCAGTATCATGCAAAATCTGCAGTACTTTGAGTCTAAGAGGCTGAGGAAGAAGTTATAATACCTTTTTTGACATCTGAGGAAAAAACTGTTGGCATTTTTAAGCAGGTACTTCTCTCCAGTTGTTTTAAGTTGTATTTAATTTACCATCTTACTGTTGTGGAAAACTTGTACAGTATAGCTCAGAAATGTGTCAGGTTATCAGTGTTAAGGAACTCTTGTTTTGGTATCATTCTTTAACAGCAGCTGTCCTCTTCCTGATATGATTGCATGTATCCTGTTTTAAAAACTAAGCTGACTAGAATGACTGCTAATAAGTTGGTGTATATGGAACTTCAGAAATGTTTTTCCAGTGTGTGCTTTCAAAGCACAGTCTTCTGAGAATACTTGAGAAAATGGGATGTTCCATCATCCCTGTGCTTGTACTATGCTGTCATGCAGTGAGGGTAATAAACTGAATTTTTCAGTAACTAAATATTTTTGTTTTCCTCAAAGTTGTTACAATTATTGTGTAATGATGTGAGGTTTTAATTGCAAGTCGGGTGTCTTAAAATTGTGCTCAGAAGCCTGTTGGTTTCAAGGTATAAGAGGGGAAGGTAAAAGGTGTGGCAAGAGATAGTGTTTTGCTTGATGTGTACAAAAGGGAAAGTGCTTGCTGCTGAAATTTTTGAGCCTATAGTCTGTCAAATTATGTTTGGTAGTCTGGGTTTGATATTACACATATTAGCTTGGCTAGTTGACTTCTGGGATTTGAAGCTTTTGAGTGCCAAGAAAGGATTTCCTCTGCAAGACTTAATATCCTCCTGTGTTTCTTCTGGAGCATTGGAAGTTTTGTGGTTTGTGTGGTAGTGTTTGTGTTTGGTTGTTGTTGTTGTTTGTTTTGTCCTATCCTCTTGTTGCTCTCCTTATCTTTGTTCATAGCATTCCAGATGGTGGTGACTTAACTTCTGTCACTGAAACATGTATGAAGATCTTTGTCCTCGACTATGAAAAACATGCCAGCAGTGAAACTATAATGGTATCCATTAGGAATCACTAGATGAGAAAAAATCCTTTAGGGGAAGGAGGCAAAATCCTATGTGGCTGAATAGAGATAGGGTTAGCAGTTGGAGGCAGGAATTAACTAGCTATTGTAGATGTGGAATACAGGTATAGTTACAGAAGTTCTGTTTAACAACACAAGTGCTCTGAAGATTGACAAGGAGTATGTGAAGCAGGTAACACCATTGTTGGCTGTCAAAGAATAATTTCCAGTTTTAAGTGGCTGCTTGTGGTTCACTTTGTCACTGATGTGAAAACTGCTAACATAAGTAGCCATCCAAAGAGTAACGGGAACCTTAGCAGTTGAATTAACTGAAATTAAAAAAAAAATATTTTACCAAACCTGTATTACAAAATCAGAAACACCGAACACTTGCTCTCAGTGAAGGACTCTGAGAAAGTCCCCCAGACCTTGTCATGGGTTTAGTGAGTTGAAATTTTAGAGAAGGGGGTAACAATAATTATCATAGTCAAATGATTCTTTTCTTTTTTCTTCTTCTGAAAAAAAAAGAAAGGTATTGGTCAATGTTTCTGTCACTGTTAATTCAGTAGCTTCAAGGAACTAGTAAAATGTGGTGTTCAAATGACTGCAAGGTCTGGATTTTAAAGCATAAATGACTAATGTTCCTGGATACTGGAGGTACTTAGATGCTTTATGTGGAATATGAGGAAAGTGCTTTAAAAGACTGATTTGTTCAGGGGATGGAATAGGGTTATGGGTGAGTTGCAAATTTTGACTACCATTACTGTCAGCATTCTGAGTGATGCTTCTAGTGACTTCTAGATGATCTATTTTTTTATGGGGTAATTTACATAGGAGGCTTGGATTCAGAGTAAGATTAAATGTAACGTGACAGCCCACAGTTATCCCACTAGCTGCTTTTCAGTAATCTTCCTACAGATACTTCTAGCATGCACAGTGTATGAGACCTTTCTCCTTCAGTGGGCTGCAGTCCTTTTGGGTTTTTTTCTCTACTTGTAGATGTCCTGTATGTTTTTGCTGAGAGGATAGACTCCTGTACTGTCAAGTTAAGGGTAGTGATGACATGATTGTTTTTACAGTTATCTTTTGAGAATGCCCTAGCATTAGTCTGTGAACCCTGTTGTAGTCAAGTACCTGTGTATTTACTATGAGTAGTGTCTTAGCATGGGATGCTTACATAAAACTTGCATCAGATTTTATCAGCAAATAATGGAGTCATTCACATCAGAAGAGGTGATTGGAAGGGGGATCAAAATGTTTTGATTAAGGAGAGGCCCAAGTAAAACACTATTTATTTTTAAGCTGTGAATGATCCAAGCCCAGATATACTGTGTAGTCTTGTTATGAGCCCCTGCAGCACCCTCTGGTGATCCAAACGTGCTTGCGCAGCAGCTGTGGTCCTGGTTGCACTTCTGAAGGAGCCAAACTGTCAGGTCCTGTTACAGGATTGAAAAAAATACTTAGAACGAGCCTAGACTACAGCCAACTTGAGGTTACTAATGGGTGCTATTGATATTTGTCACCTTTTTCTCCTTCTTTTCACCTTCTAATTTTTGTCTAAGAGGCGACACAAGTCATTAAAGGATCTCTAGACTATCCTGTTAGTATTGGCTCTAGGCAAGCATAACCAGTGTGATTACATGAGATAAAAGGATTCCAGCTTTATGACTGTGTTGCTGAGGAGCAAATGAAACATGGTATGGGGAAGAGAGAAGAACAAAGACAGTGTCTATGTGAAAATTTTTTATTCTGTGTATTGTAGCCCATTTTATTTATGGTATTAAAATATGGGTTGGCAAAACAGTGGAGGTAAAGTTAAAAACAGACTGAACTGTAATAGTAAAGTTTTGGAAGTAATAAAACTTAGCGAACTTCAATCTCCCTAATTTTTCAATTCCTCTCTTATTCCTGATCTTTCAGTGTCCTCTCTGTACCGTGTATGTCTTAGATTCTCTCAATATCTTAACCGGTCTGCTACCTGTGGCCAAGTGGCACAGGTACCTGCTGACTGCCTGAGGGGTCTGACAGATCTGCTGCCTCTCTAGTTGCTGCAGGTCAGGTGCTTTCCCCAGGGGCTTCGTGCAAGCACCTGGCCCGAAATTCTGCAGCACTTCATAAAAAGTCTTACAACTAATTCACACTTCTACTATTGCAGTTGGTTGAAACTAGCCATTAAATTGGAAGCTGTTAGTGAAGGAGAATAGTCTGTGACCATATAAACTTTATTTTGTCAGAGAATTGAATTTAGAAAGCTGTGGGAAATGGACTGTCCTGTCTTCAAGAATTTAGTGCTACACTTAATAATGCCCAAATCTTATATCAGTAAACTGTTATTTTCTTAGATGTTTTTATTTAATTTTATGAAAATCAGCTTAAAGGTAAGATGATTTTAAACTCTGCATTCAGTTTCTGAATTTGCTTTGCTTTTCATTTATTTTATTTGATCTAGATGACTTAGTAGGCTGAGATTCATTCGTTCAGCAGAATAAAGTTAGATCTTCGATAGAACTTTGTTTTGATGATGCCTGTTTAAGTGTATGGAAAGACAGTCGTGTAGGACATGTGTGATTTCTTCCTACCCACACAGTCTGTTTGGGATGCTGTTTGCAAAATTCTGCAGCATTTGTGCTTGGGATTTGATTCTGGTGATAAAGAATATTAGCTCAGTGGGTTGTTGCAACTGCCCGTCCTCTGCTTTTCTTCCCTTGCCAGACTCTGGACCATAGTTGTATGTAGTTTTGGATAGCAGTTTGCTTCTCTTATGCGTATGTTCTGGAGGTGGGGGAAGCAGGAGCTTATTTGCATCAAAGAAAGCCAGAAGACCTGTTTGTCTAGAAACCATTTAGATTTTTCTGTTTTAACACTTTGTCTAATCTCCCCTGTCTGTCTCTCCTCTCTTCCCAAGGAACAGAAGAGTGGAGGGAATATCTTGTTTTGTTCTGAGATAGTAATGAATTTCTTTACAATCCCTCTCCCCACGTCCCCATGTGAGGGTGAGGCTCATATGTTTTTATGAGGACTTTCTGGATCCCCTGTTTAAAAACATAGTATTTTTAAGACGGAATTGTTCAGTAATAAAACCTACTGCAATATTCCCGGAAGTACTAACTCATTCTCAGAAGAGGTTTCAACCTGCTTTTCCATTGTGCATTCCTTTAATGAAATGTTAATAAGAAGATGATCTGATTAACTTCTTGAAAACTTTCTGTGCAACAAACTCATAATCTGAGGATTTTCCTTCAGATCTATTTCTTTTAAGGCATCTTTGTTTCTGTAGCTGTTTGTCTTACATGCATGTAGATAATGCCTACAAGCAAGAGACAAAGATTTTTGCATGTTGTTTTTCTAGGGCTTGAATTACTAATTTTTTGAAGGTGCAAGGAACAACAGCCCTTTATGTGAATATTCTTTTGTGCTTGGTACAACTGCTAGAAGCAGGAGAAAATAAGTACAGGCTAAAATTTGGAGTTGCAATCGGAAGAGGAATCCTCCAGACTTTTTGTCTTGAATAGCTGAGATCACAATTCTTGCTTCTGTACTATCTGTACTTCACTGCTTTTAATTCTTCATGGTCTCTTCTGCTTAATCTTAATGGCTTATAGAATACTTCACTGGCAGAGTTAGCCTTCCTTAAAATAGCGTGATCTGTTAACGATACTGGAGCAGTGAAGGGACAGCCAGCCCAGTCATTGGATTTCATGTAGTGCACCCACAGAGATGTGTCAGTGTTTGGGCCACAGGGGAGGAAGGAAGGGCTAGGTGAGAATTTTTTGAAGATATGACTGGATTGAAGAGGAATGCTTCAACCTACCATGTATTAGGATTTACAGATGTTTTCCTTCAGGATTTTGGCAACAACCAATTTAACTACAAAGCTTTTGTATTGTTTCAACTCAGATACAAGTAAATGGAATGAAGATTAGAAAATTTAGGTCCCAGGTTATTTCTTTGCTTAGGTTTTTTTGGTTTGTGTTTTTTTTTAGTTTTTTAATATTTGTGGCTTGAGTGCATTTGGCTTGGTTTACCAACTTTCATGCTTGAGAGAGAGACCTTTGTCTTATCTCAATCTCTTCCTTGTTTCAAATTTAGGGATGTTATTGGTCTCAGACTCCTATATTTTAAGGTGTCCTACCATTAATGTATCCGTTTGAGACTATCTGGGTTTGACCACTTTTGGAAATTGACCTCTTCCTTTTCTGTTTTCATCTGCTTAGACACAAATTCAAATTTGGGCAAAGGAACGATTGCATCTGTTGATGAAAAAAAATTGCTGTAGGCATAATAATTCTGAACAGTAAGTTCTCCATTTCAAATGCATATTTTTGGAAGAGCTTGGCCTGCACTTGGTGTTATAGATACTACAATATTGAGTAAAGGATTGGAATACTTGATAGGAGATTGATATCACAAGCAGCATCCTGAATGTGTTTGTATATGATTTATTCCTGGTTTTCTGGTAGACATTTTTTTGTTTCTATTGAAGAGTACTTCTGTTTCTGAAGTTCATTAAAAAAACCAAAATTATATGCCAAGTTGCCATGTGTTTTCTTGATTCAAAATAGATTTGAGTGTTTCAGTCAACAGTGAGCCATTTGGTGAGATGTTCTGATCCTCAGCAGCTAATGTTACGTGTACAAATTCTGGCTGCTCTTGACTTTAAGCAGAAAATGTAGTTCTGTTATTTTAACACATAAAATGATTTTCAGGGAAAGTTTGTTCTATTTTTGGGTTGATAACAGTTCATTGTGGAGTCTAATAAAACTTTCGTGTTGACAATTTTAGATCTTGGTTTTTGGTCTCTTGAAACTTAAAAAAAAATGCCTTGTAAGAAATTGTTATAGAGGGTTTGAGGTTGCAGCCCATTGTTTAAAGACTAACTCTAACATGTAGTGGAAAACAAATCCTCTTAATGTTTTGAGTGCTACTTCCAGGTGGATTTAATGTACTGCCTCCAATCAGGAAGTGAGAAAAGTAGTTTTAACTGCGAGTTAATGGCTTGCGTATGTTGCAAGATTACATGAGCTTTGCCTGTAAAGGGCAATATCTTTCCGTGTCCTATGCGTAGTTTAACATTTAAATTGACTCTACTTTTATTTTGCTGGTATTTCTGGTGCACTTGTGTATGGTAGAGTTGCAGTGTAACTGAAGACTGGGAGGTAGAACTTGCTTCTTTCCCTGTTAGAGCTGTGCCTCCTGAAAGCTTGCTACAGGCATCATTTTAGTATGGTCCAGTTCCTTACAACAAAATTATTCTGGTGGTTCTTCTAGGCCATATTGGATCAATTCAACTTTCAGCTGGATTTGGTACGTTTCTTGTAATGTTTTGCTTTGTGTGTGGTGGGATTTTTTTTCCCCTCGTGTTTTTTTTTTTTTTTTTTTTTTTTTTTTTTTTTTTTTTATTTTTNCTCACATTCATGAACTGTGCTTACAGTGAATTTTCAGTGGATTAGTTTCAGTGTTCAAATAAAATCTTTGGCCATAGTGACGGCTTACGTGGTGGGGATCTTATTCTGATATTCTTTCTACCATGTACCCATGAGGCCTATTTAGCTGAAAATGCTGTAAGCTGATGATGTTGCCTGTGTGCTTGTTCCCTGTTATACTATTAATGTTTATGTCTTAGAAGTATTAGAGGAGGAAGTCTGGCACAGAAAAACTTCCTGTAGACTACGTGAAATAGTGGTGAATTCTAAGGGGGTTCCCATGGCAGTGAACGTGTTTTCTTTTAATACACGTTAGTTGGATCTTGCTATTGTCTTTTTTAAAACGCAGTGGTTGGCTGTATTATAGCAAATACACAAGTTGCCTTAGCAAAACTTTCTAAAAAGCTATTTAAAAAAAAAAAGTGAAACCATGATTGGCAAAAAATGTTGAAGGGTTCTGATGGCTCCTGTGTGTAGGGAACTGTCTTTTTGTCTTCTTGGCATTCACATAAGCTTTTTAGTCCAAGTCTTTGTCTTGTTCTCCTCTGCTGTATTCTCATACTAAATTAAATTAAATTATTTAACTTTTGTTTTAGCAATAGGAGACGATTTAAGCATAATTTAAGTAATGTATCTGTCTAAATGAGTGATACCTAGTAGGATTACCATTGTTTTGAGAACATGCCTGCAATCACTCATTATGAAACTGTACATTTCTGCTTGAGAAGAAAAAATATTGAAATCTTACCATTCACTGTAATGACTGGAGCTTTAGATCTGCACTTTCATTGTCACTCTTAGTTTCTGGAATGTACCAATGGGTTGAGATGCTGTCCTGAAATTCCAGGGCTTTAGCAAGGGTGAATGAAGCGGTGACTTCGGTGGTAGAGAAAGGCACGTACTGTCTGCCCGCCCAACACATGGCCAGGCTTTTTCTCCTGTTTTGTCATCTGTGCCTGCTACAGGAGGTTTCAGCCCTCTTATTGCCCAGGATTGGTGTTCTGCCCACAGGAAGATGCTCAGTGTCATTTGGATGATGAGGGAAAGTAATATCCATATTGCCTTAATAATTATATTTTTAAAAGCTGTTTGTGGGTTATAGGGCTGTTTTGCTTGTCTTGGACAATTTATGTATGAAATCTCCTAAAAGCAGAAGGTTCTTCACCCAGACATTAGATCTGTCACTTCTGATAGGTCTGTGCAGTGTGCTTAGACATGTTACAACCTTATAGACCTTACCTGTACTTCCTATACAGTAATTTCCTTGGCTTATCTTAATATTGTTGTCATTTGAAAGACTTGCGAAGGTCTTACTGAACAACATATGATGGGAAGAATATTACTGATTAGATCTGTCTTCCAGATTAGAGACCAAATTCAGGAAAGCTGTCTTTAAATCTGTTTAGCTGGAATTCCTCAGATCCCCTCTTAGATCAAAGGTGAAGCTGTACTGTGATAGATGCGTGTAGCTGGGTGTACGCAGGCTATCTTTACGCTGTGTTAGTGTAACTGTGTAAGTTAATGGCATGTTAGGATACCCACACAGAGAAAGTATTTATTTTTACTCCTACCATGTGACACTCCAGTGTCACAGAATACTCTTTAATCGTAGTAACTATATGGGGCAAACTTGTTTCTTAATAGTGAACATGTCTTAAGTCATACTTATAATCTAGAAAATATTTGGGGAAAATGTCTTACCATGTTCAGTTGTGACTCTTCTGTAGCGTGATGTGGGTGACAGGGCACCTCCATTTTGAGGTGGATATGTCTTATCGCATGGTCTCTTGCGTTTTGTAGCTGTGAATTCCTGTTTCAGTTTCTCTTTGTGTATTTAGCAGAAGAGCACTGAACCTGTTTGTATATTGATGTAGTTGCTGCACCGGAAAGATGGGATGTCATCCAGAGGGACAGGCTGGAGAAGTGGGCCTGTGAGAACCTCATGAGGTTCAACAAGATCAAGTGTGACGTCCTACACCTACGTTGGGGCAATCCCCAATTTCAGTACACAATGAGGGATGATGTGATTGAGAGCTGCCCTGCAGAGAAGGACTTGGGGGTGCTGGTTGATGAGAAGCTCAACATGAGCCAGCAATGTGCACTGACAGCCCAGAAGGCCAACCATATCATGGGCTACATCAAAAGAAACGCAGCCAGCAGGTCAAGGGAGGTGATTTTGCCGCTCTATACCTCTCTTGTGCGACCTCATCTGGAGTACTGTGTCCAGTTCTGGAATCCTCAACATAAGAAGGATATGGAACTGTTGGAACGAGTCCAAAGGAGGGCTACAAAGATGATCTGAGGGCTGGCACACCTTCCATACGAAGGCAAACTGTGAGAGTTGGGCTTGTTCAGCCTGGAGAAGAGAAGGCTCCAAGGAGATCTTATAGCAATTCTCCAGTACCTGAAAGGGTCTACAAGAGGGAGAGGAGAGGGACTATTCATAAAGGCTTGTGGTGACAGGACGAGGGGAGACGAGTATAAACTGGAGAAGGGCAGATTTAGGCTTGATATAAGGAAGAAATTCTTCACCGTGAGAGTGGTGAGGCACTGGCACAGGTTGCCTAGGGAAACTGTGGATGCCCCATTCCTGGAGGTGTTTAAGGATGGGTTGGATGGGGTCTTGAGCAGCCTGATCTAGTGGGACATGTCCCTGCCCATGGCTGGGGGTTGAAACTAGATGATCTTTGAGGTCTCTTCCAACCCTACCTATTCTGTGATTCTATGATGTGTTCTAGTAAAACAAATAACAGTCAACACTGACCAACTTTTATTCTTTTCTCCATCTGTTCTTTTATTAAATGTGGTTTGGTACGTTTTTAATGTATTGTGAGAACATATTAAGATTCTTTGATTTAGCAAGCCTTGCTGCATGAAATGCCTTCAAAGGTAGGCTTGAAATTCTTCATAATTATTGCATTACAAATTTAAATCAGTTATCCTTAAAGGAAAAATCTTATTTTTGCTTACATATTTGATGTAGATGATTAGACTGCAGTTAAGTTTGTGGCTTTCAGTAAAAGTTGTAGTTCCAAAATTTGTTTGTGGCCTCTGTTCTAAGAAGAAAATTTTGGCTCAGATGTCCTTTAATGGATTATGGAAACAAGGGAGTTAAAAATTTTGTTTCGTTTTGATCTGTACAACAGAGGCTTCCGAATTGTCCAGTGTGCAGGTCTTGCAGGGTCCATAATGGTTGGCCTATCACAACTGTAGTTTCTACTCTGTTGTAATTTGACCCCACCAACTGGATGCCTGACTCCTGAGAAGCATGAGCTGTAACCAAGGACTTTATTCGGCCATTAGCTCTTGCCATTTAGCAATACGAAGAAAAAAAACTAGAAAAAAATCATTTGCTTGTGAGACTGCTGCATTTTTGCATTTCTTTTCAGTTATCCATTTGATATCTGTAGGTTAAATTAAAAGTTTAAATTGTCATCTAGAGGACTTCTGTGCCTCAAAGCTTGTCTGCAAAGCTATTGCTTTCCCTGCAAATTGGCAAATGTTGCCCTTTTTTGAGTGTTTTGCTGTTGAGGAAATTTAAGATTGGTGCCTTGCCTTTGATGATGGTTGATTGCTTTCTGACTGTGGTGCAGATTGTTAATCTCTTGTCCTGTTTTTTGTCAGTGTGATGGGGCAGTTTTCTGGAGAGGTATGGTGTGATGTACCTAAAAAAGGAAGTGAGGTAAACAGTTGAGGCTGTATTGCTTGTGATTTTTGTGTGATATGGAAGAGTTGAATATATTTGAGTTCAGCTGTTTGTTTATTTATTTTTGATCTGCAAGTAATTCAGAAGTATTCCGCCCCTTTGCTATCTTTTTTGTTTTAACTTTCATTAATTTTAATTCCCATGATGAGTTTTGTCATTTGTGTCTTTTAAAGTGCTAGTGGTCTTCTCCTGAGGAAGAAAGAGGAAGTCCTGTGAATTCATACTCTCAGAATCTCATTTTCACTTATGGTAGTGTGTTCCCTTCCATTTTCTGTTTGTCTTCTAATGCTCCCATGAAGTTCCATATCAGTCAGCTGGGTGTGTCACATGAATAGATTCTGTTCCTTTTGTTTTCCACCTGAGATCTTGAAAAATAGATACGCTGGGGCTGACCAGTTATACGCCAGTGCTTTTGGAGAAACACAACAATTGCAGTCTGACCTTAAAAACAGAGCATCTGCAGAGTTTTACATTATGTAAGCTATGCTTTTATTGTTAATCACTTAGGTGGTTTTGATTTCTGTTATTTGGCTCTTGTTTGCTTCTGAAATAAGAGTAACCTGTAACGCATCAAACAGTTGCAGATTAATTCCAAGTCCTCCACCAAGGTCAGTGGTTGTTTAAAGGCTTTGTGTAATATTAAGCATTATTTGCTCATAGTTACATGTTTCATATGATCTGTTAGACTGTAATTTTTCTCTGTAGGAGACTAATATTATTTGCTTGTAGTAGAAACACTGTTTCTTCAGTTTTTGCTATCTTGGTGAAGTTTGGAAGCTGACTTTTTACTGGTGCAGTCAGAAACTTGTTAATTAGATGGATGAAAACCATGCCTTTTTTAGACCAGTTGTATTTGTTTATGCTACTTCATAGTTTTTTCTTCGTGTTGAAGTTTACTGGTTCAGTTATTTCATTACTCTTCTGTGTTTTTGTCAGTGTAGCTCTTGGTTTTAGTTATGTGGGTTTTTTTCTTTGAAAGGAATATGATGTAAGACTGCTCTAAATATGCTAACTGTTGTTACTTCTAATATGCTGGTACTTCTTTGTGTGGTGTTTTCAATGCTGTGACTTGGTTATTAGCAGATCAGAGTGGTGTGTAACTTGAGTCACCAAGATAGAAAAAAACATTTTCAGTAAGGTGGAATGAAAAAAACGGGTTCAAGTCTGATGCAGGTAAGAAAAGGATGGCTTAAATATTTGAGCAGGAATGAGTCAAATGCAGAATTTAGCAGAGGTAAACAACTGGAACATTGTAATTCAGCTGGGCTCATATTTTTGACAGTTATGCAGAGGTTAAGTATGGTGCTTGAGTATTTTTTTTTTTCCCTTTGCAGTGACAGCTTCTGTGCTCTGGTGGGGTGGGGGTGGGGAATTCTTACAAGCAGCTGCACAAAAACCTGTAAGTGCAAAAGTGGCCCAGATTTGATGTTAAAGCTATCGGGCAGAGCGCTGCTGTGTGTTAGTGCTTAGTTGATATGACAACTGTGTGACACTGTATGAATATATAGTCTGCATGTAGCTAATAGAAGTGTTTCTCCTTTTTCATTAAAAAATGTTGCCTGTATTAGAGATTATTTCTGCCTCTAATGTGGTCCTTCAGTGCAGAAGTTCTAATGTCAAAATGAAACCTGATCAATATATCAGGGCCGTTCTGTAGACTTCAGGCAGTTTGGTGCTTCACCTTTGAGTGACTAAAATTGCAAGTGTTATAATGTTTTTCTTCTGTAATAACGTGATATTCTGTCTCTTTCTGTCAGTATATTCTGTGATAAGTGCTGGTGTTCTCTGCAGACTAATTATGGAATTACTCTTGAGTATTGAGATGGTTTAAACTATCATCTATTCAAAATCCAACCATATATTACAGTGTATCTGTACCTTTGACTCTTTTTTTTTCCTCATTATATGCCCATAGCATATCTTTCTTGTGGGTAACTCAGTTAAACCAGATACAACTATCAGTGATTCCAGGTGTTCCCATCCAGTGTAAAGGGAGGACCAGTGACGTATGAACAATCTCATGAAGTTTCTACTAAGGTATAACAGTGTCAGGATGTGCTTATAGTATGCAGCAAACATGCAGTTGCAGTTTGAATATATGAGAGAATTTTAAACTAGCCACTGTGGGTATGTTTTTGCTAGAGTAGCAACAGCCTGAGATTTTCATGTGGGCTCCCTGCCTAAATGTTCACTAAAGGTCTGTATGATTCCCTCTGTCTCCAACTTCAGTGCTGAAACTTACTGTGATTATGCTCTTACTAATACGTGTTAGAGTTTGAGTTAGGCTTTCCTCTATGCTTATGGGAAAAGAAGGATTAATGTGTATTCCGTCAGAATACAAAGACTTTCCTCATGTCTCTTGACCTCTGTGATCAAGTGTATTCCCTGTTTATTGTAGCATTCTCCAGGGCAGCCATCTAAAGCCATGAAATGGTCATCTGAAATGTCCCCCAGTGTTAGTCTGTATGCAGCTTTTAGAAGAGGTTGCCTTCCTTTCCCAGTCAGGCTGGCATTCTCTGTAGTGATGTCCTCTTCTGTAGCATAGAATAGGAAAACATTGTGACAGAGGTTGGTAAAATATTTCTAGGGTGCACTTCATTAATTTTGACAACTCAGATTCGTTTGTTTGTGCTTTTTATTTGCCAGTATGTGTATTTCTGTATGTCAGGATATGTAGAGACACTGTGTGGGTATTTTTTATGTCAGTATTTTTTATAGAGAACATCTGCTATGAAATTGTTTGAACAGTATGCAATTATACTTATTTGAAATGTGTTCTAGTAGTTACTATGTACCCACTTGGTTTAATAAACCAGTAAAATATTTCAAATGTAGCTGAATATTCTACTTGGTTAATAACATGTATTGTTTTGAATTTCATCAGTCTTGCATGGCACATTTTATATATGTTTTGTCTTTTTTCCTTAAAATTTCTTTGCAAGAGAGAAAGACAAATCAATTAGCTTTTTTAGTTTTGAATCTTAAAAATTCATAATATAGATAACAAATGCAAGGCTTACATGGGTGTTTTGAAATAGTAAATGGGTTAAAGTAGCATTGGCATGCTTAAGGCTCTGTTGGCATAGTTTTTCTCTTCAGATGGTTATTTGGAATGCAAGGCCTCTGCCTACATTTGCTGTAGCAGAACTAAACTCTAATGTGACTTACAGGAGGAATTTAATACAAGCAGCTTGTACAGAAGTGACCTACTGCCACGATGGCATGTAATATATTTAGCATGCATGTGTCTAGTTACCATGTGATCTTATGCAAGCGAATAAAACAGTGAAATTCTCAAAAGTTGTAATTTCTCTGCATATCTTCAGAGTTCTGTTAATTACATGAAATGCTATTAATCTATTTGAAGGGACTCAGTTTGTAATGTGATGTAACCAACTGCAGAGTCTAAAATGCTGCAGCCTTGCGTCTGCATGTTGGTGTAAGAGGAATAAGAATTCAAAAGTAGTTAGATTTTTTAAATCTAGCATAAGTTTTGAAGTATTTTGTTTTGTTAGGCTGTTATCATTCCGTTTGCTTTTGCTGTGATGGCTAAAGGTTAATGTTTAAATGAAATCTGAAAATAACAATCTGATCCTTGGGTACTGAATCTTTGAGAAAAGCTACAAAAATAAATTTTGGCAATGCTTTGATAGTGTTAGAATTTCCTGATATTATCTGTGCTTTTGAAAGTTTGTGTCACTTCCCTGCATTCTGCTGATTCCCCCTTTGAGAGATATGTATGCCACTCTATCAAGACATTACAAGGTGGATAATCTCTTGAATGGAATATATTCTCAGTTATTCAAAATATTAATAAGGTTTAGTACCATTTTCTCTGCTGCTTTGTTGCTCAAAGTGTGATGTTGATGTTGAGTGACCATAAGGATTTTTTGATGTTTGTGTGGAGCAGGAGGAGTAGGATGGCTTGCTCATAGTTTCCTGTTTGTTGCACAAAACCGTTTAGCATGTGGTAGCAGGATTCTTCTTGTGCTATAACTGTGTGCCCAGATGAATAAAAGTGATCCAAGTTGGATCAAAGCACCAGAGTGCAGCTTTAAAAGTGAATATAGGGCAATGTATTTCTAAAAACCCGTTGTTAAGGAATTTACCTAGTCTCAGGCTTGCATGACTGCATTCCTTAAGCTTGAAGATTCAAGTGGGTGGTGAATGTTTTTGGGAGTTCCTTTCTTCTTCAGGTCCAGTGGTCACATGTCATGCTGTTAAGGTTTGAGGAAAAGCAGAGGAACAAAGGGTTCCACCTCCCCAGCTGTGATTTAGCTTTGCACCTCTTCCTGTTGAGAAGACTGTGGGCACTTTCTTTCAAATAATGAGTTGTTGGATTTTGGTTTTTGATAGTGTTTCTCTAGGCACAATGTCATTATGGAATAGTAAGCTCCTTCTAAGATTGAAGGTGTATTCTGTCATACTCTGGTGTTGGTAGATATTGCATTTGCAGAAAATGTAAAAGGAAGCCTAGTGGCTTTTCTTTTGAGTATGGTAAGGCAACACACAGTAAAATAACATTAAGTTGCCTTAAACATAGTAGAGGATTTAATTTATTCCATAAAGCGTAATGATATTGTGTGCCCGGAGTTATACATGTTAGCATACAGACTATTTGCTTGCACTGCAGAGTATCATTGTGTTGAAAGACATGGTTAGTTTTGAAGTGTTTCAAAATAACAGTAATCCTCTCACCCCGACTTGAATTTATAGCATATAAAAACCCTAAGGTCCCTTTAGAGTTCTTATTTGTTTTTCCATAGCAGCCTGGATCTGAGGCACTGCAGAATCGCTAGTGAAATTAATCTCTTGCAAAAGCTGCCCACTTGTTTATCAGTGGGTTTGTCAGTGCTGTTGACAAATATTTATTCATTTCCATTTCATGATTTAGCTTGCTAGGAGAACTTAGTCTTGTGCTTTGGTATGCTGAAAGCAAAATTAATTAAGAATAGCATGTGCATCCTTCAAGACCATCCCTTAAATTGAAATCTTTAAAAGTCAATGAGAACTAGTTTCTTTCTAATGTCTAAATTTAGGCAGCCACATTGATGGCTTTGTTCTATGCTTTGTGGCTTCAAGTAGGGTAAAATGCCACAGATAAAACTCCTTACAGATAAACTTACTGTGAACTCTTTATGCTGCTGTCCTCCATCACTTTTTCCTCTGCTTTTGAGAGCTTCCCTTTAATGCATTTCTTCCAACCGTATGGGTTGAGCATTTTCACTGAAGTGAACTTGGACTCATTCCAAAAAAGAACAAATGTTGAGGCTTGAGAGGTATCTTGCATCCATATGGGAAAGGCATAGGGAATAAAACCATACTGTTCAAGAATATTTTATCTTTAGTTCCACCTACTAAAAGAGTTAGGCAGAGGCACCCATTTGAATAAAACAAGATTTTGGCCTGAGGAGTCACTAGGTGGACAAATTACTGCTTCCTTTCCATGCCCAAACTGTCATCTTGCAGTTCATGCAAATGGACAGACTTGGCAGCATTATAAAATATAAGAGTACAAATCTTAGTTTACTCTGTTTCGACTTGGTGCCTTGCTGCTTTTAAGATGCTCTACTGCTGTGCCATAGATCTAGCTCATGCATGCTTGTCTATTACTGAACAGTGTGTTTATAGTAGTCTTAAGCTTTAATGTGATATTTTTTCTAATGCAGAACCCCAAAAGGGCTTGTGTTTTGGTATGTTGGTTTTTGTTTGGTTTTTTTTTTGAGTAAGTGAAGCATACAGAAGGGAAGTGCCTGCCTTCTGTAAAGACTTACTAATGTTATTAATCAGATACTACCATCAAAATTAAATCTATTCAGTGGTAGGCAGAGAGGAAGGAAAACCTACAAGAAACTAAAAGGAAGAATCTCCACAAGTATTGGTTGATGTAAGATGTTAAGAGTAGTATCTGCTAGATATACAGGCTAAATTTGTTTTGATTCATATCTTCCTTTTGAAAGCAGGCAAATGTTTAGAGTGTAGAGGGTGTTTCCACCCCTCCCCCTATTGAAGCTGTGTGCTAGAGAAAATGATGATGCTGTACGTTGGTGAATTCGTACAGATCTAAACATAGACCATAATCATAGGTGTGTCTGTGCAGGGGTAAAAGATCTGCTCTCTTCAGATGAAATCATAAGCTGAAGTTTTTGAGAACTAGGTCTGGCTCACTGGTCAGTGGTTTTGGTTATGCTAAGAGGTCTTTTCAAATCTCAGTTTAAAAAGGTGTTTAGCTTGGCAGCAGGATAAAACCTGCTAAAAAGCAGCTATGAATCTGCACTTTGTCTGAACTGCAGAGTGAATTTTTGGAAAGGTATCTGTCTTCCAGTGCGAAGACATATAGAATGCTGTAGTCTTAGTGTTTAAGTTTAGTTTTACTTTTCCTACATTAAAGCAAGTCTGAATGCATTTCCTTCCAGCTTCTGTAATTCTGTCTCAAAGTGAAGGATTTTAGATGAGAACTGAGAGAAAAATAGAACTCAGTCACCAATATAATTTCTTAATTAAAATCTGTTTTATTAGGTCTTTCTTCCATTTATTATGTGCAGTCAGGAGTATACATCTTCTTCTGTTTGCTCTAAGTTGATAGTTTAGTTTTTGTTAAGCAGTGTGTGACCTCATATGCAAAACTTGCAAAATATCATTTAGGGGAGAAGGAGCTGAGCTACCTGAGTATGAATGAATGGAACCCAGTACTGGAAGTTTTTTGCAATGTGATTTGTAGCCAGAGTTTTGTAACTATATATCTGTATGTTGCGGTGAGATTTAATAGACAATTAAGGGTTTTCAAGGTGATGTAGGCAAGCAGGTACGTTCAAAGGTATTCCAGGCCTATTGTGGGGAGAATATGCTTTTTATTGAGGTGAAAGCAGCAGTAATACGGAGAAGCATATTAGGCCTTAGTTACACTGTCCCTTCTAGGCTCTGTCTTTGCTGATGCAGGTGAAATTTGAGACAGGGAGCACTGGTATTTCTGCTGTTTGCCAGATAGCTGTCAATATTTATTGCTTCAGCTGCTGCAAGTCTTCCAGTCAGCATGTAAAAGAGACTGTTTTAATGTCTTGAAGACCCAGGGTACTCAACAGTAACTTTTTTCTTAAGAGGTGTTAAGATTTCTTGCAGGTGCAAGAATGGTTCTAAGCAGGTTCTTGAAAGCTATGTATACGCTGTGTGCCAGTTCGCTGTGGTTCGCTTTTTTGTTAAAACAACTCCATATAATCATGTTCACAGATTATTTACTTACAATGAATAAAATGAGGTACTGTAAAAGAACTATGTTAGCACCTGATTCTAGTGTACAGAATGTGCTTTCATGAATACATTTAATGTGGGAGGTACGGGTTGTTTTATTTTCTCTAGAGAAATAAGTATATAGGATTTTGTATGAAGACAAAACGCTTTGTTGTCATACCAGAAAGGAATGGAAAAGATTTCAGATTCTTTGGAGTGTACTGTAGTATTACAGTTAGAATAATTAAAAAATAGTAATTTCTAGGTCTAAATAAGACTTATCACTTCACGTGCAGGAGTTGAACACTGTGTTTAAGCACTCCAAGCTCAAAGACTGGCTGAGGTATCTGAACTTGTACACTGCACACTGCATCTACCAGGGCTATGGGAGGTGTCAGAGTTGCGTAGTGGGATGCAGCTGCTTTTACCAGAATAACACATTGCTGTTAATGCTGCAGCAATTAGAACTAAAACCTTCCAAAAGTCATTCACATCCAACTGCTATATATTTGCTTTACAACTCAGATATGCTCTCTAGGTCTTTTACTTTTTTGTCAGAGATGAATAAGAAGACGGCATGGATGGAATGGGAGATCCAGCAGGGTCTGTGAAATGAGTGCTGTTTTGTGTAATTTAGCTAACAGGCTTAAATCATCAAGGCAATAAATATATGCAGAGATCTTCACTTTGTCAATCTAGTAGTGCAGTAGATTTAGACTCACAATGAAATCTGCTGTTTGGAAGTTTCAAGGCAGTTTCTTGACATTTCTGTCAGTTTCTTTGGTAGTGAGGATAACAATTTTTTTTTTTCCCCCCCAAAATCAGTATAGTATGCTGTGTGTGACTGTATTTTTTTTTCCCTTGTTTAAGTGCATAATTGCAGGTCTGGGTAGCCAACTGTATTTATCGTCTCCAATTCCTGACCGATCCTGGTTATTGTCAGGTCTAGGCTGTCATTGCATCAGCTAGTACTTGGCTAACTAAGTAGTAAAGATCACAGAATCACACAGAATCACCGGGTTGGAAGAGACCCATCGGATCATCAAGTCCAACCATTCCCATCAAACACTGAACCATGTCCCTCAGGACCTCGTCTACTCATGCCTTAAACACCCCCAGGGAAGGCGAATCAGCCACCTCCCTGGGCAGCATATTCCAATGCCTAATGACCCTTTCCGTAAAAAACTTCCCCCTAATCTCAAGCCTAAATCTCCCCTGGCGGAGCTTGAGGCCATTCCCCCTCATCCTGTCCCCTGTCACCTGGGAGAAGAGGCCAGCTCCCTCCTCT
>WAAB01025162.1:145416-256016 GCA_013389865.1 Piaya cayana
ACACTTCCACCCAACTTAGTGTCATCTGCAAACTTGCTAAGGGTGCCCTCAATGCCTTTATCTAGGTCATTGATGAAGACATTGAACAGGGCTGGACTACAGTTTCAAAAAGCTTGTGTTTGTATCTAATGTTTCATGTCACAGTTAAGTGGATATACTTGTTTAAATGGGAAAAGGTTTTCAGTAAGGAAAGTCGGCAATAATCTGAGCCTATCTGGGCTTCTGCTTCAGATTCTTGGGTTCTTAATGTAATTGAGAAATAGGCCATCTGACTTTGAATACATTAAGATCCAGCTTTTGCAGCATCTTGCTTTTCTCAATATTCCTTGCTCTTGTTTACCTCTTCAGTGATGTAGTAGTTTATTCATGTAGTAATTTGTCAGAATGGCTTTGTATATTTGTGTGGATCACGTAAGCAATTCTTGCTTGGGACGTTGATTAAACTTTTCTAAACTTCACTTAAGTCTGCAGTATTTTCTCATTCAGACTTTTTTAGTGACTGTATTCATGTAAGGTGTTTCTCAGGTTTTGTTGACTGGAGGAGAAATTGAGAAATTTAAGTTTTGAGGATTTTTGTTTTAATACAATAGTGGGAAGAAGTGGGTCATACTGCTTTCTTTTACTTATTGAGTATTTACTTCTTGAAGTTTCTGTTACAAATACTTTAATACAGCTGGCTATTGACCACTTGAATCATGTAGCTTTGCTGTGAAGCAGTAACATTACTTGGGGTCAAATGATTTGTGTTTTCTATTTGCAGCATTCTGCAAGAAAAGTGAAGTAATTAGATTTGATCATTTGCTCTGGCTTGTTCATGTAGCATCATGATTTTCCACTTATCAACTAAACCATGTTAACTGACTGCATATGCACATTTGTTGCTGGTACTAATTTAAAAATAGTTTAAAAGTTAGTCCTAGAATTAGGTTCCTATTCAGAGAACAGTTTATATAGTGAACAGCTTTTATCTGAAGGCTGTGAGAGTACTATAATCAGTGTAGTTGAGATAACATTTTCAAGAGCATCAAAGTGTCTAGGTTAATGTTAATGACGTACAAATGCCCGAACTACCAGGTATTAGCTGCAAATAAAGGAAAAATAATTCCATGCGGGAGCAGGAAATAGTCAGAATAAAATTCTCACTTCTTTTTTTAGTAGAAACTGAGTTAAATACCATATGTTTAGGTGTTGGGATACATATCTTAATGCGGTTAACTGCTTTGGGGAGTGGGGCAGGGGAGGATGGAGAGAAAGAGGATTACGAAGAGCTGGGATCGATACAAAATTTGAGGATGTAAAGGAAACTTGTTCAAGGCTGCTTTTAAAAGTGGCTGCTGAACTTGGAGAATTTGTGGAAATCAGACTGTTTCCTGCACCATATTGCTGAACTCATTGATGTTGCCTATATTTATTCTGCCTTTACGTTTTTCCAATGTATTTCTCCTGAGGCAGAGCCAAGTAGATTAATCTCACTCATACGTTATTATTTGTTACCTCTCTGCCCCAGATTCTGAAACCTTTAGATGACAAAGAAACAACCTCTGTGCACATTTGGAAAGGACTTGCCTTATGATCTGCTGTAACCTTCTCCCCCTGCCAAGAGTAATGATGCTTGCTTAAAAGGATGTAGGGAAGGGAATAATTCACTGAAATTTGGCTTTAATCTCTCTGAAATATAGTGTAACTTTTTTTTTTTTAATCATGATTTAGAACTTTGAACTGCTGGTGTATCTGAATTTTGAAAGAGATTGAGTTTTGAACAAAGGCTATGGCTGCCACAGAAGAAGAATCTTAACAATAATCTTTGTTAGAAACATGTAGGCGGCTTTATGGTTTGCTGAATGTTTTACTGAGGGATGCAGGCTGTTTGAAGCATTATGGTGTCGTGTCTGTCTGGTTTATAATTGTTGCACTTCAGCAGTATGACTGCATGCTGTCGTTTAATCAGACATCAAGTAAATTATCAAGAAAGCTTTCTGGGTGGTTGTTCAGTGATTTAAAGATTCTTACAGATTCTTTAATGTATGATATCTCTTCTATTTGTTTTTGTTCTTTCTGCTCAATTCCCTTTTACAAGGCATAGGTGCCTGTATCACATGGCATCCCCTGGAAGACTGGAAAATGTGTTTGGTAGGACAGGTAGTATTCTCAGGAGGGAGGTAGTTGTGGAGGCTACCTGTCAGAGCACATAATGCTCCCCTTGTCCCTGTCCCCAATCCCAAACAAACAAAAAACATAAACCAACTTCCCCCCTCCCCCCAGGCCCTCCCCCCCAGATGGGAGTTGGGCAGGAAGCTTGGAGCCTGCAACTTGTGCAGAGCAAGGAGAAAAGCTGGTATATAGGATCAAGATGAATGGGCTAAACCTTGGGAGGAAGTTTCCCAAGCACAAAGTGGGAAATGGTGCTCTGTGTCACAAAACCGCTGTTAACTGAAGTCAAACTTGGAAACAAAGACCCATCTGCAAGGGCACAATGTGCAGGGGAAGAATCCTGTTTATGATCTTTCTGTATTTCCATTCTCTCATCTACTCACGCTTGTCCCTTGCTAAGAATTTTAAGACAGCCTGGTGGGTTTTAGTGTGGTCTGGCTTGAGAATGCTCTCTGTAGGAGAAGGTATAAGGGAACCATGTAATAGGTATGGGTATCTTCTTACATTTCTGAAGTCAGCTGTATGTGTTTTTGATTGCTGAAATATTTGTTCAGTAACATGTTGGAAGTAGCTGTCATGTGGCTGTTCGTTGTGTTACCTCAACAGTTTGTACTTCGTAGGCAGTGCACAGTTTTCCTCTTCATAAAAAGTAGCAATGAATTACTCAGTTTTGTCACTGGTAAGTTTTCACAGCCTTGCTGAGTTTTAGAAGTCTTGCTACTAATCACAAAATCAGTTTGCTGAAGTACCAAGCTTGTACAGTTTTCTACATTTTGTAAACTCAGTGTTAAATCAGATTACTTTATACATAATTTGCGTTCTTTGTTTATTCTAGTAGAATAAACTAAGAAATGGAGGCCATCAAATGCCTTTTATATAGATACTTCCGAAGGAAAAATCTGCTGCAGTTTCTGCTCTTGCTTTGGGAAACTGAGTTATGCTTCAGTCAGTTTTAATATATTGAGAACAGACATATTGTTTACTTAACTGAAGAATCCTGTGTTTGGCACTTGCTACAAGGAAACTGAAGTGCAGCCTGCAAAATTTGAATACACTTAAATAGTATTGGAAGGATAAGTGTAAGAAATCTCATATCATTGCCTTACAGCATGTGTTGTGTTCTCAGTATTTTCTTCATTTGTAGAAAATTTAAATCTTGTGTCGGGATGCTGCTTGAGTTAGTTTGGTTGGCACCTTGTTTGACTCTGAACTATGTGTAAAAGTAGTGCACTCTAATAGTGTTTTTCTGATGTTGCTTTCAAGTGGTTTTTTCTGAGTTTTTTTTTGTATATGAATGTTCAGTTCTTGATATGTAAATTATTTGTTGAAGTTTGAAGAGATTGTAAAATAGGCTCCCCCCTGCCAAAACACCTGCTAAAAACTTCGATGCTGCTCAGAAAAGAGTCTGCTTGAATCATGTAGCTCTTAGAGGCAAAGTAAGGATGGTACTCCTTGTAGAGGAAGATGCCCAAATAGAAATGCCAGGAACCTGACTTTTTAAGGTTACTCTAACATGTTGTTGGTTACGTTTCAAGTTCTTCTCTGAATTCATCCTGACGTGGCCATGTTAAAAACTCAGAGCAAAGCTTTCAATTTAATTATCTATACAATGATGAAAACAGCAAGTGACCATGTACATGAAAAAGCAGGGATGCAGCTTGTCTAGGATTTCTTAGCAATGTGCCCAAATCAATTCAGTGCTTTAGAACAGTATTCAGCTGTTAACTGGGAAAACATCTGTCCACTTGCAATCCCCGACCTTATTCACTGTGTGTGCCCCAATTTGCTTTGTTTATTTCTGTAGCGATGGGCAGAGGTATTGGGAAAACTTTGAGTTACTGAGTTAAACCTTTTCCAAATGTGTGTTGTTGTGCAAAGTAAGATTATTCATGTTGTCTGATCTATCAATAAGCTTAAGGTGAGATGAGAAAAGTAATGAGACAAGATACTGGTAATTAAAGCTTGAGTGTCACTGCAGTAACTTGCGAAATATGAAGGATTCTGGAAATAGATTTCCCAATGTGAATACTTTTTCTTAAAGCCATGATTAACTTAGCAGTCTCTAATGCATTTTAACTGTTTATCTAAAGATGCATCAGTGAGCCTGAAGAATATTGATGGTATTAAGATATTGCAAAACCAGAAGAAAACTCCATTCTGGTTGGTAAATCTGTTAGCCGGAAACTGAACAGTCCCCTGTGTGTATTTTATTATCTCTTATTGTAAGATAAAGGAAAATGTTAAAATTAACCTTTTAAATAGTCCATACTGTTAGATGTGTGTTTAGTTAATTACCAATGCTTGTGAAGGTCTTTTCAGCTGATTGTTCTTGAATCATTAGGCTAGCTTTAAAGGAAGGAAATTCTTTTCTCAGCTGAGAGTGGCAGTTGGTGGTATTTTAGAAAATGTCCAATACAAATCTATGGATGGGAACAATAAAGTAGAACTGAAAATATATGGTAAAGATGGATGTTTTTACAGAAAGCTTAAAAGTGGTTGGGTTTACATTTAGAGACTATAAATGCTCAGAATTCAACAGTGTATATTTTTTTGACTTAAACTTTTTTTTTCTTGGCCTACTACTTATGACTGTGTAACAGTGTGAAAAATATTTGGATGTTGAGTGTAATGTGAACGTGTCTGATTTAAAATAACTAGAGCAGTATTTCTGGCTGTTCTTCATCTATATTTGTTGTATTATCAGCAAGTGCATGAACTGTTGCAGGTGATCCTGATAGTTCTCAAACTGTTTGGTCTGTCAGGTCAGGAAAATTTGTCTTTTTAAAAAAAAAGTGCATTCTAGGGGTGGTAAAACTTGTTTTAAAAACTGGCTGCTGAATCTTGATTCAGTTTTTGTACAGTTTAGATTCCTGTAGTCCTGTTTGCAAGAAAATAGATTTATTCGTCTTATATAGGACTTATTGCATGGGAAAGAAAGGCAGAAAAGGCCATTTTGAGCAACAGGTTATTTAAATAGTCTTTGGGAGATGCAGTATTTTTGAAAGTACTTTGAGATCATCTCTGTTATGCTTTCACAACTTCTTTTTTTAAAGCATGTAACTTACAAACTAGAAGCTGAAAAATAGATTTGATTTTAATGTGGAAACCGAGGACCATGTTTAAGTGCAAAACTGCAGAATTCTACTCTTAGAAGTACAGTTTACTTAAATGGTCCTGGTATCAAAGATGTGCATTGTTCTTTCTAGCTGAAAGTAACAAGGGGTTTGTGGAAAAGAATAAGAAAGAATATCAATAAAGAATTGTTTATAGCTTCCTGTTTTTTATGTTGTCCCACTTACATAAAAAAGTTGTTTTGGCTGGGGGTTGTATTATTGTTTTATAACAATGCTTGTGTATCACTTGGTAGCGAAGGACCTTGGAGCTCTGAGACCGTTCTCATTTACTGCAAGGCTCTACTTGGATGTAGAAGAATGGCTTCTAAACTGAGGATGGAAAGTAGATTTATTTCCTAATATTGTGGCACAACAAGAAGTGCAAGATAAATGACTACAAGTTGTCTTGTTTAGAAGGGATAGGCCACACTATTGTTTTACACTTATATTTTATGTGACTTACAGCAGCACGTGTTGACAGGGGTATAGAAATGTGGCTGTAGGAAACATTTTCATTACTGGTTTTGCGTACCTCTGCAAAAAAAACCCAGCAAGAATCTTAGTTTCATGCATTAAAATGCAAACGTTCAGGTGCATGGAGTCCCTTTGCTTGAAATGTTAAAATCTCGCTTCTAATTGGTAGCGATGAATTTTGGAGCAGAGCCACTAGACTGTCTAGAGCATGTTCACAAGATCCCATGGCTCTCAACATGCTTCAGTGCAGATCCAAATCTGAGTGAATATATTTTGTGTAATTGATTTGGGATTTCTGAAAAAAAAGGTGTCTAGAGTTGTATACTTACTCAATGTGGGTTTGCATTCCATTTGAGGTTCTGAAGAAGAAAATGTTATCTCTCCCTTCTAGGCAGTGAAATGGAGTTTGAAAATCTTTTAATTAAACTTCTGTTTAATTGTCTCAGTGAAGAAATTATTTGAGTCTTTTTTTTTCTTGCTACTTCTGCTTTGAGTTATTGAGCAGAGAGGGAGGACAGTGTTTACGAGTAGTACCTAACAATGAGATTTTCTATGTTATCTGCTTTGTTAATGTAAAACATTCAAGACCTAGTGATGGGCCTTGTCTCTATGTGTATGGGAATATTTATATTCTGGTCATGAGCATGCAAAATGTCAGTAAGATTTGCTAGTGGACATATACTTCATCTATGATTTGGTTCTGCAGTCCATGCCCATCAGTTCATGATTAGGGGCCAAGTCTAGAAAAATTCTTGCACAGGCTCTATTAAGGCTAGAAAAGGACCTGTTAACCTTTAATTAGTCAAAATTATTGTCTGCTATGTAGGCTTACCTAAGGATAAGATGCATCTGTGCACATCAGTGTCTTCATGCAGCTGTGGCTTTTGAGAGTGATCATGCAGATTATCTGACATCATGATGCTCATTTCTTTGTGTGCATTGCAGTAAATGGGCTGTGATGAGACAATTCCTGTCAAGTGTAACCTATAGCCACCATGGTAAAATGGAAATTTAAAGAAAATGAAGGGGCAGAGGAAAGTGAAAGGAAAATAAATGGATGGAGTATAATTCTGACACAGTTTTTCCAAACCTGTTCTGCCAGAAAGCTTCAAGGCCTTGTGGTGTTCTGCACAGATATAATTTGTTCCCACTGAACCCTTGAAAGAGTCTTTTTAAATAGGTCAAATAGTTTCCTTGCTTCAATATTGCATATCTCTTGTTGCTTATGAAGCCGTAAGCAACCTTGACAATAAATGACTGTATATTTTCAGCAGTTCGGATTAGTTCATGGGGATATATTTTTGTATATGGTTCTGTCGTCTTTCAGTATTTAGTGCAGTGTTTTCGCATGTGCTGGGGATGGGAATAAATCCAGAAAATTTGGAACAAAATTTACTTTTATATAATAATAATAATAGAGGTTTTTACTTGGAAAGCTACAAATATAATTTTTTTTGCTATTATAGTAAACTGATGTTATTTTCTGTTTGAAGCTTATAATGAAATACATATGTTTTTCCTTCTTTTTCCCTGCTTGGTCTTATTATTTTGTTTAAATGCTTGGAATTCTATTTTTTAAAAATACTTTTGCTTCCATGTACCCATGCAAGTAATGTAAAGCAGTTTTGGTGGCTGTAATTTGGTTCTGTCCCTTAAAGAAGTAGAACTTTACCTTTGCCAAGATAACTCCTTATTACTTTCATTGCTTTCAGAAATATGCATTGATCTCTACATGTCTACTAATTTTCCTTTAGTTGGGAAAAGTTTATGGTGCTTGAGATTAAAAGGCTTTGTGACTTAAAAATTTTACCTAAAGTTGTTTGCAATGCAGTTATGATTTAGCAAAATTAAAACTTTGCTGATTACAGTTTCGATGCAGCCATATAGTGGACATATCTGTAACTATATCTAGTTCTGTTGCTAGTCCTTGTGGAAAATGAAACTGCAACTCTAATATGATCAAGGATTAGGAAAAGGAAAAGTCGTTGCTCCCCTGAGAAATGTAGTATGTTTGCCAGTGATGGTAACTTTCCATTTGCATGTTCTAAGCATGCACAAGTAGTGGCTTTTTACTGCACAATTTACTCTGATTTTTACAGTCAGTGTCAAGATCCTTTCTACCCTAGGCTGATGCCAAACTTATGTTTCAGTTCTTAGCTTTGAAAATCATCTTGTACGTGACTTCAGAATGAGAGCAATGCTGTATTTCAGAACTGGGTTGCCTTTGGCAAATGTGTTCCAAAGCCAGGTTTCTGGTGTCCATAGCAACCTGTGGAGAAGAAGGAGAGGCTGTGCTGGCTGGATCTAGATGGGAACAGATGTACCAATAGGAATTTGGTATTTGCTTAGTGAGAAAAGTACTTGAGGTTGAAGAAAGCAGCGAACTCGAGTTGAGAGGCAGCAGTGGACTGATGAAGGAGGGTGAAGCAGAGGTTGTAAATGGGAAACGGTTTGATGCGTTTATGCCTAATAGACTGTACTAATTTTAAAAGATCTGAAGTAACACCCCAAAATTATAACAAAATGTTGGTGAGAGCTACTGTCAATTTTCCCATTTCTCTTTTTTGTGATGGTATGTGAAGCAGATAAGTGTTCCCTGCTATTCCTTTTTCTATTAGTAGACAGAAAGCTTCTTTTATTTTGTATCCTTACGTGTATACATATGTATGCATACTCTCATGTTGTGTTTTTCAAGCCAGAACAATGAGATGGGACTGTATGAAGTAATTGTGTGATCCCTCAAAGGAGTTTAAAAATTGTGATCTTGGAGCATAGGTCTGTTTCCTTAGAATGTTGTGAATTACTAAATTTGTCTGGGTGTGTGTCTAATGCAGTAGAAAGTGAAGTATTGTTATGACTCCGTATAAATTTATGGTAGATTATCATCAAATTTTATGTACCTCATACAATGGGTACAGCAAAGGAGATGTGTCCCTCTGTTTTGGCAAGAACAGTGCAGAATTGAAAATGGTAGAGGAGGACAGGATGGCCAGAGAATGGCTTTTGTGTTAGAAGTGGCTGATGTGGGAGTAGGATTCTTAACTGAAGGAAGATACAGTATAGGCATCAAAATCAGGACTAACATGTCAAGTGAAGATGATTGTTTACTGTGTCACATAATTAAAAAGCTGTGGACACCAAATATAATTACCAGAATAAAGGCTTAAATGAAAGATGTATTCTATTCTGATGCATGATTAAGCCATAGAACTGCTCCTAGGTCCTAAAAATATACACAAATCCAAAAGTGATATTCATGGAAAATGATCTGATGAACAGTTTTAAATCTGAGATTGTATATATGATTCCAGAAGTTTCTGATTCAAAAATCACTCTAAAATTTGGAGGAAATACTTTCTAAATACTTGGTTTAAGTGATATATACATATTGTATTGCTATGTTCCTCTTTTATCATCCTAGTGGTATTTTTTAATAGCCATGAATAAAATGCTGGACCAGGTGGATCTTTGTCACATGCAGTGGCTGTATGTGGTTGATAGGATGGTGAGTGTGTTTTAAAAAGCAGTGGAAGAAATCTGATAACTTGGAATTTAGAGAACTGTTTCAGTAATGTATAGTATATTTAAAAAATGAAGCCACAGATGAAGAAAATAGATTTAAAGAGCAGCTTATAGAGACCCTTTTATTAGTTATGTTCAGGGATTGCAACTAGATTTTATGAAACTAAGTTTTATGTGTAATTCGAGCATTAGCTGAGTTTTGTCATTTGGGGGGTGTTTTTTGTTGTTTTTAGAGACAGTGGGGACAACTGACTTAAGAGTGAGTATTTTATGAATTAAAGCTTAGATTCTAGTGCATGTTGTTGGTGTTTTTTCTGTAATTTGACCAAGGGGCATCATGCACTCTTAGTGTTGATTTGATCTGAAGTTCCATGGAATAGCATTTCTAAGTACTGTTGGGCATTTAGTGATGTTTTACCAAAGCAGTCTTTTTGTTGCTATCAGGTAAATATAAAATGACATCCCTTCATTTTGTGCTGTTCCTCCATCTCTCTCTCCTTTCTCCCAAGCTGCATCAGAACATGATGGTTGTTTCCACAGTGTAAATTGAATGTGTGGTGAAGGGCGGCCTGTGACTCATCGCCTCTTGCTGTCTCTAGTTATTAGCTGTCTGATGGTGATGTGGTTGCACCACTTTCTATGCATGGCTGCAAGGGCATGGTGTTGTGACACTCATTTGAACTATGCAAGTCTTGATTTTAAAAGACGCTTTGGGTTGGAAAGTTAGAGAGGTTATAAGTGAATATTTAGGCTGGTTTTACCCCTTCTGTTTGAATGAATATTAGGTGGTCAAAGAATAAGGCGTACCTGTTTCATGTTTATACATTCTAGTATACAGCTGATATTCTAGAGGCTAATTTCCAGTTGTTCCCCAATTCTATTGGATAATGTTCTTTAGCAATTCAAGCAGTGTGTTTTGAGTATGGCTTGGCAGGTTTTTTTACTGGAAAGTCATTTGTAGCTTGTTAAACGGTATGTGTTCTACAAGTCCATTTGATGCATTAGGACCATGTTAGAATACTATGGCACGCTGGCTTTTCAAGTCACACACATCTTTATTTTTCAAAACAATTTACCAAAACAAGTGCTGGACTGGTAATTGGTCATAGGCAATTGTGAAATTTCTAGGATACTGTAGTGAGAGTAGCCATGTGAATGTCTTAATTATTCATTGGTGTCTTGGTAGCTGTATTCAGTTGGGAAAATATTTTCTGTGGACTTTATCCTTTTAAAGTAAAGATATTTCCTCTTATGAAATCAGATGCAGATAATTTTACAAGACAAATGTGAAACACCAAGTGGTTTCTTTGTAAGTTTTCTTAAAATAATGAATGGAGTTTACCAAAACTTCATGGGTTGTTTTTTGAAACCTCAGGTAACTTACAGCATAAAGCTTGGAGTGGTGAGCATCAACCCCTTTGAAAACTGTAAAAGTTAAGGCATACATAAGTGTACATAGTTATTCATCCTTTTGAGCCTGCAGTTTATAGATAGAATCTAGCAACTACTTGGAGTTTATTTAATTGGAACTATGTCATGTAATACTCTACTAATGGAAAGACTCAGTTCTTCACTGCAGTTATTTTATGCATGCACGCGTTTTAAGGCTCCCCAAGTGTTTAATGATGCTTCCTCTTTAGTAATTTGTAGATTAATTCTTTTCAAAATTTTTTTTTAGGGGCTTGTAAGAAGAAATAGGAACCTTTTCTCAAGCTGAAGACAAAGTAAAAGAAAACAGTATCATGTGTTAGAATACTGAAGAGTGACATTTCTTGGAATAGTTTATTTCTGGATTGCAAAGCAAAAGAAAGAAGAGGCTGAAAATGGGGAGAAAGAAAATACAGATCACAAGAATAATGGATGAAAGGAACAGACAGGTGAGAAACGAGGAGTGTGCTTGAACAAGTTCATCAGTAATCGTAAAAATGAATGGAAATTTCAAATAAATAAACCTCAATTCACTCTTTTAAAGCCAAACTTTTATCTTCATGTGTCTATAGACAGCATTACTGGAATACGAGTAAGGAATGGTTTTACTGCTGTTTGAGGGAAAATTGTTTTAAGTAATATCATTTACTACTTTAATTCACTGTAAAACTGCTATTCCTATTTAAAGGGTAACCTAGTCTGTACTTTGCTAGGCTGAAATATCAAGTTGAAACAGACACCTTACTTGATCTGATAGTTACTAGAAACACTTAATAATGAAGACAGAAAGGACGAGTAGTTTAGAAAGGATGTATTAAAAGCATTTGCAGCGGCCTCTTTGGTAGAGGAGTTTGACATACCTGTAGACAATGATCTGGAGTGGTTTGGATATAGTAATGATTTTTGTTAACATGTTTCTATTTAAAAGCATTGATTTGTATTCCTTGGAAGAATTGTTTTTTAGTCTTTAAAAATTGTCAGTCAAAATAGAATAGTACTCATAAGTGCACTGTTTTCAGGAAAGCTGCTGACTTGGCTGCTTTTGCCCTAACGGAGAGATGTCCTGTGAACTTGAAGTACCAGAAGCTGATGACTCTATGCAGAAGTAGTGTTTCCTCTTAACTTGTAAATTACTTCATGAAATAAGAAATAAAATCTTAATCAGATATTGAAATGTGTGGTGGAGTATCTGGAAGCTACCATTTTTAAGGAAAAATTCTGTAGAAATGGCTTACGAGCTTTAAGAATGGTTATAGTGGGTCAAAGATGCTGCTAGGCCAGTATCTTTTGTCCGGTGATGATTGTAAGCAACTAAGTGTAGGACAGAGATGCATATGTTACACTACTCTGTAATCCTTTTCCAGCTTCTAACTATTCTTAGCTCAGGGATTTCCTGAGACGGAAGTGGTTTCTGTATATTTAGTAACCATTAATGGATTTTTTTTCTTGTTGTTGCTTTTCCTGTCCCCCACCAGTGAACTTGCTCAGTTATGCTTTGAGCATTTACAGCATCTCCTGGTGAGGATTTCTTACAGGTCTATTACTTGTTGCTTCAAGAAACACCTTTTTGTTTATGCATAGTCATGTTTCTGCTAGTTAATTAGCTCTTGTATGGAAGAGGCAACAGTCACTCTGCTGTGTTTTCTTAAGTTCCCTTAAAATAACTTTCAACCTGAAGCACCACAGCTTTACTTGGCTGTTTTGATACAGAATCTATTCCAAGTCTTTGACCGTTCTTGCTACTTTCTCCTAAAGCTCTTTAGATTATTGCTACATTATTTTTGGTGCAAAGGGACTCAGAACTGCAGTGTTCGAGGTACATAGAAACCATAGACTCGTATAAAAGTGTACTGATGTTTGCTCTCAGTTCCCTTCCTAGTATTTGCTTTGCTTTTTTAACTTCTGAGCACCGACTTGATGTTAGAGTAGCATCAGAATTCCATGACACACTCTTGTTGCTGACATATTGGCTTAAAGCCCATTGTTTTGTTTGTGAAATCAGGATTGGTTTTCTCCCTGTATAACTTTAAAGCAGTGTAAACTCCAAGAATTCTATATATAGCAAGAAAAGTATTGTTGGAGTTTGGGAGGAAGCCAAGTATTGTGTTTGAACAGCTTTAATCACACAGTGACTGTATGTTTGATGTTGATAAATGTCTCGAGTACACGTAGTAAAAGTAAATGAATTAGTAACTCCAGTTCTTCTAGATCTTGCTGTAGGCACATTGAAGAGGTGGAAATTGATTCCTCCCACCTTTTTGAACTTATTTGGAGTAAGTTGAACAACCTTGGGTTTGTTCTGTGTGAAATGAAAATAATGTTATGCTATACCTTGACTTTGGTGGGGTTTGCTGGGGTTTTTTTTGGTTTTTGGGTTTTGTTTTAGTTTGGTTTTTTTTTTTACAGAGAGCTATGGGTTGGGACTTTATGGTTTTGTTTTTTTGTTTTGGGGGTTTTTTGTTTATTTTTTTTAATTTTAATCTCTGTCTCATTGTTCAGGTTGGAACAATGGAGAGGAGGAGAATAGTGTTTGTATCATTTTTAGCCCACTTGAACTAATGCTGTGACTAAGGCAAAATATAGGGATTAAATTTTAAGTTCGGGCTTTGGGATTTTTTGGCTAGCACCTTTTTAGGTACGCTTTAGAGTCTATGGTGAGGCCTTAAACTCTAACTTTAAAATGGCTTCCTTCTTGCCTTACCCTTTTTCTGTGGAAACTCAGAGATAACATGCTCCATCTTGTTTTTAAAAGGTTTTAAAAAGATTAAATAGCTTTTGTTAGTGCAGCCAGATTTTTAATGTGTAAAGGTATTGATGGTGTTCCTTAACCCCAGTGGTCCTGTGGTTTTGGTAGCTGGTGCGTAGAGTTTTAACATGCTAAAATACCCAGATGCACAGGAGATTTATTAGGTATTAATTTACTTCTCAGAATTTTTTGTTGACCCAGATGAGGAGAGCATTTAGGGTTTGTTTTGCTCCATGGAAGGTATAGTTCACTTGTGTCCCATCAGTTTTTCTATGGCATACATAGCTGGTTAGTAGGTCACTTGCGTACCTGCTTATGTGATGTCCTGTTTAAATGTTTAGTATGATGATTAGGTTTTTGTTTGAAAATCTGGGTAGAATGGGATAGAACTTAGCCTGCAGAGGAAGTTTATATAACTTATGAGGGAAGAAAAATTACTGTTTTATCAGAAGCATCTTATTTCTGATGGGATTGTATGTGAGCTCAAAACAATATATGGACCATTCCTCTGGAGGGCTACAGTTGTCATGAGACAAGTCATTGTATTATTAAGTGGTCATATCTGCTTGAATTAGCTGTAGGACATGTATCTTCATTAAGCTGAAGAGAATAAAGTTCAGTAAATTAGATATCAAAGAAGCTCAATCTTGCTGCCTTTGCTTTCTTCCCCTCACCCATTTTTTGCTGAGCAATATTAGAATAGTGCTGAGGAAGCCATTGGCCTTCAATAAAAATACATGGTTTTGTTTTAAGTGTGGTCCTAAATAGCAAGGAAATAAAAGATTTGCAAAACTGATACTCTTCTTTCTGAGTGCTTACATGAAAATTGAGTTTGTAATAATCTGTGTGCATTTAAGTAAGGATTTCAGGGGCAGCGGAGTTTGTGCCATGCACTGTCCAAACACAAAGTGAGAAATCGATGCTGGCTAAGAATCTCACAAGTAAAGTAGCCTGACGTGAGGCGAGAAAGATAGGATCTCAGTCGAGAAGTTAGAACCCCTGTTCCAGGATGAGGATACAGGTCCTCACTGAAAGTAAACTATCAGTCTTCTTGTCCAATGACTTTGCAAAGTAGTATAGCATGCTCATGTCTCACTTATGAGGCCTTTTTCCTGACAAAAAATTACCAGCAGTATCTGTATATACCCGCTCATACTTGGATAATAGTGTCTTAAGTGTCTTGTAACTGAAGTAGCAACAAAAGAACAACTATTTAAAAAAAAAACAACAATTTCCCTCAGTCACCAGAGGAATCCAGACAAAGTAATTGTTAATGTCCCATCCAAGATAGAATCAATAAATCGAGTGTTCTGAAAGAAGGCACTTTTAAAGTGGCAGAGGGGAGGAGTCTTAAGATCTGTTTTTATACACTGGCTGTATTGTGTTTTATGAGGACAGTAAAATTTCCACCTGTGTTTGGAAAAACTACAGCTCAGTGAAACCTGCATTGTTACTTGGTCAACTGGTCAGTTGAAAACTGGAATAAAGATACTAACTGAGGATGCGTCAAGATAGTCTGTCAGATATTTTGGCTTCTTGTCTCACTAATTTTTTGTAATTGTTAAAGAATAGCTAGATGAAAAGGTCTCTTGCTCTAGCTGAATCTTCAGTGTGTTGCAGCACTCTTGCATAACGTAGTTTCAGAGATAGTGCTGTATCTTAATGGAGCTTCTCAGTAAACACACTTTGAAAGTATTGGAAAAAAAAGTTATGGGAAGTACTGGCTTTTCACCTGAACAGGGATTATTCAGGCCTCGCAAAAGGCTCTGTGGTTAGTGGTCTTTAAACCCTGAGAAGTTTTGTAGTTAGAAACACTGCACACGAGGTAAAGTGGAACTATGGGTATTGTAATATGCCCCATGTTGTATATTTTCATCTTTCTATGTCTTCTGTTTATTACCTATATTCCTACTGTGGATAAGTTCTAACAATCTGGCATTTCAGACACGCATGGGCACAGTGCATTTTTGAGGGAGCAAAACACTGCTTGAGGGTGTGGTAAAACACTGTGCACTGTGGATTATGTGTGTGGTTGTTCTTAGGTTTGGGGGGGGGTTTTTTATGAACGTGGGGACTGTTGTATAACTGGAGAGGAGTCTCAGGTCCACAGCACCTCTGCAAACATTTGAGGTCAAAGAGCAAATTATACAAGTACTCTTTTAATAAGACACTTATTTTCAGTGTGTTTCATATATAATGTTGTTAGTATATTTGTCTGCATCCCTCCGAGTCTGTTTATGTGGTGGGAAGTATTTGTAATATGGATAATACTTAAAGTACATGCATGAGTTACTAGGCTCTGGGAAAAATGTCTACAGGTGTGTGTACGCAGTATTTTCCCATCTGTATTCCAAAAACTTGATGTACATCTAGGTAATTGACACATTAAACTATAGAAACCCAGTTCATCGATGTCTTGCAAAAGTATTGTCACTGTTGTCTGTTGAACAAATAGGCCATGTAGGTGCTCAGCTGTGAGACAGGCATCCTTTGAATTGTTATGTGAATGTGGCTTAGACGTAGGTGTTCTGTTCAACACCGAAGTTCAGATTGAAAGCCTAGATCCAAAATTAACATCTTTATTTAAAAGGTCTCAGGAAATTCACTTCATAGTAGCAGATTAAGTGCCTCTCTGAGATACTTAATACCTTTACTAAGTGTCCTCTTGTCTTTTACAAAAAGTTGGCCTTAGCATTACGCCTGTAATTCGTTTGACTTGATATGGAATACGTTGATACTCTTACATCTCTGACTAACTGAAATATTTTGAAATTAATGTTTTTAAAACTTTTTTTTTCTTACTTGATGGTGATTTTTGTAACTGAGTGTCTTTCCTGCCACCCTGATGGGTGAATGCTCTTTTGTGGTGATCCAAAATGGATTTATTTCCTCACAGCAATTCTCATTGGACAGAATGATTCTTCCATGATGTTCCCAAGTGGTAGAAAACAGCTTAAAAATATAAGTGAATCTGATTAGAGAAATTAGTAGCAACGAAATAAGTGTATTTCTTAGCTTTTCATATTTGGAAATCATATTAGATAGCAACATTGTACTTCCATTGAAATTCCTGTTTTCTTTGGTTTCATTAGAATTAAGGTTGTGAGTAACTTGTAAGTTACTGAATAACTAATCATCACAGAAGAAAAGCACCTAGAAAGTCTGTTGGTTAAACAGAAGGAAAAACAGTTAGAGGATCCTGCAGACTTTAGCTCTCCTTGGTAATTACATGTTCTCTCCTTGGTACCAGTGGAAGGGTTGGGGCGTGTAATTGATAAGCTTAGGCTAATACAGGGCACTAGCCCTGAAAGTGTCACCAAGTGTAACAGGCAATCTCTTAAGCTTGTGCATGTGTACAGTTATGTCATTTGTTACAAGGAAAAAATAGGCTCAATTGATATATTCCTTGAATGCTTGGTTATAGTCCTCTATACCCTTGTCATGTGTTTAAAAATCATTATTCTTTCTTTTTTAGGTCACCTTTACAAAGAGGAAGTTTGGATTAATGAAGAAGGCGTATGAGTTGAGTGTACTCTGTGACTGTGAAATCGCACTCATCATTTTTAACAGCTCTAACAAACTTTTCCAGTATGCCAGCACTGATATGGACAAAGTTCTACTTAAATACACAGAATACAACGAGCCCCACGAAAGCAGAACCAACTCAGATATCGTTGAGGTAACAATATGAAAAGAAACATCAGTTTTCTTATCTCCTCAGTACTTCAAATATAGAGCAATATAGAGTATTTTAAGATATTTTAACCAAATGTATTTACATCTTGAAAACCTTGTCATAAAGTGTAAACAACTGTGTTTAGTCTGGTTTCACTAAGGCAGTAAGTCTTCTTTACAGCCGTGTTGTTTTCCCATCTGCCCCCCATCCCTTGCTAGTTTCTGGGAAAGGTGTTTGATTTCAACCACATTTGGCAATGGAAATAAAGGTGCGAAATATGGTTGTTTTTCTGGGGGAGGGAGAGGAAGATGTGTTCAAGGCTGTAATGAAAAAATCAATGAAATGGAGAATAAGATGTAAGGAGTGCCCTCAGCATAACAGGCAGTTATGGTTGGCCCCTCTTCTGAGGAAGTGACCACTTTTACCAGTCAAATGTGAAATCAGCCACAGCCTGTGCTGCCTCTTGTTCAGCCAAAAAGATGTGAGTCTATGGAACAAATGGACTTACGTTTGTCACCCAGTCACTATGTTTTTCAGTTAAAACACAGCAGTATAAGAACTGTAGTTTCTGCAGAAATAGAATAACGTGAATATATTTACCCAAAGGTCTTGGTTTCATCTATTTTAATTATGATACTTGTGCTTTAAATAGAAACATTCCTGTGCGTGATTTCTAAATTAGGTGTAGTAGAAATCAGGGATTTTCTTGACAGTTGGAGCCTTTATGTACTTAACTGCATTTCAGATAAGAGTCATGCCTCCAGTAGTCCTGTAAATAGACCAAAACAGGTGGCTGTCTTAAGTGTTTAATTTAAATTCTGAAGTTGTCTTCTGAACAAGCATCTTGCTTTTGAGGAATAGTGATTAGCCTTGTGTAACTGAAGCGAGTCTATTGCTGAGGGGATTGCTGAATACAGGGAGGATGCAAGCTGATCTTGAAAGTAAGTTTTCAAGCAAAAATCAGATTGACAGAACTGAGAAATAGACAAAAGCCTCTTTTTTTTCTTTCCCTTCTCTTGAGAAGATTCTGTGCTAATTTGTCAACTGCCTTTTGTGATCAGAAAGAAAACCTCCCCAACTTTTCTACAGCATTGAGTACTAATAAGAGGGATAACACAAGCTTTGAAGAGTTGAAGGAGTCTTACTTAGTCACTGGATTAGTTTAAGTAAGGGAAGAGCCAGTGTAGAGGAGGGGAAAACCTAATTCTTTCAAGATGAGCTTTTAAATGTGACAAATGTCAATTAGAGATAGGGATGCAAGAAAGTCAGGTTGATTTTTTTTTTTTAAGCTTCTACCTCTGAGGCCTCTTCCTATTATGACTTTTAATAGTGCTTGTTCTCATTATTAGGATTAAGAACCTCTTCCCAGATAATTTCTGTGCAAGGTGCCTGTAGTTTTTGTGGTGGTTTTGTTGGTGTTCTTTTTAACCATTGTCAAATGTTTGACTCTTGGCAACTACATAAAAAAGTGCAGCAGATACCCAACTGTATACGTGGTTTCTGTTCTGTGGGAATGTGCAAGGACTTCTCTGCAGATGCTATCTGATTTTCTCTGTACCTTTACTGTACTATTCTGGTTTGGGATTTGGGACTTCACACACATTTTTCAGACATAGTAAAATTTATGAATCTCAGTCTCTTCAGATCAGTTCTGTGTGCTTTTTAGTCTGATTGAATGTTTTTGATTTTTTTCTTTCTTAGGAAAAAGTTGTTTAGCCAAAGAGGTGAAAGTGTTTACCTTCTTGCAGAGAAAATAGGTTTATTAAGTTTATGGCTGTGTTCTGGATGGAAAAGTTAAATCGGTTGGATGAAATATTTACAAGATAGAGTGGTGGGTTTTTTCTCTGTTGGGGAAAAAAGGTCATGCATACAGTACTTCAGAGATACTCTGTGGTTTCACTTTTTTGCGACTGATTGCGTTTCAGATTTGCTCTCTGTGGTAGTTTTGTGGTTTATTAGCTACTGTTCTTCAGACAATTATGCAATATCATTCATGGTTGGGTTCGGATGGTTAGCTTCCCACCTGAAGTAAATAATGTCTTTAATTTATAAAAACCACTCCTTTTCAGTGGAAAATTATCTACCTTTTTTCTTAACAACAGAGCGGAATTGGTTCAGTGGAGGATATGATGTGCTTTGGAGCAGATGCAGTGACAGATAAAGCGCAGGCAGGGAAGAACAGGGGAGGAGAGATGAGGTGAGGGGAAGAGTATGACTCCTGTATTTAAGCAGTAGCAAGTTGCCAAAAGCTCAGTACTTGATGTAGTTTCACTATTGAGAGATACTTGTGGCATGGTAGGGGTGAAGCTACACCACCTGTATTTTGGAAATGTTCTTAAAGAATAGTGTAAAATGACTTCTCCTTATTGTGCCTGTGTAGAAATACATTTTTAATAAAATTTACACATACATACACGCGCACACACACAAAATTTATCAAATATACTAAACCAATTCAGAATAAATAATTCCATTTTAAGGAGTTATGGCTGATGTATGTCTTAGTTAACATTTTAGTAACTTATTTGCCCCCTTGAATATGACAGGTGGTAGTTATTGTGACGTGGATTCACAGTGAAACTTGTTTTGACCCATTGTGTTCCTGTTACACACGACAAGAGGATTTATGTACTGTGCTAGAAGGAAGCTAATTCTACACAGCTCTGAAGGGAGGAAACAAATCTTCTATTACTTATTTTCAGTCTTGGATAGATGGCAATGTTGTAAATGATTAAATGAAATTGATGAGACACGGTCCTCTCACAGATGCCTCCTGTTCAGTTTTGGCATAGGAATTGCATTTGTATGCCCAGAGCTTGCTGTCTTCTGTTGCTGCTGGAACGTTTGTGTGAAAACATAGTAGGAGGGAGAGTGCTGGCATCTTAAATGGATGCTAGAATTATTTTGATACATACCCTTATATCTTTTACTGTACACATTATTGTGATGTGAATGCTCTGCTGCTGTCCTGTACTTATTTTCTAATTTTTTTGACCTTTTATGTGTTTGTTGATCCCATTTTTACTTACGAATTCCTGTAACAGTTTTTTTGTTGTCCCTTCCCCTCCTTTTTCCCATTCAGTTGCTGAACATTCTACTTATCAGTAAATTGTTGACTTCTTTACCGATTTCCTGCCAGGGGATTTTGGTTTGTTTTAGTTTGGTTTTTTTTCTCTTTGGTAGGTACTTGGTAAGTGAGTAAGGAGGATGGGTTTTCAGCCATACTCCACACAAGTTCTGGGAAGAAGACTTCCTTGCTTATGAGGAGCAGGCATAATTGGTCTAGCATTGTTTAAAAATAATTTCTGCACCTCTCTGAAATACAGAAGGCAAACAAAAACACAGCTGTTGTTGGTGAGGACACTGAAACTTTGCTGGAGTTGCTTATGTTCTGACATTTTTAGTAAAAGGCATTTACTCAAGAGGTGGCCAGTATACTGTTTCATTTCAGCCTCATGAAAGGCAAAACTCTATCTTCTTCTGCTGAGATTCCAAAATAACCTTTTCATAAGATTTCCGAAATATAAAGTATCATTCTCAAAATTCTTGGTCTTGAAGAATGTGTTCCTTTTCACATCAGGTGAGGAGTGTTGTTCTGTTGTACAAGGTTTTATTCAGCTTTTTTTCATAGTTATTTGAGTGGAACCCTGTGGTCTTGCACTGGTTAGATGGACCATATGTATGGATGGACCATAATCCAGATTTCTGAGAAAACAGATGTTTTCATCCAGTATGTGGTTTTGAATTCTTGAAATATTAGGATCGTGTGCTTAGTTTTACAAAACTGTAATAGCACAGTTTAACATTGTTAACACTGTAGTGCTGTCGATGAGTTGGAGGCCTTGCTGTAGGTCTTAGAGCATTTGATGCTTTAATATTCATTGACTTTTTTTCTGTAGCACGTTATTCTTGGCAAGTAATTATTTTTCCTGGAGAAAGTAGTATTGTACTTCTGCAGAGTAAAATGGGAAGGATTTCAGGTTTATCTGGATTCTGTATCCATATAGTTGATGGAATGTTTTAATGTATAGAAGACAATTTGAGACATTGAAGGTTCATCCTTTTTTGATCCAAAAGAAAAGAAGGAAATGAACAGGCAGTATACTCGGTCATCTTTTGCATAGAGGATGTATTGCAGATTCTCTGCAAGGCAACGCTTCCATGCTGGGTCCTTCTGCCCCTGAAGAGGGCCTCAGAAAGTAACAGTTGTTTCATTGTTCCCTCTCTTCCAGCCTTGCTTTTTCTGGGAGTTGAGATTTGAAGACAGGCTCTCTTGCCTGTTTAGCGTGACTTTTTATCTCTTTTCCCATGCTTTCATGTTCCTTGACTGATAGAAAAAAAAGGGGTTTATTTAACCTGCTCTTGGCCGTGGGTAGATGGGTTGTGCTCCTTCTGTCATATCATCCACTCAGACTGAGGTGATGTCATTTTTAGGAGCCTGTCTAAAATATGACCTACTTTGCTGGTTGGCATCTGTACCCAAGAGAATTTTGGAGAGGTGTCAGTTTAATGAGCCTCTTCATGCTGTATAGTTTAGTGCTGTATTCAGTATAGTACGACGTGTTGTGTAAGGCCTGTACCCCAGTTTTTAGCAGTTGTCCTTGAAGTATGTTATAATCTGTAATAAAAATTGTAATAAAGAGGTATTAAAAAAAAACCCCTCTATCCTGAACTATATCATGTAATCACTGTGAACATACTCATCCTTTTAAAAAGGATGCTGTATTGGAATAATCATACTTGTTTCTTGGTTTAAGTTGTAGCAGGTGATTGGGATGTTTGTTTTAAATGTTATAACATGGAAAAGATGCCTCTAAATAGGAAGTAACATTTGTGATGCCTTGATGTGATAGTGGTCCTGTCATATTTTTGACGAAACAAGACAGAAAGCAGTTAAGTGTACCTGCCGCTACTTATGGTGCTCTAAGCCAATTTAATCTTATAGAATCTGTATTCAGTGCATTATCTTGCATTAAAATACCAAAAAGGCACTATATTTTCTTTCACAAAAAAAATTAATGAAGAGCTGCTGTAGGAGCAATACATATTCTTTAGTCATAGATGTTTATAGTATCAGAGATGTGATTGTCAGATCGTGCCTTTCAGTAAGCATGGAGAGCTCATCTGCACATGCAGAGCCTGCAGCACAAAGAAGCAGATGCATCTCCACAGCCAGATGGAGCATATGCCAAGAGACAAGCATAACAGCGTGGGGAGCATAAACAGAAAAGTTGGTGTTGAAACACTGTGTTTATAAACCAAAAGCTTTTTGCTTTTGTTATTTTTTTTTTAATCCAGATTTCTCCACTTCTCCACCGTTGCTGCTTTTCCAGGCTATGGATTACTGACATGTATTTTGAACTGTTACTGGTATGTCATACAGTGTAGTATGGGGTCTTAGGGCATTTTGGTAGCACTTGAATTGCTTCATAACTACTTCTTTTTAAATTCAAGTGAACTTCATGCGGAATTGAAGATCTGACAATTGTGTGCCAGTACCCATGGATGTACACATGAAAATTTGATGAGAAAGGTGTTCAGTTAATTGATCCTCTTTCCTTCCTTGGTGGATATCTGGTGTATTAAATCTAGATACACACTTGGCAAGCAATTCAGGCTTCCATATGCTGCTGTTCAAAGCTAAAAAGTAATGTGGTGGAAATTGGATCACATCCTTGAAAAACATATTTATTTGGAATGCTTTATTAGAGAAGTTACATGGCAAGTTATTAAACCTTTTTTTAAAAAAAGGAAGAGAATGCTCTACAACTAGATTCAGTTGAAAATGAAAACTGATGCTTAATGTAGGTGACTAGAATCTTCAAATTTAGATGTCCGATCAACACAACTTTATAGAACTGAGATAGTGCTGAGAGGCAGTAGTGTGCCTGATGGTTAGACACACACCAGGGATAGTAGGAAGGCTAATTGGTTGGTGGTGTTTTCCATCTCTTCGTATCGGATGGAGGATTGCCAGGAGTGGACTAGATTTAGAAGGCAGGAAGGGGAAGAAAAAAAATAAAAAAAGCAAAAAGCTTTGGGCTGATAGAAGAATATGTATAAGTATTCTGAATAGTATTAATATTGTTGCTTGGACCACTTACTTTGGTCTCCAGATAGTGTGGACCACGCTGTGGAAATCAGTGGTATACGCTTAAAAGAAGGAAGGAGCTTAATCATAGTGTCAGTGAAGTAAGGAAATGACTTTGTAATCTGCTTGTGATGCTGAGAAAATGTAGGCATTATTGAGCTTGATTTGGTAAATTATTATGTAAATGTAATTATACTGCATATAACATCTCAAATAATTTGAGACGTTTGAAGGAGTTGATTGAGTAGGATTCATGTATAGTTAAGGACTGAAATCTTGCTTTCAGCTTACCTTAAAATGAGAGAAAATGCTTAAAAACGGAAGTCGTCTGGAATATGATGAATCAAAAACTTAAATATTTAAAAATGTATGTGTATATATATGCATAGTAGCTGGAATCTATTATTTCCTAATAGAGATGTTTACTGTAAACCTGGCTTGTAGATAACCTATGGTTTGGGGGTTTATTTCGTACTTGGGGTTCAGGATGAAACAACTTTCTTGAGAAGTTTAATGTGCTCAAGGTAGTAAGTATTAGTTTTGAATACAGTCACAGAGACGTTGGAAGTTTTTCTGAAATGCATCTTTAGGTATAGTTTCTGTTGTATTTTGCTAATAGTGATTGTGCTTAGCTTTGTTATTACTACTAACTTCATGTAATTTCAGTTCTCTCCTGCAGTGGTCCTGTGACTGTTAGACTGGTCAGAAATAAGCTGTGATGTCTTCCTCCTTATTTTTATTAATAAACTAACAGAAAACTAATCACTTAATTTATGAATAACAGCTTCTTTGGCTGTACATCAAGTAGAATCTCCAGTTGAATTGAATGGCTCTTCAGGAAGTTGTGCTGCTGTAAGGACCAGAATCTTAAATCTATGTAGAGATTAGTAGATCTTTGTACGGTACCTTTGTATGAACCCTGCTGGTAGGTGATGTGGCTGTATTTTAGGAACCAAGATATATTTGTACTTCAGCAAGGAGACACACTAAGAGTTTGTGTGTTTTTCTCTTTGAGAATTTCTTTTCCCCACTTAGGTTTCCCTCCTTTAAAAGGGGTATGGATGATATCATAGGTCCAAGTATCATTAGTAAAAAGAAAGTACCTGAATCTTTCTTGTCCTCATTACAAACTATTAGTGTTTCAACCTGGCTGTCTTAATGAAATGGTTAATTGTCTGCTGAGCGAGATGTTTGGTCAGTGTTTTAAAATCTGTTCATGGACCAGAGGTAATTTCTTCCTTTCTTCCTTTTCCGCCACCTTCTTATAGGTATCTGATAAGAAGACATAACTCATACATTAAACTTTCTCCCTTCTCCTTCCTGCCTCCATCAAATGCTGTTACCTTTTTTCTTGATTTTTACATGAAACCCTTACCAACAATAAATAGAGGTAGCTTAATAGGTATAGTAGATGAGTTGTTAACATCATAGTCTGGAAGATGCAAGTTTCTAAGTAGAGCTGGAGTAGCGCTTGTTGGCGTACTCTGGCAGCAGTTGTTATGAGCACAGATAACCATTTTCTTTGAAACGATTTAAAGCGTGATGTGATTCAATTCCCATCACTACCTGCATATGTGGTTACAAGCTACACAATCAGTGAAATTCCCAGAGATGTGCTCTGGTTCTTAGAACAGTTCTGAATGTGACAGATGTGACTACAGCACAACTGCTCAGTGTTCTGCCCTGCTGGTTGGTGGTGTAAGCTTGTTGCTGCAGTCCTGAAGTGTAGTCTTCTATTTGAACAGAGAGTAGCACTATTTAAAGGTTCTTCCCTCAGTTTCTACAGTAGTAATGTGAGTTGTTAGTATTTCAGTTTGGACAAAGTAAAAATTGTGTGTCTCATAGAACTCTGGGCATGTTAACTTTGACTTACCAGTCATAGTTACTACATCTTGTAAATGTCATATCAGTGATATAATATTTCATGTAGGAGCATACATGTTTGCAACTTCTAGTGTAGACTATGGAATGTTAGTTAAATTAGTAGTAATATAAATTTTAATATTTAATTTGTTTTACTGGAATTATTTGTTAGTTAATAGGAAATGAATAACATTATTAGTAAAAACCTCCCAAATTAATTTGGAATATTGTGAAGACCATTTAGATCGAAGCTCCTACATATTGTCCCACTTGAAAGCTCTTCTGACTGTAAGAAACCAGTGCAGTTTAAAGCTCTGCTCTTTTTTGCACTGACTTAGAACTCAGTACTTGCTGAGCATAATGACTTGTTAAAAAAATATATAAATCAAGCATGCCAAAGCCAGTCTTTATCCAACATTGACATGAATTACACATGATAAAGTTTACTTATTTTGCTGTCCTCGATTCCTGAACAGTCTTTTTTTCTCTGCATCTCTAGGTCCCATCTTTGATTTCCCACCCCCATTTCAGGTTAGGTAAGGACAATCTTCAAAGAGGTGCTTTGGCTTTTGAATAATTCACTCTAAGTGAAGGTTATGCAAGGAAAAACATATTAAGTATATTCCTTTGACACGTAACTGAGAAGTTCAGCATTCAAAACATGAGTTATGACATACTTCTTACAGCTTTGTGTCTTGAAATCCTACATTCTATTTTTTTTCTTTAGTAAAAATAGGGATGTATCTGCTTGTATCCTGCCTAATTTCTGGAGAAGCTCACTGCTTTCTGCTTCTGTTCATACTTACCTCTGTTGGCATTTCCAAGTACCTGCTTTCAGTTGTCTTATTAAACTTGCTTATTTTGGGGTTTACTAAATATTCTGCAGTGATGTTGGGATGTTTGTGTGTGTGCACACCCCAAACTTGTTCCTACACATACTTTAAGCTTTTTGTCTATACAGTTGGATGCCTTTCTAGGTGGAGAAAAAAATAAAAATGGCAGTCCCATACCAGTATTGAAAATAATTGAAGCTTGTTCTGGTAGATGTTAGTATAACCAGTACCCATAATCTTACATGGGAATGTTATTTTAATAATTGTATAAATCTTTAGAGTCCACTAAACATTGTCTTTGGGAGTAGTTGCTATTTGTGTTGTAATTTCCATTTCTGATAATGCTATGTTGTCTAGAGTAACTAGACTTTGAAATAGTTTCTGTTATCCTTTCCAGTTTTCAAGCTGTAAAAAGAAATTCAGAAGAAGAAATGTTTGGAATAGCATTTTGATGTTACTGCATGGGCAGGTAGACCAAAAGAAAACCATTTTTAAACTATCATTGAATTGTAATCAGAGTTTAGGATATTTTTCTTGGCAAATCATGAGTAGGAGATAATATTTTTACTAAAGAACTTCTATAAGATTATGGAGGATGTTATGCAGATAGTTTACTACGCTTGGAAACTTCTCATGTTCCATATGGCTTATCTGCAATATACTGTTGCTCAAAGGAGGCCTTCAGTTGGCTCCTGCTGTTGCTGATTTGTATTTTAACCATTGCAAGTCTGTGAAGAGGTACACTGGGAGGATGTGCGTGTAGAGATGTATCTTTTGTCACTTAGGGCTTTTTTCAATCCTTACTTAAGTGCCATAAAATGTCTCTTTGAACATACTAACATAGAATGGTGTTTTGCCTGGTTTTACTATTTATTTTTAGCATTGCTGACTATATTCTCTGATGTATAGTTTTCTTCCTGAAGATGAACATACTTTGTCTCTCATTTTTCTTTAAAAGATTGACTAAGATTGACTTAAACTGGCAATTTTGTGTTCTTTGATGGGAAACTCTAGTTGATGGTACCCTCTGTAAAACTGGCCAAATGAGAACCTTCTTAGTGGTAGCGGTACCAAATTTAATAATTCAGTAAATTGTGTAGAAAGTGAAGAAAAATGCATCAAATATTAGACTTGTAGAGCTTGGCTTAGCTTTCACCATGGAAAGATTATTGTCAGTGTTAATGACAGTATTAGTCACTTTAAGTCTCAAGAAGTTCATTTAGGAGTATGCAATCCAGCTTGTTTATAGGTCAGCAACTGCATTGTAGAGTCCAGAGTTCACAGGCAGTGTTTCTCAAAAATCACAAATATAAGTAAGGACCTTCTCTATCTTCTGTTCCAGTGCATTGTGTAATATTCTGGTGTTGAAAAGAGGAGTGGATTTTATGGCCTATAAAAATTGTTGTTATTTTGTAATTGCTTGTGGTATACCTACTTAAATTAATGTTTCACACCAAAGATGCTTCAAGTAACAATTTAAGCTTCGTACAATATCACCTCTAAAAACCTTTTGTGTGTGTTATTTTATATAATTGAGAGTTTGAATCCTGAGTGCCATCTTTATCATATCTTGGAGGAATTTGACAGTTAGATTTCAGGTTTGGCAAGCTGGGGATACATGTTAAAATTTGCCAGATACTGGAAGCGCTCCAACTTTTGAAAAAAGACCGTGTCTTTTCTTGGAGTGGTAGCAGGGACACTGATAAAATTTAAAATCATGAGCATTTTACATTTCTGAATGGTGAATACCTTTGTCTAAAACGGAACATAGCAGAGCCATGCTTTTCCTTATATTTTATGGCCTATTGGTAGGCAGACTTGTATTTTTTTGTGTGTACTATCCTGGAGTAAGTAATGAATCCAAAACTTTTTTTTCTTCAAACACTGTAATGTTTGGCCAAGAAGTTAAATCATTGTAGCAATCTTTGTTGAAGCACTGTACTCAGAAATTTTGATACCTGGCTTTTTTTGCATAATATTGATTATTTACTTTTGAAATACCACTACTAATTGAGCACAGGTATGAAAAATATTATTTAAATAAGTTAAAAGTAGAGTATGTCTATTTTTCAGATTGTATTTAGTACACATCAGTTTGACTGGGGAGCTTGCAGAAGGACTAATGAGGCCTTGTTCTTGTTAAGCTCTCCAAGTTGCTTTGCTTGTGGAAATGTCTGTCATAATCTAATTTGACCTCCTATGCACTGAAGTTTTGAAAGCTGGACACAACTGTGCTTTATTTACTGTGCTGGTTTGGGATGTATGTATTTGTGGCTATAATTAGAACATGAAATTCTAACCGATAGCATAGCAGAATGTAATTGAAAGTGTGTCCCTGTTGCTGAAAGGAGTAGTAATTAGGGCTAAACTTACATTGGCTTCCTAACTCAAAGGGTAGGAAGACAGCTTCATAATGAAATTTGCAGGCACTTCAATGGTTGAAGTAGAGAACATTAATAGAGCCCAAGGAAAATTTAAAAAAATCATAAAAATTACATAAAACAGTCTGGTACTCTGACTATGAAAAAAAAAATTGGGAGCCTACAGAAATAATGCTGATGAACTTCAAACACGAAACGCTGTTACCGAGTTGAGTGAAATGGTTTTTCTTTGGCTATTCACTTTTAATGTGTATGCCACACTTAGGATTTGCTCCTGCTTCTATTTTAGATGGGGGCAGCACTACAAGGTCAAGCCCAGAATCTGCAGAACTGTGTTGTTACATAGGAGGAAAGAAATGGAAATGATGATACTTCTGAAGCCAAACTGACCTGCAGGAAGTTTAAAACCAGTAAATAGATTTCAGTGGTTTAAGAGTGTTCCTCAGATACTTGAATGTTTCATACATAATAGGGGATAAATGCTTATATGTAAAGGATAATGCACCATGGTGTTGTTCAGGGTGATGAACATGAAATATTTTGTGTTGTAAAAGAAGAGAAATCCAGCCTTGTTTTAGGCTCAGCTTCTTGATAGTAATGTGTTTGCTTATAGGAAGCAAGTAAAGCATTTGTCATGCTCTCAGCGTGGCTTTTTTGCTGTATGTAGAGTCTGTAGCGATATATGCAGTTCTTACCCAGTGAAATCTCTGCTGTGGGAAAGGAGCTAAACTGCACTGAGGGAATGTGCCCTTTTCCTCTCACTGATGTTTCATATAAAAGAATGAAATGGGTGGGAATCTGGTGCTTGGAATATTGTATTTGTCCTTCATTTTGTGAATATCTTGGGGAAAAGGAGTGCCGTTTTAAGTAGGATGTGATTATCAGTGGCTGAGGCGATGGTTTGCTTTAAGGTGGTCTGTAAGATCCTGCTCTTCCTGTGACAGTGAGTTCTTAGTGCCAGTCAGCCATCAGCCAGCACCCACAGAGCTTTCAGCAGCTTCCTAAAAGCCTTGAGAAATAACCTTATAGCGTGGATCTCTAATCATCTGCAGAGAGGGAATGTAAGACTGATCCTGAAGGCTACAGTATGGATAAATAGCTCTCAGGTATCCTTGGATCTCTGTTTTAGGAATTATTTTTCTTTGTTTCTGGACACTGATGGGAAAGGAACTATTGCAGCCTAGGCTAACAGTACTGACTTTGTTTTATTGGCCTGAGGTTGCAGTGTTACAATCTTTGGCCTCAGTGATCTTATTATTCCCATCTCAGACGAGAATGATGCTCAGTCCCATCCCTCCTGCACAGAGCTATGTGAGCACTTGGTGACTGCACTTGTGGGTGAGGTACCTTTGGAATGTGGAAGTGATAGCCATGTCCTTTCCCTCTCCACTACGGCATGGAAGCTCTGTAAAGCACCAGGAAACTGTTTATTGGTGTACAGGCCCTAAGGGTGCAGTGGTAATATTTGGCAGTACTAATAGAGCCTTTCTGAAAATTACAGTTTTTAAAAAAGTATTTATTTGTGCTTCTTCATAGCTTTTCTGTACTCTAACTGCAACAGCAGAATCAGAACTAACTACTGGTTTTAAATGAAAGGTTTGCCTTTTCCAAAGTAAACAACTTTCTGTTTCTATCTTAGTCAAATTTTGGAAATGTTTTTGTTCATGATTTGGGATGAAACACCAACAAAAATCCTATTTGGCCAGCTCTGGTAGCAAGTGCAAAAATAGAGCTGTTGACATGAGGCGTAGTAGCATTGATAGCAAAAAACATTTCCTTTTTGTGTAACATTACAAGAAACCCAAGGCTGAAAACGTTTTGAATGAAGTGACACTTTTTTGTGGTTGATAACACTGTACCACTGTATGAGGTCATCCTATTTGTATGCTTTAAAGCAGAAAAATATTATTTCCTGAGGTGACAGTGAGCATAATCAAGTTCTCTACAGTTTTGCCAGTGCTGGTAAAGAGCCCAGATCACTCCTATGAGAAGTCTTGGCTTTTTAACCACACTTGCTGAGTTGGAGCAAAACCCATGCTGATCATGCTCTTTTAACCATTAGTAATGTCCTTTCAGAGTCTGATATCAAAACCAGAATCTTTCATGGGGAGGAGGCAGTTGGGGGTTCATCACTGAACTTCATTTCTAGTAGTAGTAATTTATGTTTATTAGTTCAGAGTTGGTTTCCAGAACTGCTGATGACCAGTTTATTGAACCAGTGTAAGTTTTTGTGAGAGGAACTGCGTGCAGCTGGGCTGGAACAAGCCATGGAGGTGGTGACTCGATTTCATGCTGTGGAGACTCAGCAGGCTTAAAGCTCCTGCATTTTGTGTTTCTCTGTTGGAAGCTTGTGCTAAGATAATTGCACTGTGATGGCTGAATGTCATCTTTGATTCCTCATGGATCATACGACAGCTAACTTCAATGTATTTTTGTACTACTTGGTATCTTTATTATCAGTTTCAGTAAAACTTATGTTGAATTATAGGGAGAAGCTAATTTTTTGGTTGATGTTTCGTATGAAGTCCTTCATCTGTTCCTTAGATGCTTCTTGCCAAGGCATGATTCTTTGCTGTAATTAGTAAAACACAGTGCAGTTAAAAATTGCTTTGCATATGTGTGGGGAAGTTCAGGAAAGAACTGGGGCTTTTACTCTGTGTCCTTGAGTGAAATATTCAAACAGTTCATAGCTACTCCAGACATTCTCATACAGTGTTGTCATAAGCTCTGCCATTCAAAAGAACCAACCAAGCAAACAAAAACCGACAAAAACCCACCCCAAACCAAGTTAAGCTAGAAGTTGTAATATTTGCATATTTCAGTTTTATGCAGTGGAACAAAAAGCAGTGTAAAACTTCTGGGTCATTCTGCAATACCAAGATGACCACAGCTGTCTGGAACATTTGTATAGCAACTTTCTGTGACGCAGCTCTATCTTTGAGTTTGCTTGATTCTTTAAAAAAAAGACTTCATAGCTATGTTGGTTCAACATAATTACTTCACATCATTTTGTGACTCAAAGCAGTTTTTTTTCTTTCATCAGTTAATCTAGTCTAATATCAGAGCTGCACAGTCTCAGTTACTGAAGGCACAATACAGGGTGTTGGCAAACATGTTGGAACAATTTACTGTAATTTTGGCTAACTCCTAGAGGATGTGGAAAGTAATACAGATTAACTTAAAAGGCTACATGTTCTCTTGGATGATCTGGAAATTAAGATTTAACAGCAGAAGGTAATTGCAGTGAGCATCCAATAGGAAAACATTGATATTTAACATTCTTTTTCACTCTTGTTGTAGTAGGAGAACTATATTTGTTAGCCTCAACTGCAAACCCACTGATTTTTATTGTAAACAGGCTTGTGTATCACAGCAGAGATAGAAAGCTTTCTTCATGTTACACAAGTCAGATTTGGTCTCACTGTTTTCTATTGCCTCCTGCTGTCTTCAGAGTTACTAAAATATCAGTTTCCATGATAATATCTTGGAAACAGCTCAAGGAGGACAAGTTATTTACATTAATCACAGAAATAACAAATTTTAGCTGTAGAGAATCCTGCAGGTGGAGTCAGCTCTTGTTTATGGAGTTAGGCTTTCCTGCATCCCGCCAGAGGTATTCCCAGTAGTCATGGCCTGCCCTGTTTTCCCTGACCAGGGACCAGTTATCTGTGAGAAAGCTCAGGCTGGGCTGTCTTGCATAGGCTTCGCCTGCCCATGTGAACAGATTACAACATTCCGCTTGTTGGTCTGAGCTGCAGAGCAGAAATGTTTTACTGTTATGTTACTGGGCAATGATAAAGTTGGCAGTCTTTTTATGGTTAAGTCTTTAAAGTGGCAGTTCATGGTTTAGTGATAAGGAGACAGAGCTTTGGATATCAGACACAGACTTCTTATCTGTAACAGTGAACCATGGCTTAAATCCTTCCACAATGACAGGAACCCCATCTGGAGTGAAGGTTTCCAGAATCTTAAATGGGAGATACTGAGGCATTTTCCTTCCTTATGAGTCAAAGTGGAGTTAACCCCATTGTTATAAAAAATAAAAATAACTGGTGGCCAAGAGGAAGGATGCATTTTTATTTTTAACTAATTCTCTTCCTTTATATTAGAACTTTGAGTATGACTTTCAGACAGATCCGGGAGGGTGAATTGGCAGCATTGAGCTTAAAAGCTTTTACTGGATTGTTTTAGAGTATCGAAAGGAGTACTAATAAAATTCCCATTCTGCAATGCTTAAACTTCCTCCAATTAATTTTTCACAAAAGTGGTGAACTCGACAGCGTATGTTTCTTGCAAGATCTTTCTTTATAGTATCCAAGTACATCTTCTAGTCATGTCTTGGGCACTGGGGATGTGTGCTGATGCTGAGCACCATGTAAAGACGTTTTGATTCTATTCATAGAATTCTGTGGGCTGCAAGGGTTAAATGTAATCCTGATTTTACAGTGTTAACGTTTTCTCTGGTGATATCAAAGTGTACAAGACTGGCAGGCTGACTTGTTAGGAGGGGCTGAGAGGGTTGACAGGCTCTGACCTTGAGAGGCTGAACAGCCAGCCCTTGTATGGCCAAGTCCATATTCATGCCCAGCTGATTGGCCAGAGGGGCAGGATCAGTGCTGTGACAGGTGCTGGAGGAAGCTACACCTGTTTTCCCCATATGCTGATTTAGTGATTGCATTTTTGTGGGAGTTCCAGATACTGTGTGGGATATGTGGAGCAAGCCAAGAAACTTGAGAAGGAATTAAAGCTTATGGTGACCTGTGATATTAAAGAATTTCAGATGGCATAATTTAATTTTCAAGTACTGCTTTAAAACTGAAGTAGCGATAGGCAGTGTTTTACATATACATGAATAGTGAGAAAGTCTTACATATCTTGATTGTACTAAAAGTTAGTAGATAGTCCTTTAATAAAAAAGTGCTGATGAATACAATAGTCTAAATTAAAAAAATAGTTTTATTTTTAAATCATCAATGCAGTGTGTTGTGGAAGCATAGCTTCTATAGCAAAAGACATGCATTTTCTTTATGGTGCTAATGTCAGCTTGCAGATTTCGAATCTTTAGGATTTCTAGTGTAAAACTCATGAATATAGATTATTTCTCACAAAGAGAACACTCCCCACCCATTGCTATATAGTCCTACTGCTCATGTGTACCTGTTTAAATTTTATTGGTTTCCTCCTGAAACTTTTAAGACTTCTCCATAGGTAGTATTGTAAATCTTATTGTTAATCTTGTTATAAATGAGAACTTGGAAAGAAATACTTCAGATTGTGTAATAGGGTGAAAAAGAAAAGCAATCAGGAATACAAATCGTTTTTAATGTGTTCTTGAGACCTGCAATTTTGCATCTGTTTGTTCAGAAGCTTATTTGTAATGCCTAAATTGTAGACAAATTTGGGGTTTTTTTCCAGGGGATGTTGCTGCAACTTCTCCATCAGAGAACAGGAAGCAGCCCCATAAAACAGTTGCATTGTTAATCTAAAGGAATCTGAAAAAAATTACATTTAGCAAGCTAAGCCCTTTTAGAGGGGGATTATGTAATTTGTCTTTATACGTTTTTGCAGCTCTGGTTATTATGTGAGATGACAGAAGTGCAGGAAAATCCTGCTGTTATAATCTACTGAGACCAAGTGTAAGATATATCAGTGTACTGCAGTTGTTGAATTTGGCAGAAAATTTTAGCCACTGTATTTCCCAGAGTTTATGCTTTTTTAAATGGGAATATTAAAATTGGGATTCTAAAATTACTTTATGAAAGATCCAATTAACAGAGTTTTAGTTCCTGGTGAAGACACAACTCCTTTGCTATAGACTTGAATGTTCCCTTTATGTCAGACAACTTTACTCCATCTACCAGGATCCAAACATGGGTTTGTCTGGAACACTGGAGAGATGAAGTGGGTGTAGGCTCAAGTTTCCCATGAAATGGCACCTGGGAGAGTCTGTGCCTCTGAATGAACCTTTTCTGTTTGTGTACTATGCCACTGTTTTGAAAGACTAAGCCTATCTGTTGAACACTGAGTTTTGTCTGAGTTCGTGTAGTTTCAGTGGCTCTAAATGATGCAGTAGTATACAAAACTTCTTGGCAAGTTAGTATGATTTGTATGTGAATTTTCCAATTGTATTTCAGACCTTAAGAAAGAAAGGCCTTAATGGTTGTGAGAGCCCTGATGCTGACGATTACTTTGAGCACAGTCCACTATCGGAGGACAGATTCAGCAAACTAAATGAAGATAGTGATTTTATTTTCAAGCGAGGCCCTGTAAGTACTTTTATTTTATCTCTACTTTTTATTTGTTGATCCTTTTTATTAACTTCATTATTTAGGCTCTGAACAAGAAGGAACACAGAGGGTGCGACAGCCCGGACCCTGACACTTCATATGTACTCACGCCACATACAGAAGAAAAATATAAAAAAATTAATGAAGAGTTTGATAATATGATGCGGAATCATAAAATCGCAGTGAGTACAAAAGTATGGTTTGTGCTTCTATTATGTGCATGAGAATTTTCAGTGTTTGCTCACCACTGAATACAACTGCAAAGGCAAGAGGGTGTAATGGTTTGAGAAGGGTACACAGGTGCACATATTTTTGAGGAAAAACGAGATGCTGGTGATTTTAAAAATTCATTTTACCTTAAAGAATAGGAAGATTTACCACTAGCTTCTCATTTGCACTGTTTTTCATACCTTGTGAACATAAGGTAACATTTCTAAATTTCAGAAGCCTCGCTGCATTGCGGAATCCTACCTAAACTTAAACAACAAACCGACAGTCATGACACCCAACATTGGTTCTTTTAGCAGGTTCTTTAGACTTGAATGAAGCCAGTATCTTTTATTCCTGCTTTGTTTTGTAGCTCTTGATACTCAGCATTTTTGTGTTGAGACGTCTTCTTCAGGCCTTATCACTCAGTATAAAACAGCTAAATTGGTCTTGCTTGATTTTCTGTGGTCTTCATGAACAGCCTAAATTGTCTTTGAGGACATCAGCATAAATAAAGAAGGCAACGTTATTTTTTATCTATATGGGTCTGTATCTACAGCTTATGTTGGTCCTGTTCTGTGTTCAGTACACATAGGTCTGTGTAAGAACATAGTTTCTCTAGTTCTAGTGCAGGCGTTACTGTCGAAGGATAGGAATGAGGCAAAGCGTGAAGAATTCAGTCATAACCAAATGAGTACCATAGATGGGCAGAAGCAGCCCTTATTGTAAGGTGTGGGGGGAAGCTGTCATTTGTTAGCTCTGTATTGAGAAACCTACAGAAACAATGCTCCAACTTCTAGCTTCCAGCATTGTTTTAAATGTACTTCAGATATTTCAGCTTAGTTTGAGTTGCTTGACAATGTACCTTTTTTGTAGCTTTTTTGATAGTTTGTTCTAGTAGTTTCCCCATGAAAACAAATACCAGTACAGCTTGACATTAGTTAGATACTGTGAATGATTTCCTAGCATTGCAATGCTGTGCTTCATTACTTTTTTCCTTCAGTCTGTGCCAAAAATTGATACTTATTCTTAGAGTGCTTCAACAGGGACACTGTTGTTGGCTCTCGCTCAGAAGAGATTGTTTATTATAGATAATATATTACGCTCCTGATTAGACTAGTTATTGCTGTATTTCTAATATAATCAAATTTGTTGAACAGAAGGGATCCTTCCAAGTAAATTTCAAGCTGCACATGACAAAAGTGCATCTTTTTAAGTATACATGCTATGTCATGAATGTTTGTTGCCTGCATTTGACCCCTAAATTAAAACTTCTATCCCTTTGTTGTGTCAGTAAATATTACTGAATTGTTACCCTTAAATTGTACCTGTCATGCTTTTGTTTCCACTAATTATGAGAGTTGTGAAAGAAAATAGTCCCTTTTGTTTTCAGAAACTCATCACTGTCAAAGGATAGGAATGAGACAAAGGCCAGAGAAGTTAGTCATACCCAAATGAGTACCATAGATGGGCAGGCATCTCAGCTTTCAATTCAAATGGTTGTTGAATAACAAACATATACTTGAGAAAAAATAATTGCCTTTTAAATAATGCTGTAAAAATTAGAATTAAAAAAATGAGATTTGCATAGAACAAAGAAAGATGACCTGGTTATTCAAGCAGATTCTGTGGAACACAGGTCACAGTAATGACATGGGGTTAAATTCAAATTGCTGAACTTAGTGACTTTCTAAAGATCTTTTTAGTTGTTTTAGTCTATTGAAAAAAACTTTTAGAGATTAATACCAATGTTTTGGCAAGGTTATTAATATAAAAGTGTTATTACTAACTTTTTCTTTTTTGTGTAATGTTTTATAATGTGCATGTTTATGCTGACATTTTGAAAGTGCAACTCTATTGATTTGTAGATATGTTTGGTTTGTTATTGCTTTGTAATAATCCAAATTAACTGGTAAATTTGTTGTATTTCTGAGGTTGTGAATTCATATGAACATCTTCAATTTTCTCTATTTGAACTTTCAGTATTTTAGAAGGCTGAATAATTTTTTGGAGCTGTATATAATGTATAAGAGTTTAATACCATACTGTGCAATAAATGGATGTTTTACAATTGTATGCCAAATGGAGTATAGAAACTAACATAATTAACTCTTTTTTTCCTTTCTTTTAAAAAAAAATCTGAGTAATTCTTGGCAAACTTTATTGTGTATTTTTATAATGTGCTGTTTCTGCAAGTATTGACAATGCTAATGTTGTTGTCTTCTGTGTGTTCCTTATGTTCTTTCCTCCAGCCTGGTTTGCCTGCCCAGAACTTCTCCATGTCGGTTACCGTTCCAGTGTCCAATCCCAACACTTTAACCTACAGTAACCCAGGGAGTTCCCTTGTATCCCCATCACTGGCAGCCAGTTCATCATTAACGGACACAACCATGCTCTCCCCACCTCAGACCACCCTGCATCGGAACGTATCACCTGGGGCCCCTCAGAGACCACCAAGTACTGGCAACACAGGTAAGATTGCAGTACTGCTGTGTTTTCCTTTTATACCCTCTTTATGTTTGTGTTTTAATTAAAAATTTAGGGAAAAAATGAAAACATAGATTTTTTTTTAATTAAAAACACAAACAAAAACCACCAATAAGTTCTTATTGATATTGGTCCATTTATTTTTTAATGGCTTGAGTTTTGAAGTACAAAATGATACGATACTGTAACAAGAGCAAGTTAGTTTAATGTTCTGACTTGTTTTTCTTAGGTGGAATGCTGGGGACAACTGACCTCACAGTGCCAAATGGAGCTGGTACCAGTCCAGTTGGTAAGTGCAGTGCAGTGTCTCTTTTGAAAAAGTGAATTGTGGTTTTAGTTTCACAGTTATACTAAAAACATTTTTTATTTCGACTATTTTGAAAAAGATGATTATGAAGAACAAAGGGCGTGGTTTTCTTGGTTGTCTTGTAATTGTCAAATCTTACAAATTCTTACCAAACATTTGGCTGTTTACTGCCATGCCCTTTCCACTTACAGTAACATTTGCTTTTTTTATTTCAGTAGGACCATGTTGGTCTTGCTTCTGTGTTTCTCTCCATCTGTAATTACAGCACTATAAAGAGTTCTTATGTTCACTGAATTTCTTAGTTTGTATGAAACTCACTGCACTTAACTGTTACTTTAAGGGCAACTCAGCTATATTCCCAACTTTATTATTCACAAGGACCTGGGTATTTGGTGTGGGTTGTGGTGCCAGTCAAAATGAAGAGACTACAGACTTGTGTTGCTTTTGTTGTCATGTGTGTTTTGCTAATCATTACCTAGAAGTTATACAAAGAAAGCGATAAATCTTGGAAGCGGATACCTAGGTGTTCTGTCTTAATTTTGGAAGATGATCAGAATTTCTTTCAAAACCAAATTCGAGGTCTTGCCAAAAATAAATTTCACAGTATTTGTTTTTCTTCAGTAGGAAGATACCATAGCACTTTTTCATATAAATTATATTTTGTCTCCCCTGAATGAAGTTTAGCACTTTGATAGTGGGCAGGCAGCCATTGAGATTTGTCTTGCTGTGGAAAGGCAAAGTAAATGAGAGTTCACCCACTTCCTCCATGTTTGTTCCATGCCTTGAGATGTCTTGGTGACTGAAGGTCAATTTTGGAAATACATGTAACTCTTGTTTTGGTATGTGTTCATAGCAAGGCATTAAAGAAGCAACTGTTGACATTTCAGTATGTGCCCACTGGCTACTTAGTGTGGCAACTGGGACAAAGTTATTTGAGGATAAAGTCAGGCAATTGAATTTATGAATAAAAAAACCACTGTAACTACTGTAACTGAAAGCACAAGATTGACTTTCCACTCTTTATCTCTTCTTTGCCTATGTGCAGCAAAGATATGAAATATTAAAATATGGTTTCCATCAGGTAAGCAAGATTTTAAATGGGGAAACTTCCTCAGCTGAAAAAAAGATGACTATATTCAGAAACCGTGAAGGTCAGATGTTGATTTCCGTAGTATTTCTCAAGTCAGACTAAATAAGTTTATTATCAGGCTGTTTCAGGCCTCTTCTACAAAATCAGGCTTTAGTAACAGCAGCCTCAGATTTAAGACCCCTTCATTTAATAAGCAAATAAAACAGTTGTTTACAGCACTTGCTATTGAATATTATGCTGTAGAAATACCGAGTTACAGCAGCTTGGTGAACATATTTAATGCAGTAAAATGTTTTCCTTCTTGCATTTATTAATAGTGCATATGAAAAATCAAAATGCATCACTTATCTCTTACTTTCCAGAACATCGCACTCAAAATGTTATACATGTACGCACTCATTTCTAGACAGATTTTTCATATGAGTAGGGCTTGTGGCTGTCTTAGCGCAGTGAACATCTAGAAGTACCCCTGGCAAAGCTCAAATGCCTAGTTAACACCAGAATGCTAAGCTGGAGTAGCCTAAATTGTCAGAGCTCCACTTGCTACTAGGATATGGCATGGCAATACTGTCAGATGCACAGTAGCCTTCTCAGTTCCAACCAAAATCAAGAAATCACACATAAGCAAAAGGAATAATCATGTGAACTTCTCAATTTGACCTTGACAGCTGCTGTTGAAGTGTGTATATCAAATTAATTATGGCAGCAGACAAAAAAGGATTTAGTTTCTTGCTACATTTATTGTAGAATTCAGTTTTAAAACAAATATTCTTTTTCTTTTAGCTTTCAGTACTTTTTTGAACTTCTTGGGAATGGAGAATTGTTCTGTGGCTATAGTTGTGAAAGGTCATGTGTCAGATTTGCAGCTCACAATTTAGAGGAAGGATGTCTAAGATAAGAATGGAGGACTGACATACTGATATTCCCAGATATTCTTTCATAGGCAAAGGAAAAACCTGAGTCTTATCCGACACGATGAAGTTCTGAACGCTGAGGATATTGCTCTCATTTCATTGAAAGATATTTATAAGCTTTTATCTGCGAGTAAAAAGCAAGTAAATATTATCTTGCATATTTGGGACCCAGTTCAAACAAAGATGTTGCACAAAATGGTTCGTATTTAGTTCACGAGTCTTTTTCTTAAGTCCTGTTTAACTTGATTGGAATGAATATGATTTGCTTTAGCAGTCGATCTGCTAACTTGACAGATCTTCTGTGGAAAATGAATGAGTAAAAATGTCTGCATGTTGTAGCAAGGATTGGTAGGTGGGTTTTTTTGTCTAGAGCAGAAAATTTTGTGATCATTTTATAATACTGAGAGCTTACTTCACATGCAGCTTAAATAACTGAAAGAAGCACTTTTATTTTGTAATATTTTTCAAGTTTTGCCTACCACATAAAAAACACTTGCTGAAATTTTTTATTTGCCTAATATATCAGCTTGGAGAGTGGGGGAAAACATCCATCATTATAACAGTGTTTGATTTTGAGCTAACTGATTTTTATATTATTTATTTATATTAGATCAGGTATTTTTGAACTAGAATTTTCATTGTAGTGTTGCCCTTGGCCAGTGTTAAAACCTGGTCAGTTTGTGATGGGCCTCGAGAGCCTTACACCATCAGGATTTGTGCAGCTTGATTTGTTGTCAACATCATGATGGCTTGAATACACGCTTACATGTCTATATTAGTCCTTTCAAAAGGTTGTGGATTCTAATTAGGCCAAGTATGGCCTAACTTACTCTGACTACTCAGACATAGGGGCAGGGACACCGACCTTGAATTGAAAAGTATTGATGGATGATTGCATTAAATTTATTATGAGATCTGCTCCACTGTGTCCAGTAGATTCAATATTATAGGTTTAATCATCCAGAGGTTGCCAATGAATTGTACTTCAAGTGAGACTGTCCCATTCTTGAGGTCTCTGAGAATCAGAAAGAGTCAATAGTACAACCACTGTTATTCAAATTCTACCATTTTTTTCCCCATACCTTTTGCTTATGGCATTGACCTAGAACCATGTCAAGGACCTGAGCTGAATGAAGACCATAAAACCTGAGACCTTTGGCCTGAGTTCCTTAAGTTCTTCCCAGTCCTAGGTGATTTTGGGGGAGTTTTTGGAAGTGGAGGCTCTCCCATGATCTCATGAAGACACCCTGTGTCTGTGCATTTCTTTGTCAGTGAAGTAGCCCTTTTGGTCAGCAATGCAGATTATGGACCCAGTTGATCTTCTGGGCAATTATCTTTACTCTTACAATTTTGTAATCTAGAGAATGGGTAACAAAGATCTAGTCTTGCGTGCTGAATTTTCCCCTCTTTGTTCCAGAGCTGAATCTTCTTCAATATCCTTACCAATCTTCAGATTCTGAGAATATCAAGTAGTTTTAGGGATATTGAATTTCTTTGGAATCATAGAATAGTTAGGGTTGGAAGGCACCTTAAAGATCATCTAGTTCCAATCCCCTTGCCATGGGCAGGGACACATCCCACTAGATCAGGTTACCTGAGGTCCCATCCAACCTGGCCTGGAACACCTCCAGGGATGAGGCGTACACAACTTCCCTTGGCACCCTGTTCCAGTGTCTCACCACTCTCATGGTAAAGAAATTCTTCCTAATGTCTGTTCTAAATCTGCACTTCTCCAGTTTATACCCATCCCTCCTTGTCCTGTCACTACAAGCCTTTATGAATAGTCCCTCTCCATCTTTCTTGTAGGTTCCTTTCAGGTACTGGAAGGTCACTATAAGATCTTCTCAGAGCCTTCTCTTCTCCAGGCTGAACAAGCCCAACTCTCACAACCTGCCTTCATATGGAAGGTGCTCCAGCCCTTGAATCATCTTTGTAGCCTTCTCTGGACCTGTTGCAACAGCTCCATATCCTTCTTATGTTGAGGATTCCAGAACTGGATACAATACTACAGATAGGGCCTCAGAAGAGAATAGAGGGGCAGAATCACTTCCCTCGACCAGCTGGCCACACTTCTTTTAATGAAGGATGTGCGTGTTTTAAATTATGTGCTTGCGAGCTGTTGGATCTCTATGAAGAGCCAGTCTAGATAGTGCGTGATCTTTTATCGTGGCCTCAGGAAGGGTCATGCAGAGGTGCAATTGTCAACTTGCACACATCTGGAAATTGCACCTGGAAATTGTTTGTGTATTGCCAGAAAGGGCTCAAGATGGAGCACTGTGAAAGGCCGCCCCTGTAAAAGGATCTTTTTATCTTGAGGGCTTGGCTGCTTAAGAGAGCTTTTTCTGTGCATTTTCACATATCCAGTCAAGTGGCTAACATGCTGCAGTTCTTAAGAGTACACCAGAAGGCTTCAGTTACAGAACAGCTTTCTTTGCACACCTTTCTATTGATGTTGTTTTGTTTATTCAGTGAGAGACACCCAATGAGATGGATCCAACTACGGCTGAAAAAATGTACAATGTACCTCTTGCAGGAATTTTTATTGAAACTGGATTGATCTATCAACCTCTTCCTTGAATAAACAGACTTTCTTCTCCCTCCACCGCCACTCTTAATCTCACCAGTCTGTAACATCTGCAATGGACAAAAAGCTTAATATTGTTGCTGTAGACAAACTTAGGAAAGCAGGAGTAGACCTTGAGCATATTCCTACTTAAGGATATACGTTACTGGTGGTATTTCTAATCTGCTGTACTTTCTCTTCAGTTTATTTTTCATAGGTAGTCTGTAGTGGACAAAGGTTCTTGCTCCTTAGTGGTGATGACATTGGCAACCTGTGTTGCCTTTCTCTGATCTTTAAGATTACACAGGTTAATAACACAGTTGGTGTTTCGCCTGTCTCCAAGGAAGAAGCTGGAGAATCCCTAAGGAACTCTGAGAACAGCCTATTTACTCCTATAGGTCCCACACTCTCTGCAAGGAAAAAGGAGTACTGGAAGTGGACTGCAGAGCAGCAGGTTCACAGTGGACAAGCTGAACCTGTTTTGTTTGGTAGGCATTGTCAGCATGTAACAAAGTTTGATGCATCAGTCATCCTCTGATTAGATCAGCTCACAAGAAATGACTGGCTGAAGTAAGCATGAAAAAACATGGTGGTAGAAGAAAGCAGTTGAGGTGTGGGTGTTTTTATTTTCAATTGTAGCACAATCTCCTTGGAAACCACCCATCCACGTGCAGTCAGTTCCGACCCTGAACTACTCTTAGAGTTTAGTTGGAATTTCCCATGTGTGCACCTTATCTTACCGTGATTTCTGATTTGCTAAGAGGTGCAAGTTAATTCTGGTTAGAATTTGTCACATGTATAACAAATCATTAATCTCCCATCTGGATTGAAGTATCACAGTGTAACTGTGTGAAGTTACAGCATTTATATAATGCAACCCTGCCCTGGATATGACAAAATACATCCTCAGGTGTTCTGAACATATTGCTTCTGTTGTCTGTTCTTTGTCATTCTTTACATTGGCTTTGTATAAATGTATAGAAATCCAGAAGTTCAGAAGGAAGACCTCTGATTCCACTAACTGTAAACTATTCAGTTGATGAGAGACTTTAATGGCATTCACTCGCCACTGCTAATGCCTCACAAGAGGTTGAATAACATTAGGATACAAAAGCAGTATGCCTTTGGTTTAGGTTTGCTGCTGCATTCTGAATAATAACCCCTGTCTTAAAGAAGGCCCACTTAAAGACTGAATATCCTTGAAAACTGTCTCCTTTTATGCAGCTTTAGGCAAAAAAATATTTTCAGCATTCTGGGAAATGAAAGGTGTTTTTAGTTTTGTAACATGAGTAAGCATCCCCTTGACAATTAGTTGTGTATTTCTTCTTGCTGTGTTTTAATATCTAAAGCACTGCCTCAGAAGTATATATCTTACACTAGACATGTTTCAAAACCTTCTGTTACTGTATTATCTGATGGGTTGACTTGTAAAGATCTATGTTTAGTTGCAACGCTGTATGCTCACTCCCACCCACCCCTGCCCTGGTCCTGATCCACATGTAAATGTTTTTCTTAGATTTTATCTGGTCTTTGAGATGCATAGTGAATCAATGGCTTATTGCAAACACAGTTTCCAGTTTACTTCTAATTATGTGACGTTTGTTGGGTTGCATGATGTCATTTGAGGCATAAATATTTATTTACTGCCTTTCTTATTTTTGCTTAATCGTGTATTGCTGTGCTACTTGCCCACAATTATTTTCCAAAATTGTGTGTAATTGTACAATTTCTCCAAAGGTGAACCACAAAAAAAGATTAATGGCATCAGTAACTATAATTTATTCCCTGAGTAGTAATAAGTATGTGGAATACTTTCCAGCCATGTGTGTTCATTGTTTCAGCTGATGTGATTTATGTAGTGAAATATGAGTCTGGCTCATGTAATTGAATGCTGCGTCTTGGGCTGCAGGACAGTGATGAGATTAAGCTGTATTATGTTTCTGAAGGCAGAATATGCAGTTGTTGAAATGGGTGGGGTTTAATATTTAGCTTCAGAGAAGGAGTCATTTCAATATTAAACATTTTCTGACTGAACTAGTAGACTACTATACTTTGTTATCATACAATCCAATTAAATTCTAATTTTAATCCTTGTTTAAAATTAATTTGAGTGCTTACCATCTTTGCATTGGTGTCTGTTTTCCAAATAAGTGTTTTGAAAATGTTTTCATAGTCTGTTTTACAATACTAGTGTTAAATCTCTTTTGATGGTGGTAAAACCAGTAGTCTTATATTACACTTCAATAGGATTTTATATTCTATTTCCATTTTCAGTTTGATAGTGTTTTTAAACATGAGGTAATTGTCTTTGGGAAAGATCTATAGTGGGTGGGGTAGGTATAATTTCTGTGTTATACAAAATAGTAAGTAGAATTTATGGGGCTGTTAAAGCCTCAGTTTGGCAAACTGCCATATAGTTGCATCATCCTGCAATAGTTATCTTTTTCTGGCTCCTGACCTTACTCTAACAAATACCACGCATTTAGTTATCCTTTCACTCTTAACTTGTAATTTTATTTTCTTATCAGATTATTAACAGGAAAAAAGGCTTTAAGTTTCATATTGAAAATGAATATTCCATAGTCTTATTGCAGCCCCAGCATGTGACTTTTCATGTAACCAATATATAAACTTCTATGTTTGCTAAGTGTTCAACGCTTGCTATTTATAACAAAGGGCTGCTATTGGATTAATCGCACACGTGACATTTATTGCATTCTTATGATATTTTCTCTAAATGCTCATTTTTAGAAATGCTCAGCCTTTTGTCAGAAGAAATGCTTTGGCTCTGCCTTGCTGCTGAATGACGTTGCACAGAGAAGGCAGTGGCAAGGATTTTGTTGTTTTTGACAGCACTACTAAAAGCATGAAATGTTTCTGAAGAATTGGCAGAGCCTTGTAATAAGGGCTGCAGGAAATGACTGTATTGGGTGTGGAAGAAAGACACTGTCCAGATTTAACACACGAGCTACTGAAATACTTGGAAACAGAGGACAGGAAATGGTATCACAGGATAGACTAAAATGCTGTACAGAACTGCAGTGTTTATACAAAGTGTTATTGTTCTGAAGTTTAAATTCCACCCTGAACATTGCTGCTTTGGCGTATAAAAGTTAACACTAACTGCCTAATGAGTAATAAAATGCTGTTTATTATTAGATTAAAGCCCAGACCTTTTTTTATAATGGTGAGTTCTTCTGATGCTCTCGCATTTTTTATGAAGATGGAAGTAACTTTTTTTGGGTATAATTTGGCAGAATTAATGCTATTTTCTAATATTTTTTACTCCCTCAAATTTGTTTCCAAATCCATTTAACTTTAACTGTGTCCGTTGTGCAAGATTTCTCTTGCAATCTGATGCTGTGCAGCCTGTCTGTAAGTAATGTTTAGACTCATCTGTATTGGATAGATATTGATACAGAACTGTCTATGAAAACTATTTTATGAAAACTATCTCACGAACCTTAGAGGTAGCACAGAATTTCATTTCTCTTGTTTGTTGGTAGGTTGGTTTTCCTGAGTGACTTAGCTGTGGCTAGTGTGCTCCTAGCAGTCAACAATGTATTTACTTCTAGCATATATTCTCATCTCTAGCTCAACTTTTCAGCTGTTCTAACTAAATTTTATCACTAACCTAGAAACATCTCAATAAATTCTGCTGTTTTCTGCTGAGGAATGTAGATGCTGTAATCACAAAATGACCTTTTACTGTGATATTTAATACTAGAGAAAGAATGCTGACATAAAAAGCTGTCTGTGTTCCTTCTTTCCCCCATAACTTCTCAGTTAAATGGTAGAATTATCAGAAAATGTATTCCCATGGCTCCCATAGAAATGCTTCAGGAAAATACTAAACTCGAATAATGTCTCCTTGCTCTGTTAGTCTTGAAAAACTCGAGGGAAGTATCAGATCATCCATGTGTGGTCACACTTGGCACAGGAGGAAATTCCACAAAGAAAGTAAATCCAGAATTTGAAATCCTGGCTTTAATGTTGTGAATTTGCTGTTTGTCCATATGTGAACAAGAATGCTGTGGTTGCAAATTCGTATTACTAAGTTCTACCTACCTATCTACTATTTTTTCTTTAAAAATGTTAGTGATAACTGTTTACCAATGACCTTTATAAAACTTAAGAGCAGCGCAAGAGCTTTGTTATAATCCTTACATTAATCCTTGCTTTTTCCATTTCTGAATTGATAGAATAATATCTGTTTCATTTGTGGTGGATAGGGAAAAAGCAAGGACTGCATTTGGCAGTTCCCCCACTGTACAACTGGGATCAGTAGTGATGGAGCAGACTCCCTCATTTGCATCCTAGTGAATCCAAGGTTCTTGGCAAATGCAAACTATCCTAGTACCCATCCTCTTCACTAAGTGTGGTGCTCTTCTTGATACCTGCTATTATTCTTCATTTGTGCTAACTTTTTTAAGACATTAAAATTTTTGCTAAAGAATGTAGAATGTGACATTGACAGCTTTCTTATTTTAATTGCTTTTAGATTAATATGTACTTAATGTAATAAAATTGCATGGGGGCCTATTCAAATTAGAAGAATAATAGAAAATTCATGCCAGTGTGGTGCTACAGGTGATTAGAAGAGCGTTTCCCACAAGTGAACTTTGTATAAGAGACTTCCTTGAATTGTGACTATAAAGGCTGCTTTCAGAACCGCAGTGTTACTATAAACATAATCTCACTGTGGATTCTATTTGTTTATACACACATACACAGGTTCTGCAGTGTGAACTGTAGGGTTCCCTGTTGTGAAATTCCTTTCACTTAACAACTTTTTTTTTTTCATTTGCAGCTTAATAAGTGGCGTGTATTTGGGGAATTGTTGCTATAAATATGATAAAGTCATTGGAATGTGGCTTGGAAGCTTTTTCTGAGATATGCACTTCGGTTAACTTGGTGCTTTTGTTGGTACAGGAAAACAGAATACTGGGCACATCAGTGGTTTACTGTATGTTTCTTTTTTTCTGATTCGTTTTGAGTGTAAGCTAAGGCCTGTAACTTGAGCATACTTAGCTTTTGAAAGTTTCACTGCAGAAGCCAGGTCCTGTAGACTTTGGCTTGTCAAATTCCAGTCAGAATGATTGTCAAGAATAAGGGAGAAAGACCTCTGTGCAGTAAATTGACAGGCAGAAATGACATGTATATCTGTGTCCAGAGCTTGGAATGAATTTTAAGGGAAAGGATTTGTTCCCTTCATTGTTACCAAGTATAAGAATTGGACAGTATATATTTTTGCAACTGAAATTAATTTTATTAGAGGACAGGTATTGAAGTCCTGCAGTTCTTGAATGTATTGGAAGAAAACATGTTAGAAATAGAGACTTAGAGCTGATTTTTATTCTCATATGCAACAGTTCAGTTCATGTTCTGGAGGGGTGGGGATGAAGTAGACTTGCGCAAAAGCACTCATTTTTTTTGCAAGCTCAGCCTGAAGGAACTTCAGAGGGCAAAATAGAAAACCACAGTAGATGTTATTAGAAGTAGTTCTTTGACAATATGCTCTTCCTAGTGTTTAAGCTGTCCCAGTGTGCCCTTGAGGTGATATTGCCTTTCCATATTGATTGTCTGGTGAAAGTGGCTTTTGTTTGTTCGATTATTCGATAATGCACCTCTGTTACTGGAATTTGTACAAAAGAAATATTTTGCAATTTGTGCATGTCCAACAAAATTCTGTATTGCTATTTCTATTGAATCTTACTGTATGTTTGTGTTTCCTTTTTCAGGAAATGGGTTTGTGAATTCTCGAGCTTCACCAAATCTACTTGGAACTACTGGTGGTGGCAATGGCTTGGGCAAAGTCATGCCTACAAAGTCTCCACCTCCACCTGGAGGAGGCAATCTTGGAATGAACAATCGCAAACCAGACCTCCGTGTTGTCATCCCACCCTCCAGCAAGGGTATGATGCCACCATTGGTAAGTTAAAACATTTGTTCCATGACTGGCTTTGTAAAAGCGAAGTGTTCTGTCCACGTGCATAGGTAGAACCTATCTTATCTGCTTACTGTAGGTTACAGATTAGAAAGGTGTTTGTATTCTGAAATTTCAGTAATGAAAAACTAAGTTACAAGTTGGTGCCTTGGGAGAAGTTAGATTTGTAAGGACTTTTAAAAAAAATATAAAATAGCAATTTGACCTAAATGTGGTTGGAGTGCAATCCTAGAGACATAGACTGGGATTTAGTTGTTTTGGTTTGGCATCCCACTGACTTGCTATAGAGAGCTTTGTTGGTTTGGAGGGTGAGGGCTTTAAAAAGTGTTACACATTATTCTGTAGAGGAATGGCTGGTGGTATTGGTAAACTGTATTAACGTGCCCTAAAGCACACTTTGTACTTGTTTTTTTCTGGGTTGTAATGGTTGTGGGATGTAAAATGTAGCTTCAGTGGTGATGACGGTCTGAGAGAAAAACTTGTTTGATGTGGTGTGCTGCAGTGCAACCTCATGTGTCCCATGATGAACGTCATGTCTTCCATGAAGACATAAAAGAGTAATGAGGATTAGGCCCAGTCTCTGTGTATGTCTCAAAACTACTGTGCAGTTTGGCATGTTGGTTGTAATGTTTGTTCAGCCTAGATGTGGAGTAACACGCAACTTTTGTGTTGGGCATGAGGCAATCACAGCATTGAGACCAGAACTGGTCTTGCAGGAAGAGTTACTCTGATTTTCCTTTAATTTGGTTGGGCAGTTCCTTTGGTCTTAGTTTTTCAGTGTCACGTAGAAACTTTGAATGCTTACATGTACGTTTTTTGTTTTCTGTGTGTGGAAGAACAAACCATGACAAAGAGAAGCAGGATGTAAACAATACGAGTACTCCATGTATAATTCTTAGTTGTTTTTAAGGTACCACAACTGCTTACGTGTGTTAGTGGTATTCGTGATGAATAATACAAAAGTAATCCAAGTAACAAAAGCTATAATTAATCTCAGAGTAATGATTCTTGAAGTTTTAGGTTTTCCAGGCGTACAGAAGCATAGAAGACTTACGAGTACACAGGCTGATTATTAAAGTGAAAATAGATACAACAATATCATCTTGATTTTGCAATTGCTCTAATGTTGGTAGTGTACAGTACCTAATTACTGATGTGTTATTAAGGAGGACAGTAAATATTCAATTTAAGTCTGTCTTTTTGAGGAAATTGGGGAAGAGATTTTGGAGTAGAGGTGCTGGGGTGGGATGGTGGTTGTATATGAAAAATAGTTTGTTACTGAGCTGGATATTGATTGGATCAGTCCAGCCAGACACTGCTGTGCTCCGTATCTACATGTGTCATCCATATGTAGCAGTGTCTTGGATTTTACTAAGCATTCTCTGCACTAATTTTGTCAAAGCTGTCTTCTTTCAGTGTGGTATTTTTAAGTCAAACTGAGTTACGTAAAGTACTTTACTTCATAGCAGTATTGCTTATAGAATCAGGTTTGAAATGCTCATTATTAATTAAAAAAAATAAAAATCCTGAAGCACAAACATGACTTCTTCTTTAATTTTAAAAGCAATGCTATTTTTAGTAACTGTGTTATCCCTCTTGTTTGCCGAGTACAGTCGGAGGAGGATGAATTGGAGTTGGTGAGTTTGGGTTGCTGCTTGATGAGAGAGAGCAAGATCCTGAAAATGTTTTTTACGGCAGCTTTTTAACTGTCATCTTCTTATGTACTTTAAATAATTCCAGTGTTCCCTTGGTAGCAGACAAAAATACATCTGTTTTATCAAACTCAAAACCTGACCAATTCAAGTTGAAAACACATTCAAAGTCTGGCGCTTTCCATTTGTAAACTTCTGGGTTTTTCCTGAACAAAATTGTTTTTCTTGGAGGGAACATTGGAAAAGAGCCTTATGGAGCAACTGTCCATGTGTAAGGGATACTGTCTTTTGTGTAAAATATAAATAGCTACTTATCCTCTAAATTACTGGAATGCTTTTAGAAGGTGGCTTCAGTCATGAAGTTCTTCAGATTGTAACACGAGCCCTGTGTTACTTCTTTTGAAGATTACATCATTGCTGGTGAGGTCATCTCTTTGGAGTTTAGAATTATTTCATCCTGCATGAGATTATCAAACCACAGGGGTGTTCCCTGTTTACCAAGAGGAGTAGAGAATTGCAAATGAATAATTCTACGTTTTTTTTTTCCAGTGGAAAGATATTCTGCTTTTCAAAGGAAACTCTTGGGATTTTTGTTTTTTTCTGTTTTTTTTCCAAAAGGTTTTAACATTTGGCAATCTGGAAAATAACGTAAGGCTGAAATAATTCCTAACTTATTTTTAGAGCAATTTGCAAATTGTTCATGTGCTGTAGCACAAACCATGCAGAAGGTGCTGCATCAGAGTGAGATCACAAAGAGGCACAAAGAAGTCTCGCTTATCGCATACCTTGATTTGGTTTTGAACATGGACCTGTTGCTGATACGAGGCTCTAATTGCATGAAAGCATGGACAGTGTAGTGATTCTTGATGAATGCATGCCTTCGGTTGATTTGTAACTTAAACTTGAGCAACAGATGTACAACAGTAGGAGCAAACTGTCTCTGAAAGTGGATATTTTAAGTTTTAGACGTTTTTTGGAATGACCTGCAGTTCTGAACAGCTGAGCTGTCGCGCATGTTCCCCTCAAAAAGACAGAGGAGTATCTGACTGCCAGCGTGAGAAATGGAGCTTTAACTCAATGTAAAAACACTTAATCAAAATAGCATTGCAGCTGGAATTAGGGAAAAGCAGTCGAGGGCAGGTACCGCTCCCACCTCGGAGCAGCTGTGGCGTGGAGCGAGGGCCCCCTGGTGCACCGGCTGCCTTCGCCTCTTGCGGTGCTGGTTCCAGTGCTGGGAAACAGTTCCGAATCCCTCCTCTTCATTCTCTGTGGTTGGAATTGAGCGCCGAATATGAAAACCAGATTGGAATGGTGGCATAGCATGTGGAATTCTTCCTATTACTGCTGTCATTTTCAGTGGTTTAAAAAATAATTTTAAAATACCTGAAAGTTGCCATGAATTTTTGCCTGAATCTGAGTACAAGAAATTCTAGGCACATCTAAATATTTCTTAGTGTCTTTGTATAACTGGGTGTTCAGGAATTGCATTTGAAAATAAATTATCTCAGCAAGCCACCTTTATTAGCAGCTCAAAAAATAAAAAGAGAAATCCCATAGGGAAATCCTTTTGTCTGGATTGTTTCCCAGTGTACTCGTCTAACTTCTTCATTCTACAGCAATCCCAACTTTATAGGCTGCTATCCAAGAAAGCTTTGGAAAAATGTCAGTTCTTTACAGACACAAAAATCATCATTAATAACATATCATTATGCCAGATAAAATTGGTCTAGTGGAGATTTTCAGAAGTACCTGAGTGATTTAAAGGGGTAAATTAAACAGAAAATCAGTGGAACTTTCTCTGTAACTTTTGAAATCTAGCGGCTGTGAAGCAGGGCAAATACATCTACAGAGCCAATGCCAGAGCGCCTCTGGATTCTTGTGAGGCTCAAAGTTAGGCTTCCAACAGCAGCCAGCGAAACCCATGTCAAAATCTGGTAGCCAGCGGAAGACTCTAGCTGATTTTAATATGGTAGCTGTGGTATTCTTTTTTTCTTTAAATTGAAAAGGTACCAACTAAGGGTTGGTGTACCCCTCGATTCACCTTCATAGGTTTAAGATGAAAATTGGAGAGCTGTGTTCCCATACCTGCTCATTCTGTTACAATACAGAGAATTGTGTGTTGTTAATAGTGCTCGCTCTCTCAAGAGCAGAGCAGAGAAAAAAACAGGTGCTGCGGGTACTGGAACACTTGTGCACCTGTGTGAAATGAGGGAGAAGTGGTAGTATCCTCAGTCTTTTAAAGCAAGGAAAGACAACTCTACCAAGGAGATGAAGAAGTTCTGCTTTCCTAGCAAATATTTTTTTCAGCCAGAAAGAGAAGCTTGCTTTTGTAACATTTTCAGCAGCTTGAAATCTACCTCCATTGATTGGGAATGGTTTGGTATGAATGTAGAAATATAGGATGCAGAGACTTCTACTTTCCTGGTATTCCTAAGAGTTCTGTAGGTAACCCTCTGTTTTTTAAAAATTAAAAACCTTTGACAGTATCTGGCATCGCTAAATGGTGCTGAACTAGGCACTTTGAATACAGATGTGAAGTTGCCTCCATGAAGAGCAGTTCTGAGAGAGAGCAGCTTTGTTGTCTGGTGGTGTTCACCATGCTGTGTAATACAAGGTTTTCTGAAGAGCTTAATTTGAGTGATATGTTTGCTGCAGGTGTTTGTTCTTGTATATGGGAAAGAAAACATTATTTTAAAACCCTATTGTGCCTACAGTTAGGACAGATAATCTGAGACAATCTGGTTTAGCTGTTTTTCCCGTCAAAAAGCACAGTTGCTTTGTGTGAACTCAAATGTCATTTGCTTTGAAATATATCTGCATTATAACAAGTACTCTCTCAGCTTCTCAGGAACCATGGGAACAGCAAGATTATTTTATCTTATCAACACAAATTTAGAAGATCTCTGTGTTCTTTTCAGGACAGGTGTAGTCAACACAGTGTCAAAACTGGCAGCTAAAATTTTGAAAACTGGATGAACAACTGGGAAGTGGGAAATCCTTCTGGTGGAAATGCACCTCACTATCTGCACTAAAAACCCTTTAAAAAAAAAAAAAAAAAGACCAAGATCTCTTAAATCACTTAAGAGCTTCTGAGAATTTGTATGTATATCCCTAAGAAATGATGTTTAGTTTTACATCCTAAAACTCTTAATGCTGAAATCTGCATGCATGGGAAGTGGAACAGGGAGTCAAATTACATTTTGTTTCAATTTGCCAAGATCGTTTTGGTTGTTGTGAAATTTTTGTCTTGTTTAGAAAACCTATCCTGACAAAAAGGATGTATTCACAAATAATAACTAAAGCAAAGAAACACACTTTAATTGAATGCTACTTTTATATTGGCACTTGATTTTCCATTGTTCTAACTGATATCACAAGATGTGTTGTTCTTTTTGATCCTTTATAGAATACCCAAAGGATAAGTAGTTCTCAGTCTACACAGCCGCTTGCTACCCCTGTGGTGTCTGTGACAACTCCAAGCTTGCCTCCACAGGGATTGGTGTATTCGGCCATGCCTACTGCCTACAACACTGGTAAGCATTGTTTTTAATAAGTGGCTTCATTTGTCAGATGTACAAGACTCTGGTGATTCATAAGCCCAGAAAATTTGCATTTCTGTGACACTTCACTTTATTTTCCTATTCAGTTCAAATGAAGGCTCTTATTCATCAAAAATGAGCCTTCAGCTTGTAAAATATGTAAATGTTGAGACATCAGGAAGCTCCTCTCAATCAGTTAGGTAGCATACAGCTAAACACAGAGACACACAATAAAATGCATTGCCTATAGCAGTAGTGTTCAGGCTTTCCATCTGAGAACCAGATTGCCTCACACTTAAGCAATAGTTGATACTTCAGAGCATTCTATCCCTTTCATTCTGTTCTGCTCAGTTCCAGCAGCAGGAGGGAATCGGATTTTACAGGAGCTTGCATGTTACAAAAAAGCCTGGGTATACAAAACTCAAACAGGGCCTTCTCCTCAGTGATTGTATTGAGTGAGAATGGGGATTTACGGGATGGCATTGACAGCATTTCACTGCTGGCAGTCTCTTATCTGAAGGATGTTAAACATTACTTATATCCAAGGTGGGTATGATGCAAGGATTTTGGTAATTTATGTGGTATTTGGTTTGCAAGTTTGGAAGGTGATTTATGACATGGTCCCTCCCACTTTGACTCCATACCCATACAGATAATTTTGACTTCAGTCTCAAGGTTATGTATTTGTTAGAGACCCTGTATGGAATCTGCAAGGGAATTTTAGTAGTAATTTCCTTGAACGGCTGTCAGGTTGGTTACCATTTACCTGTGATACATAGTTTAATTTTCAAGTGCAGGGAATGACTTTTCCTACTCACATCAAACCACTTGTATATAGATATCAGTGTCCTGCTGCTTCTGCTAGCAGATACCTGATTGTTTAGGGAAGCAATAACACAGCTAAGTGTGCAGCAGCGTCTGTATTCCTTGGAGAAGTATCTCCTCAAACATCTTTCACCAGACACCACCTGTCTAGGAGTTAGAAGTCAATTGTCCGTTATTGTAACAGCTCTAATTGCAAAAAAACCATGGAAACTGCATTTCTATAAATGTTTTTGTCAGGTCTGCGCTTACAGGAAGCCTGTTGGCATGGACTAGAACGTCCACCTCCAGAGTTTGTTTCCTACAGTACATTGCTGTAGATCTTACGGCTTTGAAGGCTGAGTGCCTGTCCTGGGCATTGGGTGCAATATTATTTTAGTTTGTATTTTAGTCTTGGAAAAGGACTTTGGATTGATCAGCTTGGGAATGAGCCTTCTGAATCTGTGCAGAAAGACTTGTGAGGTTTTTTGAGTTCCAGTGGAAAACATCAACCAAGGAGAAACTGAACCAAAAATAAAAAAGGCAGCTGAAGCAGCTCCACCTGCTGGGGTGCAGCTGGGCTTCCCAGGGTCTTCAGGACAAGTCTTGCAGCGATGCATCCACTTTTCTGGAAGGGACAGCGCCCTCCTAGCACTGGACTCCTTCCTCTGTGGCTGTTAAAGTGGAACTGGGAGGTTTCCCATAGGGAACGAGTTGTTGAATGGGAACAGGGAAACTGTTCAGGAAGGCTTATCATGAGAGGGAAGTCATAATAGTGGTGTCATTTTAGAACAAGACTAGAAAAAAAAACCAAAACAACAAAGCCCTGAAAATAAAGCACCGAAACCTTAAAACCAAAGGCGAAACAAAACACAAACCTTACTTAGGCAGATATTTTGTTTAATGTGCTGGCAGTTTAGAATAAGTTTGGCTGCTGGCATTTTTTTGTATTCTCAAGACACTGGAAGTTATTTTAAGGAAGCTGTATTGCAGAATAATTAAAATCAGATTAGTGTTTACAGCTTTGTTGCAAAACCTGTAAGAAAAGCATGAGTGGTAATGATTACATGAAAATCTTCTTTGCCCGTGTGAATGAAGTGAGAACTGTCTAAGCATTGTGTCCTAGTCATGTGCAGGCTGTTGATTAGGAATAGATTGTCTCTTCTGCTCTCCAGCTAAGTTGTATTTCTGAATAGTTATAATATTTTATTCTAAATGAAAAAACTTATTTTATTTGATACAGAGATGACTCTGTAATCAGATGTGAAGTGAGGAGTGCAGCTATTGTGGGGAGAGGGAGTGTGATGCAGTGTTCTAGGACTGTGTGGGCAGAGGGGTCACTGAGGTTCCCAGCATCCCACAGGCATCCCAGCCCTGCCAGGGTCTCCACCTGCCTGCAGCTGCCTGTGTGCCAGTTCCTGCCTCTCCAGAGCCCTTGGCCCTTGCAGCCACGACCTTCACAGCCGGTGGCTGGGTTTGGATGTAGGTTCTTTGTAGGACTATGAACTGCCTTGTAATGTGAGCCAGGCAAACAGAGCATGCGCCTCGCCTCCCACCTGGGAACTGACCAGAAAAGGGGTTTCTTCAGCAGACTCGGGGCAAGAACCACCATTTGTTTCTCATTATTTGAATTCTTCCCTTTTTCTTTCATTTTGAAAGTTCCCTGCAGACTAAAATCTTCAAAAATGCCAGTACTTGTTCTGCTGCAAGATGCACACATGAATGTGTTGTACCTGTGTGTTTATAGGAACCTGTATGAGACAGTGATGTGTAGGAATCAGAAAGCAAAGTGTAAAAAAATGCACACTGGGAGGCTCCTGTCTCATTAAACACCTTGTGAAATTAGGAGGACTGCTCCTAGACTTCAGTGTGTTAACCCTTGGACTCCCTTGGGTCACTTCCCTTTATTTGCTCTGGGCCAAAAGCCGTTGTGTGTGTGGATCACACATTCTCACATTGATATGTATGTGAATATATAAATACAAACATAAACAAATCTATAAATTACTTGTTTATTTGTTTTTCCCTCCTAGATTACTCCTTGACTAGTGCAGACCTGTCTGCCTTGCAGGGATTTAACTCCCCCGGAATGCTGTCCTTAGGGCAGGTATCAGCCTGGCAACAGCACCATCTCGGTCCAGCGGCCCTCAGCTCTCTCGTGTAAGTACAGCTGACATGCAGCGCTGAGCTCGCTCAGGAATGTTCTCCTCTTCATGCTGAATAATCTGTGCTGGGGAATATTTAGCACAAGGTCCCTGTAGTTTCTTTTCTGCTGGTAGTGGTGCATTGCCTTTTGAGTTTGCTCCTTGACTGGAGAAGCATCCTTGTTTCTTATTGTTCCTCCCTTTTGAGAGTTCGGTCGAGCAGTGTCCCTGCAGGTCCAACTTCTTACAAAGGAGTCACCTACATGATTAAATGTTGGGAGATAGGGAATATTTCTGTTGGTTTTAACTTCTGTGAATATGTTCAGACCTCTAATTAATGCTTCTTTCAGCTTTGTTTCTTTGCTCACTAAGTTGCACTTATTTACATACTAATTTTGAGGGCACTGAGCCCCAAGACCACACCATCACACAGACACATTAATTTATTTTCTTTTTTCGTGTTTTCTTATTTGTGCCCTTTGGTTTTCTTTTCCCCAGTACTGGCAGCCAGCTATCTCAGGGTTCAAATTTATCCATTAATACCAACCAAAACATCAACATAAAATCTGAACCAATTTCACCTCCCCGGGACCGTGTAACTCCCTCTGGGTTCCCGCAGCAGCAGCCACAGCCCCAGCCGCAGCCACCACAGCAGCAGCCGCAGGCGCAGCAGCCGTCACGGCAGGAAATGGGTCGCTCTCCTGTTGACAGTCTCAGCAGCTCCAGCAGCTCCTATGACGGCAGCGACCGGGAAGACCCGAGGAGTGATTTCCATTCACCTGTTGTGCTGGGAAGGCCGCCGAATTCAGAAGATAGAGAGAGTCCATCGGTAAAACGAATGAGGATGGACACGTGGGTGACATAAACCTGCGGTGTTGCCTCCTCCCTTTTGCGTTCTCAAAATTGAACTGTCCTGACATATCTAAATTTATAAATAAGGACATGAAATAAGTATATTTATATGTATATACATACATGCATATATATATCTCCACATGCATATATATGTGCTCGTGTGTGTAGCATACACAAACTCATCAGGCACTTACGACAAACTTCTTGTATAGCTGCAGATGTCCCATGGTAAAACGTAAGAGAACAATCCTGTTAGGTATTGATCGAGTCTGGCATCCACCTGGACTTATCATTTTAATAATATAACCTGTTTTGCAGAGAAACATTGTACCCGCATTATAATCCTACCACACTAGATTGCAGAAACCAGGAGGGCTCGCCTGTAGTATCGTCCCTGTGTGTTTTATTCAAGCTGTATGGTTACTTGTAGTTAAGAAATAATGCTTTGTAGCAGCAGAGCAGTAGAAAAGCAGGAAGAAGAAAGCAATACTGTACATAAAATGACCTTTATATTACCCAAACCTGGCATGGGTCTCTATTGCAGAGGGTGCATGGAGAAGGGCTGATGCTGTAAGAAATAAAAAAAAAAAACAACCAAACCCACAAAACAAAAACAAAACCCTGTTTTGCACGTGCAAAAAAATAGTGTATTGGGTCAAAGAAGTGATTTTTTTAATGAGTGAGAGAGAGACAGAACTCGCATGAAATATTCAGAAAATATTAGCCTAGAAAATAGAGCATTAACAAAGTAAAATTAATATATTAAGTTATAATTGGAATATGTTTGACAAATTTCTTTTTACGTTCGTACCTTTGAAAATTATAGAAACGGATTTTAGCTCATGTATATTTTATATTAAAGAAAACAATACCCTAATGAATTGAAGACTATATATAAAGTTATATACAGTACTTTTGAACACATTCTGCTATGAATTATTTATATAAGCCAAAGCTGTACGTTGTAGCTTTTTTGTAGAGTATAGTTTTATCTTATTTTGACTTTCTAGTTTTTGCTTTCAAAGATGAAAAGGAAAAACTTGCAGGCGGAACCTTGGGGGGAAAATAAGCCATGAACACTTATATGTAAATTTAAATTTGAGCCAAACTCTATGTATATAGCATCCTAAATATATTATCACCTTTGGTGTAAGTACCTACGTATTGTACGGTCACCAGATTACAAAGTATATTTTTGTGGATTGACGCCAACTTGAGAAAAGGCGAGGTCCTTATTAAGTAGAGTATTCACTGTTTAATATTTACTATTTTGTTAAATATACTGTACTTTCTTTGGATTTTAATTATTATTAATATTATTATCCAGATTTTTCAGAGGGTGTATAAAGGGGTCGTCCCCCTCACTGGTGGTGAATGTGTGCCGTTAAATTGTAATCTCTGTGCTGTATGGTTAAGCTTCATTATACATTTTATATATATGTATATAAATAGCAAAGTGGCAAAAAAAAATCCAGTGTTAAGTTCATCCTGCATAAATATTAAAAAATCTGTTACAACACATTTTAAGGCATCGTTTTAAAGCTGCCTCTTCTGAGGAGGAAAAAAAAAAACAACCACACAGTGGAAAAACTTGACCTAATTTCTCCCGATAGGGAAGTGACACATATCGGATGAGCACAAAAGGTTCCTGAAGTTGGTAAGTGGTTTGGGATAAAGCGTCAGCCTCAGAAATGCAGTCGCTATTCCACTTTTCTGCTTCCATGAGATGGAGCAAGAAATCCAGTAGACCAACGTTTCCCCACAGCTGCCTTGGAGAAGGCTCTGTGTGGGCTGGGCTGGGCGGGACGAGGAGCGCCCGCGCCCTGGCCCCGCTCACACCGATCCTCGCAGCAGGTGCTGCCTTTGAGCAGCAGAAAGTCTCGGGAACCAGAAGTTGGGGTCGCAGCTGGCGGCAGCCTGGGCTGGCCCAGCCAATCCCACATGCCGCACTTGTCTTACCTGCACGGGCAGCGCCTCTGTTCGTGCTGCGAACCCAATGCAGCCCCTTTAACCAACTGTCACAGCCAGTGGTTGTGGTTCTGGGGAAGAACCTGCCGCACTGCCCTCATCTTCAGCGGTTTTTTGCTTGGGCTTTTTTTTTCCTTTTTCCAATTGTAATTCAGAAAAATCACTGCCTGGCTGCTGTACGAAAGGGAATCCAGGGGGGAGCATCATCTTTTGCAGCTGAAGAACAGGCTGCTCCCCAAACCCAGTTCTGCTGTCATGGTAACTAAAAACTCACCCAGGTTTCAGTTTGTTTCAGCCCCTTTCCTTTGGAAATTCCTCTTTATGAAAGCGTAGGGAGAAACCAGCCTCTTTGCAGTGGCCACTCTGTTTCCAAAGGGACCGAATTCCCTTACCACTTCTGAGAACCTTTTGGTGCTCTGATGTTACCTGATTTTTCATTATTTATGCACCTCTCTGAACTTTGCTGTGCACCCGAGTGGGAGTTCTGCATTCACATTTACTGTCTATTTTCTTGTGTGCCTTACCGGATGGCTTTGCTGACTGTATCTCAGTAGTCTTTATTTCTATGCAGGTTTTTAAACAGTGCTGTTACTGTTTTCTTAAAGAAAAAAAAAAGCTGCGTAAGGGTTAGAGTTTGTACTGAAATTGCACCAATGAATTCCAAACAAAACGAGCTGCTCACGGGACTGTTCCCAGGTTGCCCCAGTCTCCCAGCCCTGGCAGAACACAGCTTTCCACAGATCTCCCTTCTCAGGGGAGAATCTCATGCCGTGGAATAAACCAGAATCCTGATTTTTAATAACGAGGAACTAACTTTGGAACATACTTTTTTAGGAGTTGTAAAAATGTTTTATAAAAAAAGACGACGCCACCATAGCACAGACATTTCCACAGGTAAAAGATACTTTTTTTAATTAGCTGTACTGAACCGAGTTGCAAGTGGATCCAATCCTGTCCAAACCCATTTGAGTCTGAATGGTTTAAGATTTTTATCTGCTGTTGTGACAAATCATGACTCCATCTCCTGCTCTCACTGTAGTATTGGAAACACGTTCTTGGGGGTTTGTCAGAGAAAAATGCTTTAGCCTTTCCTTTCACTTTAAAGGACACTAATGCATCAGAAACTTGCGAATTACTGTGCGCACAAGAAATACATAGTAAATAAGGAACAAAATAACTCCTAACAATTGATCTTGGGAAGAAGTGAAATTAGAATGTGAAAGAAAGACTTAACAAATGTAGACATTTAAATCTTAGTAGAAACTTTCTTCACTTTGCTGTGCAAGAGAACACTGCTTTGCTATATTTAAAATGGCTTTTTTAAAAGAGATTTATGTATTTGGTAAATGTTTGTAGTCAACAGTTCACAAAGAAGCTGTTCACGGTTTAATGATGATAAGCCGTTTGGCGGCACAAGCTGGACTTTGTTGCCATCCTTGAGATGAATCTTTTAAGAAAAAAATAAGTTAATCTCAATTTTTTCCCTGAATGTGTTGTTTTTTCTTCAATATACAATATTCTAGTGAACTTTTTATCAAATGGTTAAGAAAATGCTAGAGGTTGTTGTAAAATATTTGTATCCTGCATTCACTAAAGTAAAGATACTGGCTTTTACTGTGTACCCCAGCCTCTCTCGTGTTTGCAGAGCCTGTTTCGCCGTGTTTCCAGCTGGGCAGTGGGCAGCTCTGTGGTCTGAAACCGGCACCAGGCAGGGCAGCAACTCCCATGCGGGCGGCAGCAGGACAGGGGCTGCAAAACAAAGAGCTTCTGCCCAAGAGGCCCTGGCAGAGCACGGGGCTCGTGTTCCTGCTCTCCCAGTGCCTGGCAGAGCCGGGCCGAGGCCCTGGGTGCACTCGGGAATGCGCTCAGCAGTGTGGCAGCATCGTCCTGCTGTGGTGACAAAGCAAAGCACCAGCCAGTGTGGGGGCAGTGCCCCTTCTGCTTTTATCTCCTTTTGCTTTATTTAAAAATGTAAGAATCCACCCATAACAGTGAGAGACCCATTTCCTTCATAGAAGGAAAGCACAAGGTTTTGTTCAGTATCAGAGTCTGTGCTTACAAACCAGAGGTGCAAGCGCTTCGGTTTTGCCAATTGCTATGGCAGCTGCTCCCATGCCACAGGAGAGGCCTCACTGCCCCTCCACAGCCCCTTGCTCAGGGCACCAAACCCCAGCACCAGCGCAGCCCAGCTACACCCAGCAGGTCTCTGGGCAAACTCTGCCCCCCCTGCCCCCGTGGCAGGAGGGATCCCGCTCCTCCTGTTGGCAGCTGGGAAGGACAAACAGTTCTGCCCTTGCAGAACAATGTCAGGAGACAGCAGAGCCCCGACAGGGGCTGACATCATGGCCAGAGCCATCGCATCCTGCAATGAAACCTGCTTGCATGTGTCACGTCCCAGGGCTGCATGACCCCTTTGTGCCTGGCCCCAGGGGAGCCCTCTCTGCCTGCAGTCCCCACATTTGCTGAACTAAACTTTTGAGGCAAATGTTCCTCTGCAGCAGAACTCTCAAAGCCGCGGTTTCTGCTCACCTCTAGCATGTAGTGTTTACTGACTCGCCCTCAACAGCACATTGACATCTCAGGGCAGCACCAGCCTCCAAAACTTCACCCAGAGGGTTTGTAAGAGCCAGCAGCTCCTCGGTGCCCAGCCTAGAGAGAACCTGCCCTTCCTTCAGGGCTGTGTTCCTGGACTTGGCAAACCAAGCACAGCACAGCAACATGCTCTCATGTGAAGGTTATAAAAAAAGGAAACTCAATCCCACAACTGAAATCAGGTGTTTGAGGGCACCATAATGAACTATTATATATTTTTAAAAAAAAAACAACCCTGGCAAGCTCACCCTCCTCCAAATGTACCGTTGAGACGAGAGTACTGGGTACCACAGGCCTCACACGCCTCTCGCTGCACCCTCCACTGCTCTGGCCACCCGTGCCCGTGCTGCAGTGTTGCCTCTGCAGGCCTCGTACCCAGCAAAAACAAAGCACGGATTCTGCAATAAGCTCTGCCTGCAAAGACACCGGATTGCAAGGGAAGTCTGTGAAGGATTTCATCAGGAAGAGGCCTGGGCTCACCCCTCTGGGGTGGGCTTGCAGCACTCTAATATAAACACAGCTTAAAGACTTGCTGGAAGGGCTACAGAGGGAAGGTGCTGCCAGCATCCCCGTGCCATGACACTCCTAGCACAGACACACTAGAAGGCATCGTTTTAGGGTTAATTATGCCAATGTTGCCACAGCCTGCAGGAGATGATAAAAATGACAGTTCAGAGAAAAAGAAGATGCCCTGCTTCTACTCTAAGCAAAAAGTGTTTTCTTAAAATGCAAACAACCCCCCACTTCCCAGTTGCATTAATACTGCACTCTTCATCACAGCAGCAAAGGTTTTGCTTCTTAGACAAGGCATTGAGAAATACCAGAAGCAACCAAGAATACGCAGCTACAAAAGACTTTCCCTTAGAGGAGTTCACTAATATTAGCCTGGTGAACCTTATAAGCAATAAAGCATCCTTATTCTTCCACGAAAATCACCTCCTCACTTTTAGTCACCTTCAGGATTATAATAACATGAGCTACTTAAAAAAGAAAAACCAAAAAAACCTGTATCATTATCCCCCTGAATGTGCTCGACTTGGAGTCATTGGCACGGGGGTGTCAGTGCCGAGGGGAGACAGGGTTTGCCCAACTCTCCCCCCTCAGGATTTTCTTCCTACAACTGAGCTTTGTGGTAATTTCCCTTCCAATCCATCTGTTGAAATATTTGTAATATTTGAGGTTTGTGTTATGTTGGAGTTGTGGGCCACCAGTCCTTGTGTTTTAAAATAGATGATGTAAAATACTGGCAGGACAATTCCTATCAGGAGCATAATAAAAACTGCATTCCACCACTGGATTCCACAGTCCGCACCATTAGTGGTCTCCTGCTTCCCTGCCTCGGGCAGCAGCCGCTCCATGCAATACTCTGTGTTTAGCTGCACCTCTGCCTGCACCGCATCCTGAATGCATTTGTCAATCCCTTTGAAGTAGTCACTCAGGTGTCTGCTCTCAGCAGAGCCACTCGTGCCCTCTTCAGGCTCCGGCAAGTCCACAAGCGTCAGGCTGGTGCAGGACGGTGCAGTCGGGGGTGGCCGTAGTTCTCTGCTGTTCTCCGTTAACAGCCCATGGGTCTTCACGGGGATCTTAATTGACTTCAGTGCATACAAGTCCTGCTCACGGATGAAGTTGTTGATGCGTTTGATATCCGCAACCTACAGAATCCAAAAAGGACACGAATGTTAAGAGCAGGACAACCCAGTACTGAAGCAGGAAGTAGCTACCAAACGAGTTGGCAATCAGCAGTCGGGAAATAAAAGCCTTGGCTGCATGTGGCTCAGTGTTTTGCAGAGATTTCCCAGCTGTTCCATGAATGCTCCAGGTCCTGCAGGACACAGCTAGTCCCCTATTAAGTCACGCTATAACCTACTCTGGTATTGCTCATAGGCTGTATTGTGCTTAATACTGGTTTTCCTTCCTTTTGACTTCTCTCACTTTGTAACTCAAGTTAAGGTGAGAAGAGTCTTTAGAAGAGATCATCATTATAACAGTTTTCATGTCTCAAACAACACCAGTGGTTAAGGTGAGAGAACAATGCCAATACATGCAATAGAAAAAAGGGATTTCAGAGGGAACAGAAGAGGCTTGGGAGCAGGCTTGGGAACAGGCTTGGGAGCACACCACAGTTCTGAAAAGCAAGACTGCAGCCAGGTAGAGAGCAGGTGAGCTCTCCCCCACCACACAGGCAGGAGCATCTTTTGCCTGTGTCCCCAGGTTCCACCCCTCCTGCACAGACAGCAGCTCCGTACAGCACAGTTCTCTGCAGTTGGCAAGTGCTCCTGTTGAGGGTAACTTACAGCAATAATCTGAGAGATCTGTGATCATGGGCTGCTTGGGTGCAGGGTCTCACCATCTGTGATCAGTATTCCCACAGCCCAGTGATGCAAACAGAAGTAAGAGCAGCAAGAAAGAAGAAGCCATTCATACAGTGTAAATCACAAGGACAGCCAGGATCAAAGAAAAGACAAGGGCAAGGCAATGATTCTTTATTTGATGTTAAGTAAAGAGAAGACAACTTAATACAGCGTGCATTGACAGCCACCTAATAAGTAAGTACATTAACTTCTCAGTTGACCAAAACCCTCTGTCAAAGAAAACAATCAGAACTGTCAACATGTGCAAGGAGCAATCCAAAAGGGCCAAGGGAACATGAAAGAACCTTGGGGGAAAGGCTAGAGGATGCAAAACAAAGAGAAAGCAAGACCCCAAGCCAAAGAGAAGGGCAATGCACACAGGCTAACCACCCCTCCCCCCCAATATATCACACTGGAGATACACAGTACAAGGACTGTACTCAGATTTGTCTGATTTGTGCTTGCAGAAATGCTAATTACTGTATGAACTACACTCACACATGCCCACAGGCCTGAGGCTGCCAATGAAACTTGAGAACCAACAAGAAAGCACGTTACTTCCTAAGTGTGTAAGTGCCATGAGCACCAAAATCATTGATAGCTCAGGGCAAGGATCTCCTTTTAAAACACAATACAGGAATATCCAGAAAGGAGCCTGAACTCCTTTGCCACTGCAGCTGATGTCCAGGGCTACTTGAGGCTGTGGTGCTGCTAGGCGTGGGGCACCATTCCGGGGAAGTCCTCACACCCCTGAGGGCAGGAGGAGCCCTCATTGCCCCGCAGGACGCAGGAGCTGCAGCAGCTCTGCCTGCAGAGCAGCCTCACTCAGCGATCTCCCCTCCAGCCTGTGCAGGCTGTCAGGGAACCTCACACTGAGCTCATCTACTGTGCAGTCCCTGAATGGTGGCAAGTCTGCTGCATCACGGCCAGAAACTAAGACTCCACTGCAGAGCAGCAGTGGGATGAATGCCTGAATCTCACGCTTACTCTGAAAAGCATGAGAAATCTGAAAATGGGATGTTTAATCTAGATCCTGATCTGGCGCTTGTGACAAAGGGAATCTTCAGCTGCTGGTTCAGACCCCTAATTGCTAGCCTCAGTGTAATATCAGGACTTAAACACTGCAAAATTATTCAGTTATGAAATAATAATCACATGCAAAGCCTCGTTACTGAGGTGGTGCTTCAAGTTTTTGTTTTATTCCAATGAAAGCAAATTACTGGGACAGTAAATATCCCCTGCAGCATCTGCAATCAAACACTACAATATTGTGCTAAGGCTCTAGAAACAGAAAGTGGGGCAGCACTCACGCAGAAAAAACAAACAAAGCTAGTGGGAAGAATGCAAGAGCACAAGGGTGTACAAGCCATTTAGGCTGATTTTCTGGACTCAGTTTTTTTGGCTGCAGTGAGCTCCCCTTGTCCCAGCTAAGAACAATGCCAAAATCAGGCCAGGACTATAAATGGTCAAGATTAAAAATGGGAATTTGGAAGTGTTTTGTATCTCTGCCAAGTTATCTGTAGCACACATAAAGCTATATGTCTTAATACCCCCACTCCAAGTACGCCCTGATGATTTCAAGGAGAAGCTCATCTCCAATTTTTTAAACAGTCACACATATTTGTGGCTACAAACCTTTACTGATGTCCTAGTAGCCTTTCAGGAGTCGCTTAATTGTGCAAGTAAAACAAAACATAAGAAAATTGATCAGTACTAGTCTTTAAACATACAAACAAACCTCCAACAATAACGATTTCTGCACCTCTTCAGTTTAACTGGAAAAAAGTCCAAAATGTCCTTCCCTGAAGGAAGGGAAGCAATAGGACTTCTTTTTTCCTGAGGGAGACCACTGACTACCTGGTCCCTCCACATCAGCTCATCCTCCCCACTGGACAAGTCCAGCAGCCTTCAGCAGGGGAGGCAGAGTAAATCTATAGTAGATGAACAGTCATAGTAGGGACAGGACTGAGTCCTCCTGAGCACAGCAGGCTTTTTCATCCCATAAACCAAGAGTTGTTCAGAATCTTCCTCCTTGAAGTTCACTGAGCTGCTGTGATTGTACATAACTGGCAATAACAATGCTGTTGCCACTGCTTAGAGATGAGGATATAGTCATAACTACAAAGTCAACTGCTGCAGCGCTGAGTTCTCACATTCAGTCCTACCAAACTTGCTTCTTCACATGCATCCAGCTTGTCAGCAGAATCCAGAAGGGTTTCTTTTTTGTTTTGTTTTTGTTTCTAAGGGAATGGGAGGGGAGGAATTGTTGCAATTCCTCTAAGCCCTCTTGCTTCAGCTGCATCACACAGCTGTGTAATTAAGCAAGACAGCACCACAGCAGTTGAGCCAGTACTGTATCATTATCCCGATCCAGGTCACTGTCCAATTGTTTGCATCACGGAACTTTTTAATCACAGTATAGCTTACAGATAAAGGAGGCCCTAAAAATACAGCTCTAACTGCTAAACAATATGGTACTTCTAATGTGTAGATCAGGTAATTAAACTTTTCAAGTTTGTCTGCTTTGTAACAAAGAAAATGTATTTTGTCATATGTTCCAGCTCCAGAGAAAATTCACTGTGCACACGCACACCCTCCTGCCTGCAGATGGCTGAGTGTCATGGTTTGATTTTGGCCCCTTCAGAATAGCCAGGTTGTGGCTGAGGAAGAACTACAACTCCCAAATATTCCATGCAACTTTTTCTACGTAAATAAGGGTGTAATTGGGGGTGGGACACTTCTTTTTCTGGTTCCAGCTCCATCTTCTTTGCTCTTCTCTCCGGTGTGCGTTGGGGAGGGCNTGTTAATACATTACATATAATCACTACAGCATTTTTAGTCTCTCTTTCTTTTCTTCTCCTTATCTCCCTTGGGTTTGTACAGGGGGGTGAGGGTTGGTAGGAAGGGGAGGGGGCCTGCAGACGCTGTGAGGGTTTTTGGGAGCTATTTTGGTGGAGAATGCGGGCACGAACCCATCACACTGAGCCACGCACGCTGCTGGGTACAACAGCAAACAAAACCACACAGACAGGCAGCACATGGACTATGTGACCTGAACTTTGGTATCTCTCCGTCCATCTCTGTTAGACTTCAGCCCTCCTCACAATATGTAAGCTCTTACCTTTGAAAAAATAAACACGCCACTGCCTGACAAACCAGATTCCACTAGAGTGGCATTTCCTTGTATGCAGGCAAAACCTGTGTGCTCCTTGACAGCAGGGCTCTTACCCTCATTTCTGTACTCAGCTTCATACTTCTTGCCCTCACTTAAATTAATGACAGTGCTTAGTCACCCAAATGAAACAGGAACACTGGTCACACAGGGTGCAGGATTGACAATATCCTCCTAGGCTGTGAGAAAGGCAGAAAACAGAGTTTTCTTTTTCCCCAGTTCAGCTTTACCCATATTGTTGACCATTCATGAAATACAACGGGCAAAGACTTTTCAGTATCAAAACTACAGACAACAGCATGCCTTCCTATCATTCTAGAAGCTAAGCTACATGTAAAATACCTCTAAAATAATTATAAAGTACCTCTAAAGTAATTAAAACCCAAAAGAGACAGCTCTTACTTTACAACCATACTGCAGGGCTAGCTTGTTAAGATTATCATCCTCCGTAATCTCTCGTTCCAGCAGTACCACATCTCCAACTCTGTCCCGAGAAGTGCTGCGTTGCTGCTGCTGCTCCTTGCCTCTTGGTCGCAATTCCATAACATTGAGTTCCTCCTCTGATGACTCTTCAGAACCAGACTGGCCACCAGGAAACACATACACTTGCCTGCCTGGGAAATTGTGGATGGTGACAGGAGCCTGGAAGGATCTTGTCTGGTTCTCATTCAGCCTCATCTTTTATACCAACACCTGGAACAAAACCCGAACATTTTTAATTCCTTCAATACTAGTGTTTATTTCTTAGCATGCAAGATCATAGAATCACAGAATCATAGAATGGTTTGGGTTAGAAGGGATCTTAGACTTCATCCAGTTCAATGCCCCCTGCCACAGCAGGGTCACCTTCTCCTAGATCAGGCTGCTCAAAGCCCCATTCAACCCAGCCTCAAACACCTCCAGGGAGGCCTCACCAAGACACTGGAGAGGGGACAAAATGCACAGCAGTTGCTCACGTGCACACACACACAAAGCTCTCCTGCTACCCAGGGCTTCTTGGGGTGAACTCAAATGACAGCAGCAATGACAGAAATATTAGAAAGGTTTTGTACACAAAATTCAACAACGGGTAGATTATTTGCAAACCCATTTTTGTCTGCCTGTGACAAACCACTCCATAACACTACTTTGCCACATATTCTAAATGCAACTTTCTGTAACTTCATTTAAAAAGCAGCAGAGTCACTTAAGCAATGCACCTTTAATTAGGGTAAAAAATACCCATTACAAATTGACCAAAATTATCATTCAGGTCCCTCTCCAGAAATCCTTGATTCTCTACACTTTAAGAATTCACATTTTAATTTTATGCAAATATAGGGGTTTTTTTTGATTTTTAAAAAAATTGTGGCAGCTCAAGCCACACATAACTTCAACCTGAATTACGGGGTCATTCTGTTGTATAAAGACAAGAACCTGCCCAAGCACTTTGGTTTAATTATTGCTAGGCTGACAGCAGCAACTTATTAGGAACTCCCTTTGATTTTTTTTTCTTTCCCTTCAGTCCTCAGCTCCAACCAACTTGCTGTCAGAGGCCAGTGTAGGAAAGAAAACCCCACATTCTCACAGAATCCCCACCAACCTTAATACTCTTTCCGTGACAAATCCTAATGGCAAAACCACCACCATTTTATGGTGTTTCAATCACTCAGCATGGCGCCCAGGGCTCACAGCTGCGCTAGAATAATCACAGAATCCCTAGGTCAGAAAAGACCTTTGAGATCACCAAGTCCAACTGTACCTGTACACTACTAAACTGTATGCCTGAGCACCGCGTCTACCTGTCCTTTGAACACATCCAGTGACTCAATCGTCCCACTGGGCAGCCTCTGCCAGTGCCCGAGAAACCTTTCAGTGAAGACGTTTTTCCTGATACATGATCTGAACCTCCCCTGGCACAACTTGTGGCCATTCCCTCTTGTCCTGTCACTTGTTACCTGGGAGAAGAGACCAACATCCACCTCGCTACAACCTCCTTTCAGGCAGTTGTAGACAGTGCTAAGGTCTCTCCTCAGCCTGCTTTGCTGCAGGCTAAACTAGAGTTCCTTCAGCTGCTCCCATGGAAACATAGAATAGTTAGGGCCAGAAGGGACCTCAAAGATCACTAGTTCCAACTAGCATGGCAGGGGGTGCCATGGGCAGGGACACCTCCCACTGGACCAGGCTGCTCAAGACCCCGTCCGACGGGTCCTCGAACGCCTCCAGGGATAGGGCGGCCTGTCCCAGAGCCTCCCCCCCACCGCGCCTTTGCCGCCCTTCTCCGGATGCGGCGTCCCGGGACGCTCCCGAGGGGCCCCCTGCGAGCNCCCCCCGCTCCCCCTCGCCCCGCACTGACCCCGCCGCGCGCCGCCATGAGCCCGGCCGCTCCCATTGGGCGGCAGGAGCCGGGGGGCGGGACTGCGGGCGACTCGCGCCAATGAGCCCCTGGAGACGCGGCCCCGCCCTCGCGGCACGTGACTGCGGAGGCACCTCCCCGCCCCAGAATCCCCGGAGATGGAGCTAGCGGGTGGGACCAGAGGAGGTGACGCGGAAGTGATCCGAGCGCTGGAGCAGCTCTTGTACGGGTGACAGGCAAAGAGAGCTGGGGGTGTTCAGCCTGGAGAAGGCTCCGAGGAGATCTTAGAGAAACTTCCAGTACCTGAAGAGGCTCCAGGAAAGCTGGGGAGGGACTTTAACAAGGGCGTGAAGTGATAGGATAAGGGGGAATGGCTTTAAATTGAAAGGGGGAAGATAACGATTGGACATTAGGAAGAAATTGGGGAGGCCCTGGTCCAGGTTGCTCAGGGAAGCTGTGGCTGCCCCATCCCTGGAGGTGTTCAAGGCCAGGCTGGATGGGGCTTGGAGCAGCCTGATCCTGTGGGAGGTGTCCTTGCCTATGGCAAAGGGGTTGGAACTGGAGGATCTTTGAGCTCCCTTCCAACCCAAATCATTTTCCAATTCGAGGATTTACCTCAACTGCAGTAAATTTGGCTGGATTTTGGGAGCGTTGTGGCACTGTTATGGGATGGAGCAGTCAGTCTGGGCCCTGGACTCCCCTCCCTTGCTTGGTGAGGCTGGTGAGGGCATGCAGGCACCAGTACATCCCCTGCCAGCCAGCCAGGCTCACACACCAAGGTACCTCCAGTAGCATTTGTTATTTCCAAGGAAACCAGCCTTTTCCCTCTCATTCTGTGGATAGTGTGGCCACAGTTCCAGGAGCCAGTCCCCCTTTCAGCCACGCTGCCCCACAGGCTCACTGCTCATGTTGGCCCGGCTGCAGTGAAGCCAGTGCCTGTGGAGCAGTCGGTGGAACTGATGAAGTGTATTCCACACTGGTATGTTTTCCTTGGCCCATCCTGACTCGTGGCTTATGTTTAAAAAACAAGCTCAGGACAAATCTTTAACAAGTTCCACATGCAAAGCTTTTCTGGGACATGGGAAGAGAGAAAAATTCCCTGGTAGCCGTTGCAGGAATTAACCAGGCACCGCTCACCCCAGGGACTTGTGTGAAGGTCTCTTGTGAGGGACAGCCTTGGGTGAGGGGCTGCTGGATGCTACTTGCCCTACAGGAGATGGACAAACCTACTTCTAAGTTGAAGTAAAGCCAAGTGCAGTTGCTGGCACTTTGCCTTCTCTCATGCGATCAAGATGCCAGAGGCAGGGAAGGCAAGAAGAGAGAGTGTTTCCTCTCCAGCTCTTTCTACCACTAGGTTAGATACCACATCAGTTGACAAATGTTACACATTGCAGAGGAAAGAAGGCTCCCCAAGAACTAGTGTTATTTTTTTTTAAGCACTGGCCATTGCTTCTTCCTGGCTGTCACTTGACTGCACAGCTTTGTGGCACTGAGTGATATCAGCAGGGCTGGAAGAGCGGGAGAGGGGCCAGGCAGAGCTGCAGCTGAGCCCAGCTCCCCCATGCAGCCCATCTCCAAGCAGGTATTATGATACTCTTCTCTCCACCCCGGGCCACCTTATCTCAAGAGCAGATGATTTGGGGGCTCAGCCAATTTACATACTTTTCTGCAACAGATGATGGATTTAGTGCAGTGAAGAGGGTTCTACAAGCATGGGGATGAGAAGAGATGTGCCAAAATTACTTCCCTGAGCTGCTTATAATCTCCTATGACTACTGAGGTTCAGAAGTTATAAGTAATAATGACACTTTGCCAAAGCAGTACAAGTTACTCAGAGTAACCAGCTCAAAGCCAGAGAATAAAACTGCTAAGGGGACTTGGAGTGTAGGGGAAACAACCAGACTTTGCTGACAGAGCTAAGTCTGAGTTCGCTTACTTCTCCTTAACTGTCATTTACAGCTTATTATTTTTCTAACTTTTAAAATATCAGGAAGAATTATTCATTGATTTCATGGAAAGACACCAGGAAATGTAAATGGGAAATTGCTTTGTCTTCCAGCTTAGAGATCCTTACAGACTCCTTATGAAAAGGTGTTTTTTTCCCCAACTGGTGGCATGAAACAGCTGTTAAGAAAATCAAGCAAAAAAGCTTTTATTAGACTCAAAATCACTTCTCTTCTTGGATTTGTCTACACAAACCATAAACATGAAACACAGAAGTACTTGACGTGCGTCAATGGATTCCAAATACTTCAAGCTCAGTCATGGATTTATACAGGCTGAGCTGGACGTTTGCTTGCAGTCCTGTTCTGGAAGAAACTTGTGCAGTGTCTAGAGAATTGTGTGCAAGCACGACCTGTGACACAGTGTAATGGAAAATCTGCCACTGAGATTTTAACATCCCTCATGGACCAATGTCCAGGTTTCTCTGCTGTCCCCAATACATACTCTTTTCTGTCTGTCCAGTAAGTCTGCCAGTGGTCCTACTGGAGAAAGAATTAAAACCTTAGAACAAAACCTATCTGGGGACTTTCAGGCCTTCACTGTCAACTGGAAAGTTTCATTGCCTCCATAGACAGTTCCACTTCCTTCTGCTCTCTGGGACATCCAAACTGTCGTATTTTACCTTAAAATATTATACTTGTTCTTACTTCAGCAAGAAATCTGCCTCTAGCAGAGTGGGATAATTTCACTATTAGGCAGTTCTCCAACATGGATTTATAACACTGAAAATAGCACCAAAACATGAGGCTTTTCAAAGTGTTTTAGATACTTATATGTTTTTTTTCCAGGCTTTTTAAGTGTGAGCATCTTCTGCTGATCTTTCCATTTACAACAGCTGAAGCCCAGAATAGGGCTCTTCTGCCCCTGTAATCTTTCGCTCAGATCCAGAACTGTTGTTCTTTTCGTCACTTTAGTTTTGTCCCTCTTTTTTCAGGCTCGCTTCAGAAGTGTCAGAAACATATTCCTTGTGTCTTTCTTTGCTTCTCTTTAAGCAGCCTTCCAGGCTCTACAATGAAATCTATTATTTCAGTTTCGGGTCACTCAGCAATAGCCATCCTCAGGAAACCAGTAACTTGATGTGGAACCTGCTGAAAGCAGCTCCAGTCTCTCTTGCGCTGGTACTTTTGTGGACACTGTATGTACATTTGATTGAATTATATACACGGCAACAAGTTTAAGAGGCTGAAGAGTAGGCACACAACACAGGGAAGAAAACCTCAGTTAAATTAAGTTGATTATAGGCATATAGTGAATATATTTAATAGAGCTATGGAGGTTACTCTGAGTGCATGTTTGGTAGTATTAGGTCACACTTTGCCCCTTCTAATGGCCTCCTGTTGGAAGCGCTTGTCTGGCTCAGTAGGTGACAGTCGTGGACACCTCTGCAGAGGAGCACTACTCCTGTCTGTCTGCTCTGGAAGGGTCTTGGGCTGAAACTTAATGCCTTCAGGAACAAGGTGATGGTTTAGGTGGTTGCATCTGGAAAGAAGCACAAAGCCTGCACCTGTTTTGCTGTGCAGTAGCAACCATGAGACCTGGCTTACAGCCAGCTTCATACCTTGTCTGCAGGGCTGACCTGGATCAGAAGATATGGCCTCTGCCTCCCCTGTTTAATGATCCCCTGTGGTGATGTGGCAACCAGCCCAGCCGCCCCCACCTCGCACATCCTTCTGCAGACACTGGGGCCTGTGGCTGTCCCCAGGTAGAACCCTGCTGTTGCCTGCAGTGAGAAGGAGGTTCTGTCATCCCTCCATGTGAGGGTGTGAAGTGTTGGGTCCCCTGTACCTCTGACTTCTTCCAGAGCAAAAGCACAGGTTTCGTCTCCTCCCTCACAAGCTCCTTCTCCTGTCTGTAACACAGCAGGTGTTATAATAAAGACCCAGCTTCACCATTCATCTCCGGCTCAGACATCAAATTACTCCCACCTACGAGGACTACATTTGCAACTCTCTGATGTATGCTGTGACTCCAAGGAATGAAACTTTTATCTCAGGAACCAGAATGCAGATCTAAGCACCACTGCTGTCTCCTGGAGGAGATAATGTGTCTGTGCTCTGAGACCTAATTCTATGCTTGCCTTCTATCACATAGCACCATTTGGTAGGGGCTGCCTGGTTTATGTGATAGCAGACACTGAATTACTTCAGAAAAAAAAGTGACTTATTCTTTATATTAAAAAATAATTAAAATTTGGTTTAATTTTGCAGTTCTCATTTTCGTGGGATTGTGCCAAATCCTGGAGCCCAATCTCCACACCCTGCCCTTCTAGAGGAATTTGGCTGGGGAAAGCACTCTAAGGTTTGTTCCCTTCCTCTCAAAAGCCCTCCCCCTCCCCTTCTCCCTTTCCTGCAACTGGTAAATTGTGAACAACAGGAATGTTCCTGGGAAGAAACCCAGGCAGAATCACATTCAGAACAAGTCAAAGATTTCTTGCATAGCTGAAGCATGTGTTTTCAATCCCCAATTGCTGGAGCACGTAAGCCCTGCCAGCGCATGTTGTTCTTTTCAGATGTTGTCAGACAGCTCTAGGCAGTGTCCAGGGCACTCTGTTGGACAATGTCTAGCTGTGGCATTGCTCCTTAGTTCATCTAGTAGTGGTACTAGGGCCAAAAAGGCTCTTGAAAGGATGGCAGACAGCCAACCCTACCTTTCCAAGAAGCTGTGTTAGTGATGGTCAGAACCATTGGTCTGTACAGCCTCCCCCAGAGCCACAAACTAGCTCCATTTGGGCCAATGAGAGTTTGACTGCTGCTAATAATCTATCAGCCCTGAATTCATGCAGCTTCCAGGGCTGATGAACTCCAGAATAATTAGCATGTGCAGCCCTAATAAGGATAAAGCCATGAGATCCCTAATGGATATCCAAAAGGTAAATGATAACTTCTAGGAAGCAACAGAAGACACAAGGGTAGATAGTAAGTAACTACAGACTGTTGTCCTGCCTGAGAGGTGGCACTAATCAAGCGGCCATGTAACTCTTCCAAGAGGTGCTATTTAACGGTTCAACACTGTAACGTGACAGGGCCAAGAAGGATGAGAGCTGGAGGCTGAGACACTGGTTGGAAAAACACAGCTTCAATGTATTTGTGAGGGAGCTTTTGTCCTTGGCACCACACAAAGCACAGTATATTACAGGAGCACAAAACAAGTCCTTAGTCAAGCTGATGCCAATACCGGGGAAAGGCAGGTTGATGAAAGCGTCACTTATCTTTCCAATGACCTTTTCATGTGAGCTCAGCCTGCCAAGAGTTGTCTCTTGCTCTGCACTCCTCATGGTCTAAGCCAACAAGCCTGAACACATTGTGCTGATATCTGGTATCATTCAGCCTTGCATGGCAGTCTTGAAGTGTTGCACAGGCATCCTTTTAGAACAGGACGATGACACCTCTGTGCTTTGCTGTGTATTGTGTGCCTCTATCTCATCTCACTTCCAAATATGTCCAATCTAACTTTACAATTTGCCCCGGGGAAAGTCCTGAGCTTGAAGGAGGAACACAAGAAACAGAAGAATCTTCCAAAGCTCTCAGTAGCTGAGAGGCTGAGCTCTGCTTAGCCTGGCTCTCCTTCGTGCTTGCCAATAGGCTTCCCAGGCCTTTACTGGTGCGTGGCAACAATAATGAGCAAGTAACACACGGGGGCAGCAACAGGCTTTGCTTCCCTGTCAGTCTGGGAGCGTGTGGTTGTAGCACCCTTGCGGGGGTCTTGAAAAAATGAGGTTTTCCAAGATTTGAGGGTCACTGTGCTGGGCACAAGCCTAGAGCGACAGCTACAGCTGTTCAAAGCACGGGAAAAGTTTGTCGTAGGAGAGGGGAGCTCTGCGGCCTCAAGGGACAGGTTGTCAGCACTGAAACCTGTGCTTTTGTCACTGCATCTGGTCCTTCTGTTCGTGCAGCCCCAGCCTGAGCAGTTCTGTGCTCATGTTACAAAGCACGTTAAACCGGCAGACAATGTCAGCATTGTCTGCAATGGCAAATACGGATGGAGTGAAAATCCCGGGTCTTGGTTTAGATCCCACCCGACAAGTCTTGCTGGGCTTGTTGCCCTGTGGGCAGGATGGAGCCCGGCATGTCCCTTTCATGAGGTGAAAAGAAAGAAAATGCTCTTATCTGACTGCACCGCAAAGAAAGACGTAAGGTTCATCTGATATCATTTATTCTCTTGGAGAGTCTGAGTGTTCCGGTAATGTGGAAAAGCCTTGGTCTTGTCTGTGAAGGTATTAAAAGCCAAGTTTTCAGAGTAGGAACTCTTCAGTCAGCTAAGTGGCCATAATTTCCACAGCAAGGCTCTGGGATTTTATGGCAGGACTATTTCCAGAATAGGGGTCTTTGTTCCTGCTTTATGTGAGCAGAACTTCAGGAGTTGTTTGTGCATCCAATACTTACCTGGTTGCTCACATCAGTGCTCCCCATCATGTGAGTAATGCGGTGTCTGAGTGGTATCTGCCCAAGCTGATATTGGAAATGGCAAGAAATAATTAAAAAAACACAGCAAAAGCCAGCCCATTCACCAGAAATTATGATGGACTATTTGTAATAAGGAATGGGGAAAAAAACAGCACTGTGCTCCATGAGTAATTAAAAAAAATCAGATAAATACCTAGATAGGAGAAGCATTTTCTGTAACTGAAGCTGCTACTTTAATTGGAAAGGGCTGTTAACACAACTGACTGACAGAGGGGAGCGCAATCACACAGCAGGGCTGTTGCAGAATCTGCAAGTAAACAGCCCAATTGCACCTCTCAGCTTCAATATGTGAATTTCTAAAGCAAAAAGAACAGCTTTAAATTTAAAACTTCTGTTGGAGCTCATGCTTCAGTTGGGCTACAGTCCAGGATATGCGAAGACTTAGGGCATTAAGAGTCTCATGTAGATGAAAAGGCAGTGGGGAGTCATTTGAGTTGGCTAGTAATGTACTAAGCTATCACAGGATCTGCCTTCATTCCCTTTAAACTAACTCGCAGGGAAGAAAATTGGGAAAACCGATGTTTTATCACTTGTACTAGTTACAGCAAAAGCTAAAGGTAAGCATGGCCCTGATACAACTCCTGTGTGCTGCGCGCAGCCCAACTGAGGGGTCCCAGTCCCAAGCTGGGCTGTGAAATAGCCCTTGAAAATGCCCAAACCCACAAACTAACCACCATTAAGGAGGTCTGGGCTGCTCTGTTGTCTGTTGGTTTCTATTTACTTCAAACCATAATCTCAGGCAACCTTTAAGCATGGAATAACAGGACAGTTTTGCACTCAACCTTGTTGAGGTCAAGGTGCGTTATAAAGCTGCAGCCAAGTGATGCTGTAACAGTACCTGGCGGTTCCCTGAATAACAGTGAAGTGAACTGAGTCACTCAAGGGTGCACAGCATGCTGGAATGTCAGCACAGCCCAGGCTGGGCTGAGCATGCATTGAACCATGAAAGATGTGTCTGGCTGTCAAAAAAGACATAGAAAAGCTGCAATTGCAAACTGTGAACAGTAGCAAAGTGACACAATCACTAGTGGTGTGATCACCGGGTACCAAACAAAGCACAACTAGCCAAACCCATTTCTTGTAAGAAAAAAGAAAAGCAGAGCACTGCCTTGTACTATGTATGCTGTGTCCCCACCGGTTAATGCTGCAGCTCCCTGCACAGGCGGGCCTTAGATGGAAAGGCTGAGAAGAATTACCAGGAGTCTGTGCAACCTTTGCTGGGACTCTTTGCTGCCAGAAGCTGCTTTACAATATTCCCAGACATTTCCCTAAGTATCCAACAGATTGGACAAAATCAAAGAAACATGGGTCTTGGGTTTCAAGGCCAATGAGAAGTTACTAATTGGGCTCCCAGAATGCAAGGAAGAACATTGCTCACCATAAACACAGACAAATTTTCTCTACTGTGAGCCATGGAATGGGCATGTGATTCTATGAAAACTTTCACCTTCCCTCTGGACCACATTCACCATGACGAAAGGGGCCCCAGTAGGCAGTAGAGGCTTTTATCATAGTGCCAGGGACCCTTTCAGATGATAGGAGGGAAAAAAAGACACACTAAAAGCTCCATAAGAACAGGTGGCATGCAGGCAGCTTGGGGAGCTGCAGAGGTGTGGGCCAGGCTCACAGCCCAGTCTCATGATGCAAACACCAACCTTGCAGGGAAGACTTTGTAGGTCCAAGACCTGGATACAAGAAGGGAGTTTCACCATGGTGTCCTCCACGAGAAGCTGGCTCTGGGATAACGCCCATGAGGAGATCGTCAATGTAGTATGTGGGTGCATGGGAGCATGTTGACCATGATGTTTGGCCTTCAAATCTGCTAGGATCCTGGCAAAAGGACAGGGACACTTTCCACTCAGTCAGGCTGCTCAAAGCCCCATCCAGCCTGGCCTTGAAATCCTCCACAGGTGGGACAGCTATGACTTCTCTGGGCAACGTGTGTCAGTGCCTCACCACCCTCACATGCTAAAAGCAAAGAACTGGGCCCTCATCTCATTGTTACATGTACCCCAGAGCCTACATATAGCATCTACAGCCAATTAATATGATCAAAAGTAGCTGGATTGAATTTCCTGACAGAGTAGAAAAGTTACAGGCATGTTGTTAAGAATGAGAACTGATTCTCTCTGTTTATTCTGATTCGTTTTGTTTAATTGTGCTTACCCTAGGAAACGTGAGAGCTGGTGGAGATCATATTAGCAAAGAAAACAGCAGAGCAACAAGCTGATAGTTTACAGTTCATGGAAACATTGTGTCTGTCACTGAACCAGAAAAAAAGAAGTTGGCTGAGAGGCAGTCACTAACTTGAGAAAGGATCTCTTGATAAGATACTCTTGGGGAACAATCTCAGAATGATGTGAAAGATAGATGGGAAATGGTGCTGCAGAGCAGAGCTTAGCAATCAGAAGGAAATACTGCATAGTTTGGTTTCTCTCTTTCCTTTCCTCCCCATTCCTCCCTGCTTATTACTAGGGGAAAGAGTATTTTTGCCTGTAAAAAATCTCTGTGCCTAAAGAGGTAACACTGGGGTGCGCTACTGCACCAGTGCTGAACATCTGGAGAAAAACACAGTAAAACTATTAGCAATGATCAACATCACCTTGACTTTAAGCATGTACATTCATAAACTCCTTGCTTGTGTCAAAAAAAAAAAATCACAATGGTTTCAACTTACCAGAAAGGTGCCCTTTGTGGAAATGTCAAAGGAAAGAGATCAAGTCCCAGGTGGCCAGAGAACACAGGCTATGGCTAACCTGGAGGAGAAGATGCTGTCAAATATCTCGCGTCTGGAGAGGTGAGAGAAGTCAGGGCAGCTTCTTGGTCCGGGTGATAAACCTTCATGCCTTTTTGTATAGACGTGATGCATTTACAGATGTTCCCAGAAAGGGGCAGTAGAGACCAAACCCACACAATGAATAGAAACACACATTCTGATCAGGGAGAAATATAAACAAAAACGGAGAATTATTTGCAATGTTTCTTTTACTTGGCATATGGAGGCTTCACCATATGTCCACTCAAATAAAAAGAACTGGACCTGTATAGGCCAAAATGGAGCTGCTTGGAGTAACACACCAACTTCAGTCCACTCTGAGACTGTTCCTTCATCTGCTATTCAGAGGAGGCCACTAACCCTGCTCAACTGTGGATGCTGTGTGGGCTGCAAAAGCTGGCACAAGGGCGTGTAATACACTGGGGAGACCTGTAATGAAGAACTTAATATATCTGTTGCTACAGCAGCACAGCAACCTCCTGGCTGGCTTATTGGCGGGGCAGCAATCATGTTTACCATCAGGTTCATGGGTATCTATACTCATCACTAGCACAACCTGGATTGCACCTAGCCTTGAAAGAGAGGGGACAAGGGAAGAAGGGAGGCTTATAATATCAGGAGTCCGAACAGTTCATGTTTCTGTGAAGCAGCGCAGCCCTTCCCTGGACCACCCTTACAATCTCTTCAGGTTCTCTCGAACTGCTCAGAGTTAATTCAATCCACTGCCTGAAGGAAAAGGTACAGTTATTTACCTGGAGCAAATCTCAGGTTCTATTTCCTTTAAGCCACTTAGCCCAGCCCTGCTCTGTTACTCAATGCTGTTCCCTTGCACTGCCCATATTCCACAACAGAGGGGAGGATTTTGCTGGTGGCGATGTCCAGGAGGTCCAGTACAACAGGCATAAACCATACAGCCAGTATCTTCCTCAAAAAGTTTCTGGCCTAAAAATATAATTGAAAACAAGAAAGCAAGCAGTGGGCTATGTGAGGTGAGCAACCAGCTATTTGCAGTGGAGGAGTTGAGGCAGTAACAGCTTTATCAGGAAACCAAGAACCTCTTCTGGTCCTACTCTCAGCATAGCTCAACACACCAGTAAATCTGGCTGCAGACTGAAATCTTGGCTTCCCCTGAAGCCAATGGCAAACATCCCATTGGCTTCAATGGGAGTAGGACTTCCTGCCAGATCTCGTGCTTCCCGTTCCTTCGCTGTAGCCATGAGAGCGAGCTTCCCTTCCAAGGCTGTGTCTGCAGTGAGGGCCTTCAGGAGCAGAAGAATGGCTCTCCTTGCAACCTGAGAAATATCAGCAGGGAACAAAAGAATTCTTTTTAACAGAAGCAATGATTGTCCAAGAGAACAACCTACTTAGAGGCATGGGGCTCTCTGGGCTGAAATCTTTCCTATAGACTTTAACTGTCTACATGAAGTGCAACAGCTCAAGCACGTAGCTTTTAACTGGGGTGAAATCACTAGTGGGAAAGATGGTATGAGCTGGATTATGCAACTGGCAATGCCCATCTCTCCTGATCTTAACATCTTTCACTCCATACCTGCTCACACAGCAGTACAAACACATAATGTGACTTACAGCAACACAAAAAACAGGGAGGGAAAGACTACATTGGCCCATTTCTGCTTTTATCACAACCGTTGATACCTATTGGAGGAGGTAAAGATGCTGGAAAAGCTGTGTGTTGACCACAGAGGGCTCTACATTTGCTTTGGCATGAGAATTTCTCTGCTGAGATGAGCATCTTGAGATCTCCAGGCTATTTGTGAGGTGCCAAGGTCACAGTTCTCATTCCCTGCAAATCTTTGCTTTCTTTGGAAAAAATCAAGCATTTTGTTCGGGAAATCCTGGTGGGTGTTTTGTGATCAGTCAAGCACAACAGATTACATTACCGGAGGGTATATACAGGACCTCCCGTCTTCTAGACATAGTAAAATGAGTCTGTTTACTCCAGAAATTCAGGAGTCACCAGCATGGTGCTGACCACCTGTATTATTTCTTAGGTCACAAGGCTTGTCGACTGGACAGATTGATGTCTGTACAGCTGACTGTTTGTATTTCAATTGTAGAGGCAAAGGAAATTCTTCAAATCCCAGAGCACAACTGTGCACTGCTACAGAAAAGCAGGTGGAGATGTGCCAAGTTACGGCTCCTCAGTTGCTACCCTTGTAAAGAATGCCCTGCAAGGAAAACTGGAACATATTTCGTGAAAGAACAAAGATAACACAAGACTATCTGGCAAATAATAGAATTTAATATTAATGGCTTTCCTTTAGTCTCTCTATTTCCTGCTCCTAACTTAACCCTCTAAAATCAGCAACAGTCAGAGAAGGGCTATAAACTTCTGCACATCTAAAAAGTCTTTCCCTGAAGTATGTCAGAGCACTTTACAAATATTAGGGACTGCTAAGGGTTGGCTGTCCCTTCAGGAGATGCAGTTAATGGGCAGGTGGTCCTTTGGCTGCAGAGGCCAAACACTGAAATTTGGCTTCTGTACACCTCTGCAACCTCTGCAGGATCTTCTTGTCTCTTGGTTCATCACAGGAACCCAGGAAACAAGGGGAGCTGGGCAGCCCTTGAATTCATGCTCTAGATTCAGTGTGAAAAACACCTTCGACATGGACACAAGTGTAATAATCATAGAGTAGTGACTGGTGTCACTTCAGCCCATCAGCCACTTCAGGATCTTGTCCCTGAGATCCTCAGGGTTACATTGAGACTGTTCATGGCTGTACATGGCTCAGCTGCTGCTGTATCTAAACATCTCCCTTAAACAACAGCACACTGAAGCTTGACTTGAAAGTGAGCTGGACTAGCTCCATCTCCCCACCTTTCCTTGCCAACTGGTACTTGCCCAAAGGCCTCCAAGTATTTGTCCACAGGGATAAGAGATGCACAATGTGGCTCCTCCAGATCCCATGGTCTTTCAGTCAGAGGAGAACCTTCGGTGCCACCCACATCTTCCTTTAACCTGGCAAAGCACCTGAATTACTGAGCTGACTTGCCAAGAGAGATTTAGGCTGGAAACATCTCTATAAAGATGGCTCTCATTCAGGTCTCAGGCTTTCAAAAAAGCACAATCCTGGCTGGGCGCAGAGCTGAGAAAAGAAGCATTAGTCATCACTGCCTCACATTCATCTCTTCGGACAGCCTCTTCTCTTGGAAGATGCACTGTTTTGCCTCTATGACTATAGGCAGAAATTAAAGAGCAGAGCTGGTTGAAAATTTTCCATCAAAACAATATTTCTGCTTTGCCAGAAGATACCTTAAAAATTAAGTGGAAAAATCAAAGAAAAAAGCTTGGGTTTTGGCTGACATGGTTGGTCAAAAGAATCCCAAACTTGAGATTTTTTTAGCAAAAAATGGAAGTATTTGGGGTAAGTCAGGGGAGGAGCCTGGCAGGTCTTAGTGATATCCTAAAAAATATCTAAGAAAATTTTGAAAAATATGAAGATGTTTTTGCCAAATTTTTTTTCCGTAGTGAAAGATAATCCCACCTTTAGAACCATTCTACAGGGACACTGGAAAACAAACAAGCAAATATGCTTCTTCCTTCTTGCATAGATGCCTATAGATACTCCATAGTGAGAGCATAAGCAGCAATTCCTCTAGAGTGAGACATAAAGACCAGATCTCTCACAGAAGCTGCCCAAGAGGCTAAAACCCCAAAGCTGTAATTATCAGAACAGGACACACACACAGAGCTGATTCTGCTGTGAGTTTGTACAGCTGATAGAAAGCCTCAATCACCTTGCAGTTGCCTTGCATACAAATAAACCAAGCCATGGGGACAGCTAGAGAAAAGGCATGCGTACAAAGAAAAGTACTGTGCACGTGGCTGTTGCAAAACCATCCACATCCACTAGTCAGTCAGCCACAGGTAATGTTGTTGCTAATAATGCTGAACATAATAATGGCACATAAAATACCTGGGAACCCACTGAAAGCCTTTTTCCACCTTGCTTACACAATAACGTATTTTTTTTGTTTTCCCCCTTTAAAACTGATTCTTCAGTAAAAAATGGTTGGGAAACAAAACCACAAAACAAACAGCTGGAATTTTCCTTACCCTCTGACAGCATTTCTTGGGCTCGTATCACCATCCCCTCCTCTAGGTATTGTTGGTCAGCATTATGAAAGGACTTGGGGGAACGAGTCGTGAGCAAGAGTGGTTAGAGGCTCTGGGCGCCTGAGATGCTTGAAGAGAGCATCAGTCCAGCAGTTCAGCAGGACCCTCACTCCTCAGCACAAACCTGGGCATAAAGCACAGGTGATGATGCTGAAGCAAACACAGCGATGGTTGCACAGGAGGTGAATCGGCTCTGTGAGAAAACCGAGAGGTGACATGTTGTTATTAGGCAATGGGAAGCAGGAGAGGTTTGATTTACAGTCATTTCCTAAGGAATTAGACCATGATTCTGGACAGGATTTATATTTTAAACAACACTTAATTATTATAAAAGACTAATTCAATCTAGATGTGGATTTCATACCTTTTCCTTAATGAGAGCAGCACTGGGGGAAGCACGCTCAGAAGTACTGACGTGTCCTGGCAGGGGCTCCGACTGCTGCAACTTGCCTTGCTGACAGCGCAAGCTTGACTCTCATCCCACAACAGCCTGGGGTTACAGTCCCGACAACTTCTACCACAAGCAGCTCTGGCTCAGAGCCGCAAAAGTGATAAAAGACTTCTTGTACGATCATCTCAAGAGGAAAGTTTGGTGCCAAACAAAGCTGCGCTCTGGTTGGGTCTTTTTGCCATTACAGAAGAAATCAAGGGGAAAAATACAGAGCTGGGGAAAATAGATGGAAACTGCAAAATGTTCAAATAATGTATTTTCCAAGAAAATGAAAAAAAAAAATCAACACAAGAATGGTTTGTCTGGGTTTGCTGGCCAGGCCGTGGCGGCACTGATCTTTGTGCAACTAAAGATCCTGCTAAAGGATCCCCCTTTTTCATTGACTAATGGACATTCTGGGTGGTTCTACTGCTTTTCTCCAGGATGGCTGCACAATGATGCTGTAGAGTGCAGTGACCTTGCAGAAAACTGTCAGGGATCTTTCAGCAGCTGATGCTTTTTGGGGTAGCGGAGCCAGCCACACAGCCTGGTGTGCTACCACCACACTCCTCCTGCTGAACAAACCAGCATTTCCGTCTCTGCCAACCCACATTTGGAGCAGTATCCAGGCTCGAGGCTGGATCTTGCAGCCTAGTTTCTGTAAGGGGCATCTCTGAAGTAATGTGAATTTTACCCTTTGCTACTTCCAACAATACAACATGTGTCTGAGGATATAAAACCAGTGGGGAGCATCCCTTTCCCTTCCCAGCCAGAGTGGTAACCGCAGTACAGGCTCCCTCAATTGATTCAGAGTGGCCTATGCATATCTTCATGCCTTTTCAGATTGTTGCTGCCAATAACCCCAGCTCACTACTTCAGGAATCTGCCTTTTCCCCGGCACCACCTGTGGTCTGCAAGTTCTTGAGAGAAGGACTGTTTCTTTGCATATGGCCTTCCAGCAGCCACACGTCTGGTTGTAGTTCCTAAATGCCATTGCACCAAGAATACTGAATCATTATAAAAGACCTTGGAACAAAAACCATCCAGAAAGTAACAGTGATGGGAGACACCGGGCTAGTACAGAAGTACCATGAGAAAAAGATTTTTCTTCAGAAGGCCGAGAGAGGAGATGAGACGCACTTGAGCAGATCAGGGAAGGTATTTTGTACTGACTGCAAAGGTGGTGAAGTTTCTGGAGGGTGCAAAGCAAGCTTGTGGGAGGCAAAGCTGCTGCAAGCAGAACAAGAGAGGAAACAGACAATGGTCATGGAGGGAGGACAAAGCCACAAAGCATGTCTGTGGGGAAGAGAGGAGGAAGGACAAGGCAAGCATCTCTGGAGTTATGCTGAGACTGCTATAAGACCAAGGCTCGTGAAAGCTGGACGTGCTGAGGATGCAAAGGTTCACCTGGGGACTGAGTTGTGCCAGGAGCTGGCCCCACACTCAGACATCCTGTGGGTTCCACCATGGCCAGCATGCAGAGTTGCTCTCTCCTGAGGTCAAGGAGCATGCCAAGGCCTGTGGCATGACCCAGACAAGTCAGATTGGAGGCTCCAGCTCCACCCAGACCACAGAGGGACGAAAAGATGAAACTCCCAATAAAATCCTTTCACAGCCCAAAAAAGAGGAGCTGAGGGAAACCACAACTTTCAAGAAAGCCCAGCTGCTTCTCTCCATCCCAGCGGCTGAGGCAGATACCTACCCCAGGCAATGTGGACCTGGCCAGTGTCTTGGCTGTGGTAATGTGCAGGGAACACATATGCAAGGCCCAGACATCAGCTGCAGGACTTGGCTAATTGAGAAAGTCTGTTTGAGTGTCTGGCCACCATTTGGCAGACAAGGCAGCTTTGACAAAATAATAAATGTGGTACAGTGCAGCCTCCAGGCATTCCTTGTGGGGTCTGTCACATGGAAGTGGCACGAAAGGAGATGAGGTGATGCAAGACACATGGAGGCCAGCTTTGGAGACTCTGATTACCTTCTGGGGTAGTTACTGCTACCTTGCGGTCCTTCTCCATTTATATACTATCTTGTTTAAACTCTCCCTTTATAAACAATTCTTCCCATCCAAAGTGAAGACGCTTGTCCTGCTTGTCCAAGCAAGTTATGTTGTTGGGAAGTCTCTCTTCAGGAAGACCAGCCCATTTCTAGCAAGTGTGAGGAGAAGCCAGTGACATGATAAAAGTACAAAAAAATGCACACAGAAAAGCTAGCTGCCCCTTGTGCATTAGTAGCATGAGAAGTGTTTGAGGAACAAAATGTCTTCTTACTGACCTGCCTCCAAATGAAGATAAACAGAAGGATGCTGAAGTTGTATGGAAAAGTATTATCAAGCATGCTCAGCACAGGTCCAAGTGTTTGAAGAAGGAATGCTGTTCAAGGCAGTTCCCACAGCCTGTCTGGTTCTGGGTGCACTAAATTAATGCTGCAGCAGGACAAATGAGGCAAGTAACTTGCTATCGAGGAGGTTTCCAGGGCTTCTTTTCTTACGCTATCAGAAGCATGTGGTCATTAAATGTGAGTCCCTCTGGAAGGGTCCTTCTCTGCCTGAAACGCCAGTGTACTACTGCTTGTGCCAACACTGTTGAGCAGGAAGAAAACATACCCTTCCCCATGGACCGTGTGTGCTGGGGAAAGCACAAAGGAACATGTTAACATACAGTTTTCACTCTACCAGTGCAGCAAGGTCCTCCAACAGTAGTAATGCAAGTGATGAATAGGGCCCCTGCCAGGGTAAGGTGATCAATAATGAGTAATTTGGAAAGAAATTTCCTTCCAGAGAAAGCAGGGTTCCTCCAGCTTGGTGCAAGGGATTGAGAGACAGCTAAGGCTGCTGTGTATACCAGGACATGCGAGGGTGTGAAGGAAGCAGGTGGAGTTGGTGGAGACAGAACTGAACTCCAAGAAGCTGAAGAGAGATTACACTTTCCTCATGGTACTTTCATGCCAGAGCAACTGAACCATCTGGCCCCACCTGCCTTTAATGATCTCGGCTGAGGTGACTTAAGTAAAAAGCCTGAGATCACAGGGAACAATGGCGGCTTCAAACCATCTCGTTTCTTGGTTTGAAGATGGGGATTAGGAGTAAGAGAACCCAGCAAACTGCTACATGCAAAATAGGCAAACGAAGTATCTAAGCCTACTGGATTTATAGAAGATAGATGGCACAAACCAGGAACATTTCAAGCCAAATGTATGACAGCATTCCTTACACCCCTCCCACCCATTGCCATGTCCTAGATTAATGCAAAACTTCTTGGCTTCCAAAGCCTTACAGCTATTTTTTTATTATTTAAACAGGTCAACAATTGCAATCACATGTTGACTCCAGGCAAAACACGAACACGATGATGTGTTAATATACAGCAATGCTTGGATGGAGTTTCTACAGTTTTGCCGCTGTTAACAGCCGTCTGTGTGCTCGTAGCTGGGCTGGTATCTCCTAAAGCTACCTCTGAGAACTAAGAAGCCTATCAGTGTTGTGCCATTACCAAGAAGCCAGCGTGAGATCAGTAAATGAGTTCTATTTTTAATATAAGTATAAAACCTATTTCTGGAAATCATTCTGGGAAGAATCTCACACCAGTTGTACTTGGGCTTCTTTTTAAGGCTGCTTTACAAAGGTGCAGCTCCCATCTCCAAGAAATGTCCTTTTAACAAGAATTGAGCTGGAATGGGATTTGAATTATGGCACCTTTGTAAAGCAGGATGGGAGAGGATCCTACAGCCATATTCGTGTGCACCTGTCTGCAAAAAACATCTTCACCATGAAACAGAACAAAGATTTGGGCTAGTGCCTACAACAAAGACATCCAAAACACACGGCACTGAAGTAATTCTGTTTATTTCACACCAGGGAAGGATGCAGCTAGGTGATGCAGATACCTTTGCAATGGATAGGATAATTTTCCTCCAATATAAATTTCCACATGCTCAGTAGCTTTCAGTGTCAGGTTGTGCCTATGGAGCAGCTACCATTAAACATACAGCAAGCTGCCACTTCATCTGAGCTCATACAGACATTGAAAGCAATCTTTCTCAAAAGCACTTGCAATATGTCCCTCCCCCATGCACGAGCTTCCTCACAGCCTGCTCAAGCATATGCAGCGATGCCCCAAAGACAGCCTGGCTCACTTTTTCCAGACAGGCATTTTCTACTGTTGTGTCACTGACCACAGACCTTGCAAGGCATTAATCAGGTATGAACATTCCCTTGCCTACGCTTTATTTTGCAACCTGACTGGGACAAGACTCATGATTTCTTGATTTGTTAGTACACTAGGAACTCTGAGTTGCCAGAGTTTCAGTGACAAATGACCTTTTACACCTACCACAGATATCAAACAGTTGGCCTAGACTTAACTGAATCCCAGTCTCAATCCAGTATTAGACATATGCACAATGTGCTACTTATAGCTTCACTCCTTTCTCTCAATTTTCATGCTAGCTGTTAGGTTTTCTTTGTTTTTTTTTTNAAGTTGTTATGGAAAAAATAAATTTATTATTCGACATAATCTTTTTCAAAATGGAAGTTTTTAGTTTTTAGTTTCCATTTACAACTGGTTCCATTCAGTTTGGCTGTTTTTATCTTTTCTGTTTATAACCAGCACCAAAAAGAAAATTACCATGGATACAGTACATATGCAAATTAGTTAATGGAAAAATATATACATTTCACTCTGTAATGAAAAACTTAAATGATATTATTGCCATGGAGAATATATCTCTGTATTACAATAAAATATCAAGCAATAATCAACTGCTAACATTCTCTTCCATCAACAAAAAATAGCACCATACATGAGATAGTGAGAATCTACACTCAATAACACAATTGTGCAACTAGAAATGTACAGTACTTTAGTAACAGTACAGAGTATTGTTTACAACATGGAAATACCACCACTGTAATCAAGAGTGTCAATCTCTTATGAACAACTAAAAAACGTATTGTCATAGATATACGGAAACAAACAGCTTTCTTTTCACCAGTATGGAGTAACTGAGGGCAGAGGAGAGCTGTAAATTCATAGTAAAGCTCCTATAAAATGATAAAAAACAGAGGTGCAGGAGTATTGAACAGAATTAAACTTTTTAATTATTATTATTTTCCTGGCTATTATAAAATGGGAAGGTTGTCACCATATAAAGTAACAGAATGTAATAAAATGGAGCTGTGTTGTGCCATCAGCTTTTAATTAATGCTGGCTTCTGATTGTAAAAATAAAGAGGTTGATGTATGCTGTGGGCTGAGAGAGCAACTGAGGTGTTTTTTTCAGTGTTCAGACATTCCAAAGAATTTCTTGTAAATTCATATTGCCTTAGGCAGGACCCAGCACTTGGACCCAAATGTCTTTTGAAGGCCAGGACTGAGCATACTGGGACAGCCAGAGGTCTAACTAGCCTAGTATCCTGTTCTGGACAGGGGACAGTAGTGAATTATTTGTGAAAAACATGAATTAAAATCCTTCCTCTATTATGTACCTTTCTAGAAGCCTAAAGAGGGTGACAGATCAGCACTGGAAGGAAAAATGACCCCTGCTATTTAAAAGCACCTTTGATTCCCATTAATAATAAACAAACATACTTTACTTCCAAGACAACAGAGAAGCCCGGTGGCAAATCCTTCAAGAGGACAATGTGAGTATTAGTAATGCCAAAAATGATCAGCAAGGGGGTGGCATTTCCTTGGGCCAAGCCTCTTCATGGGCAAAGGAAACAGCAAACTCTAAACCAAGCGAAGGATGTAAGGAGACCCATCTCAGCCAAACTGAGAGGCGACTGTGGTGGCAGGGAGGCAGTAAGGACAGCCCTGCCGCACAGAGGTGACACAGGGCTGTGTCACTGCAGGGTATGACAGCAGGGAAGGGGGCAAACCACCACTGTGAGTAACCAGTATAAATGAAGCCCCCTGGGCTTTGTCTGATCTCTTGGAACGTTCTCATTAGCAGTTCTTCTGCCTAACAATTTGCTTAGCTGAAGTCACTGTGGTATTGCCTAAATGTTCCCTGCCACCCCCACACCTCCCCCCCCCAGCAACATTTTGCACTGATTACTTGCTAAATATTACACAACCTCTGTGTTTGGGCTACAGGGTGGGAATAACAGAAGGAAGAGGTCCAATCCTGACAATAAGATGCCAATATAATATCCAATATTAAAAATCCCCAACAAGCTGGAATCATTTCCCTGATAGAGAAAATCATTGGGCATTGGAAAGTAGATCTCTTTGAGACAGGCACTTGAGAAGAAACTGTGTGCAAATGTACTTTTGTGTATACAGGCCAGCCCTTGTGTGCACACACTCATTTGTGCTACTAAGCACAGATGTGAATGTGAAACTCGCACAGTATTAATTTGTTGCTGAACATTAGCTCCCTGTGCTAAAAACTTAGCTCTTAGTAAAATGCTACTAAGTTATTCCAGTGAGGTCCTGGATATTGAAAGGAGTGTAATAAGGAAGGAAAAGTTTCTTTAGAGACGTGTTAGGTACTAAGAATCTTTATCCCTCCTTGCATTGAAGAAAAGAGAACAGCAAGAAAGACAACTTGAGGACAAGTGTGAGCTGCAATCCAGCCTGGCCCAGGGGCTGGGCGTAGTTCTGCACGCATCTTCAAAGAAAAAACCAGTAACACGCAGTTCTAGAGCGAGTACAAAACTGCAGTTCATCCAAACGGCTCTGTTAGTATCAGGAAGAGTGGGCTGTAACTTGACCACTGCACAACTGGCTTTGCACCCTGGCAAAGGAACTGATACACATTGGAGCAAGATAAGATACATAGACACTGATAGATAGGACAAACGGAGGGGACAAACTCTGCCCTGGGTAGAGTTCCTGTTTCAAATCTCACATCTCAGAGAGGAGTTTGGTTTAAAGTGCAGAGATATGGAAGAGGGTATCATATATGCAGCACTTGCTAAGTGCTCTAATAGCACCAATCTGATAGCACCAAACCTGATAGCACCCAAAAGTAAGCCAGGAAGCACTAAAACACTCTGAGTAAAAACCTAAACCTTACTGATGGCAATGGGAATCTTAGCCTTATAGCTTCAAGAAGCTCAAGATTTCATTTTGACTGCTCGTATCACTGAATACTTTTGAATATGAAGGCTACAAAACCTCAGATGTATATGAGAGCCAGGAGATAGGGAACTCCTATTCTGCTCTCCACTCCATCATCCTTCATATAAAGGTTATTCCAAATCCTGTTTACAAACCCTATCCCATTTCATGGTCCTCATTCAGTCTCATTATCTGATTGACTTCTAAGAACTGGAGAGATTAGGTCAAGCAATCCCTCAGTCTACTGGATGAAATAATTTCTGGCTTCTCCCATCTCACATATGGTAAATGGTTCTGGTTTAAAAATGACTATCTACTGCTATTAATAGGCTTCTATTTCATTAAGCTCAGAGAAAAAATAAGTTTCACGAAAGAACTATGTTATTCTGGGGAAAAGAGAGAGAGGATTTTTTTATAAAATTAGAAAGCAGTCCCTATTAGTTGCTCTAAAAAATATGACTTGGAGTGTTGGATATAATTGTACTGAGTTTTCTGCAGGAATTTCAGAGATGTCCAACCTCTGCTATCAGTTTTGACAAGGTTTTACAGCAAATCCTCTCTTTAAATTAAGCTTTTCATTTATGCGTGTCCCTCCAAGCCCACTCCACAGTGGGATAACTGTTGGGATGAAAAGATCAGATGAAAGCCAAGATTAAAAGATTAATGTGTTTACCTTTGCTGAAATATTTTGCCAGAGGCCTTCCTCCATGGAGGTACCCATAACCTTGGTCAATGTAATCACTTTGCAACTCTTGTCCTTTTCTTTAGTGGTAGCAAGCCATCCAGTGGCTGATGATTTAATATATTAAAGTAAAAAGCATTAATGAAAAATATAAGGGTGTCAAAATACAATAAACTGATTGGTTCCTTGAGATGACTCTTTCTGTTCATTTTTTTTTTAAGGTGGATGAGAGGATTACTTTGGGATCCAGTCCGTAGAATTAGTTTCAAGTCTTATTAGGTACACTTTGGGATCCACCACATTGTAGCAACTCATGAAGTTCCAGTACTCAGACCTAGTCCGTGATTTACATACAAATAGCTGTAATACCCTAAGAAGTAGCACAGGTTCATTAACTCTTCTGCTGCATCTTGTTTGCATAAAAGTCTCTGCAAGTCTGGCAACAGCGCTGATACCACCGCATGTCTTGGCACAGATTCTTCTCCCGGATCACTCTGCAGTACACTGTCCACTGGTCGCCTGTGCACTTGTATGTGAGAGCAGCTTTGGACAAGAAAAGAAAGGAGAAACTTAGTAGGAAGTAAAATAATGCTTCTCAGTGTAGCAAAACCTGTAGGACAACAATAGGCTATTGGGGAGGGGGGCTGGATGCTGAAACTCCCTTAGAGTGACAAAAGATTTGTGCAGGGGGACAGCAGCAAGAAGACACTATTGCTGAATCTGTTGAGGATATTGAAGAGTCACACGTGCTTTCATAAAAAAGTGATGCTAGCAGAACTGTACACTGGATGAAAATGCATGCATATCGTAAGCACTTTTTCTGGTAAGTGATTTATAAATGGTATGTAGCATTCTTACAAATTCTGTGATCATCAGAAAACCTTCTAAATGGATATTGTAGTCTGTGAGATTGGGGAAAAAATGGTTTAATTAAAGAACATCAAAAGATTATCACTGCAGCATCTTGAGTCCCTTGCTCCTTATCTCCGCCTGATGAAACCAGGAAACATTCTTATCCTGTATTTAACTGTGAGGCTCAGTGTCAAGCACCAGAAAATGATGGCAACAAAACTGGTAGGAACGTATATTGCTGAAGCTTCCTTCAATCGGACAGGAAGCAAAAGCCTGACAGAATCTAATGAAATGAAGTTTTGCTGTCCCAGAGAAAAAAGGAACACAAAGCCAATTAAAAAAAAACCTTATTGTGAGAAAAAAAATTGAGTGGAAGCAACCATTCTAAATAGGGGTGGGTTGAGCTATTTTTGAGTCTGCCTGTGGAGAGGTTTTTTGAGGGCATTTTTTGAGAGGTTTTGTAGATTACTGGAATTTTGTTCTTTTAATTTTTTTAATGAGTTTTCCATTGTAGAAAACAGAAAATTTTGTTTGAAAATAATCCAATGAGAATTGTTTATAAACAGGAAGAGGAAACACTCAGTGATATACCTTTCTACTAATATCAAGTATCATTGTTCCTGGCCGTGGTGATTCCAAGGCTGGTTTAGAAACAAAAGCATTTCAAATTACTTGCAGATTACTTTCAGCAGGGACTTGAGCCTCCTCAGTCTTCTAAACATGTGGGCTTTTTATTGCTTTGTCCTAAAACATGAATTAGGATGGATTTCTTGTCTCATCAGTGCATCAAGGACTTACTTCTCAAATGAAGTGTTTTTCTTTCACTATGCTCTTTGTGCTAAAATATCTGGGAAGTACTGTCATATGTTCTTAAACAGAAGATGTCAGAAACTCCTCAGTATGACTGCATTTGCAAGAATAAAATTTCCCATCTTCTTTTAAACATCTGTTAAATTTTTGAGAAGCAAACTTCAGTTCAGAAGTTTCAAGTCCAGTTCTAGTTTAAGTGTTATTTAATACTGGACAGTGCTGTTAGAAAACAATTCTCTATTTCTTAGCAGGTCTGCCTTTTCGTGTTTATTAGAGGCTTCTTAGCCTGCAAGACTAGCTCTGCTAAGAGGGCGGAGTCTGTTCTTCCTGGTAAGCTCTTAGCAGCATTCTCTACAACCCAGCCTCTTACACTGAAAAGTAACTGCAGGCATCAATGAGGCTGGTCAGCGTAGCTGATGGCTTTAGTTTAGCTTCATCTTACTGGTGAGGATGTGTGAAATATAAAGAAACCAGCTTGGTTCTTGGAGCTGTGGCTGAACACACAAGGCTGACGTTTGGAAAAATACATTTTTAGCCCCTTACAAACTAAGCAAATATAAAATGGAAAATCATGATTCCCACAATTTTGCATTAACAGAAGCATTCTTAACTAGAGCTATTTCTTAAATACAGTGTTAAGGTGTTTGGGGAAATAGATGGCTTATTACCATATTCTCATTTCAGCCAGGTACACAAAGGATGCAGGGAGGGTGAGGAGGACAGTGACAGAAAATCAAAGGGTTCACAGAAAGAGGCTGGATACTGTCTTGTCTCCCTGGACAAATTATTTCATCAAACCACATTCTTGTGGCAGAAAATGAAGGAAAAAACCCCAAAAGCCAGCAACGTTCTACTTGTCAAGGTCACGTACTTTGTTTTGGGGCACAGATGAATAAATTATTGTACTTTACGCTCACTGTGGGGAAAGCAGGGTGTAAAGTTGCTTGTGATGGAGAAAGATCTGCTTGTTTGCTCCCTCACCTCTGTAATCAGTCAGTCACTCACCATTTTGTGCTCCTGTTGGTCTCTCAGGTCTATTCACTGCACACTCCAGCTTGGGCAAAGTCTGAGGCAGGGACTGATGGATTACAGAGGACCTATCCACACTAGACCTTTAGTCTAGAATTTGACAGGAGGGCCCTCTCCTCATTTCTGTCCCTGGGTAATCCTCTGAAACCCCACTTCTATCACACTGGGCACACTGGGACCCTGGGCTTTGTCTGGTCCTTCGCAGGTGACATCTTCCCCCTCAATATCCGTCACTCACCAAGTCTGGGCGAGGTAATTGTGTTGACATTTATTTTCTCATTGCAGACCTCTTGGTGGCACTGCCTGTAGGCTGCTGGCTTGGACAGGACAGGGCACTCATTGCCATGGCGCCCGGTGACTTTGTGCATACACTGGACCACACGTGACTGGAGACCCTTCCCGCAGGTTGAGGAGCACTGGAGGAGAGAAGGCACTGAGATATGGTCCAAACAGTACAGCTTCAAATTCAAATACACACATACACCACAAAAATTGCTGCCGGAGGTGAAGCATGCAGTAGGCTGGCAGCTCACTATGGTGCTGAGGACTCAATAAACACGGGCATTGTGTCAGCCAGGGACCCTTCATAAAGCAGCTGCACTTGTCCATGATGATTTCACGGATTCAGGAGTGCTGTGAGCAACTCGAACTGCTCTGGCACAGGGAAGGAAAACGTTGTCTTTTGGTCTAGACTCGCCTTGAGTCCATCCACAATGACCGTCTCTGTGGATGCCTCATGAGGTCCAAGCAGGCAGAGATGCAATTCCCACCACCAGCCACAAAGAGGCAAAGCTGGAAAACATACTGCTTCCACCTCTCTCCCAGTGAGGGACACAGTGGTACCATCTGTCTTGGTTTTAAATCCCTCTCCAAGACTTGGATGGTCTAAGAAGGCTTCCTTTACAGACAAGTTGACCTCTGTAAGCACTGATAAAAGATAAAACCAAGGATTACAGCAGAGGCAGGTAGCTCCTACTGACCTCTGGCAGCAATCAGACCTCTAGAAAAGCTCTATTCCAGCACACAGGAGTGCACAGGTATTCACTCTCATCTATCCCTGTTAACTGTCTGGCACTTGTCTGTCCTCCTGGGAGAAACTGCAAATTGCAGCCCATGAGTTTTGGCTTCCATCAGCCAGGAGGCCCAGTCTGTTTATATGCTCTCTTTGTTGTCATACAATTGGAGTCCCTACCTCTCCCTGCTTCTTCCTCTGGCCCAGACACTTGTGATTTACAATGTCCTACTTGCACGCTGTTCAATTTCAATAAAGCAAACACAGTGAACACAGTGAGGTGCACCAGCTGGTGTTAATAAAAGAACCTTGTATTTAAAATAAAGAAACAATATGTTGCAGGACTTTGGTAAGATTCTTATTTCTGCTAAAGCCACACACAAGCAAATGATGGGGAAGAGGAGGGGGTGGGGGAAAACTGAAGAGGTGTAGTCAGGATGATGTCAAAAAGATCTTGTTTTCTGTCCTCTGATGTTTCTAAACAAAGTCAAGACAGTGGAGCTCTCTCCCTTCAAACCACTCTTGCCTCAGAGTGGTAATTCTTAAAAACAGCACATCAAACACTGAGGAAACTCAAAAGATGAGCATCACTGCGGCTGGGAAGTCCAAGTATGAAGGATGTGTACACAGTGTGAACGCTTGTAAGACTAGGATCCAAGGGCAAAAGAACACACAGATGCATGTAGCCATCTTTATGGGAGAGCACAGCAAAGCCGTGATTGTCTTGTTCTGGAAATGTCACAAGAAACCTCTGCTGCTTCTCAAAAACCATCTGGAACAAGTATAGCTTTGTGCTGGGCTGAAGCACAGGGAGCTTTTCCTTTCTGTGTCGATCAGTGAGAGGCCTGATAAAAAAACGGCCTCAGATTAACGAGCCCACACGAACTACAGCTGATGGAGTCCTGCTTCAGACAGCCCAGTGCAGAAATACATTTACACAATGTGAACAATTTACTTCTGGGTATGAGGTGTAGGATCAGGGAAGCCTGCTGTGAAAAACAACACAGACTCTTTAGCTAATTTTCTTCATTAGTTACTAATACTAACAAATGTTTATTAAACAGGTTTCTTGTATTTGATGTACGCACCAAATTTGTATTTGTTTTTCTCTTAATCTCCCCCCTGTATTCCACCTGCTTTTTATTCCTATTCTTTCTCCTAGTGCCTTTCTCTAGGACTGAGCTTTTCCATTTGGGACAATCTCTGGCTCAGATTCCTTCAGGACTCTGCCATTAAGCCATCCTGTGTTCAGCTTTCCCCTGTGATTCCAGCAGCACAGCCCCTCCTGCATCTGAGGTTTGTATTCTGAAGGGAGCCAGTTGGGCAACAGTAAAATGTTACATGCAGTTTGGAATTACATTTTTGTTTGTAAATAAATAATTGATTTTTTTTTTCCCCTTTACATCCTTCTTATTTCAATTTAGGGTCAGCACACTAGTTTATGACTAGTCTGCATCAACATTTGGTCACTGTCTACCAATACCTCCCTAATGGTTATGGTATTCGGGTCTATGCTGCACGTGCCCTTCCTTGCATGCCCTACAGTGAACTATTCCAAAAAGCAAAGATTAAAGCCCTTTATTTAAATCCCCTTTGTAATTTGAGCTTCTGCAGTGAGATCCAGGCACTGCATTAATCTTGGGTGTTCTTCTGCTCTTCCCCAGCTCTTGTGAGCCTCAGTGACTTCTTCTAGTCTAGAAGGCAGTCAGGCATGACCATTACATCTGGATTTAAAGTTAACAGTCTTTATCCTGATAAATGCAACTACTTGGCCCTTCCACTTCACTAGTCATATGCAACTGCTAATCCCCAGGATTTCAATGGCACTTTTAGTCTTCAGAGTACTTTACTAATTATAGTCCTCACAAAACTCTTTGCAAGGAGAGTGAATTGTACATCCATTTTACAAACAGAATAGCTATTCCCACATAGGCATAAAAAACCCCATCCAGACCATGGGGTTGCTTCACATGATTTTAAAATAATAAGTGTGAAACCTCTGTCCCTGGCTTATAGGCACCGCCTGTGCTTATGAATGCTCTTAACCAGGGAGGAAAGAGGAGAAATAAGAAAGAAGGAAAAAGATTTTTCCATAAGGTGAATAAAGTTTTCAGATACCAACAGACAAGCGCTCACCTACCTCTGTCTGTGTTCCTGTCCCTGCATTTGTTAACCAGCAAGGAGGGTGAGCAATGAAGCTTTTTCCACAGACATTGCCAACTCAAATCCTTAGACAAATAACAGCAGAGTTGTTGCCTGAAGGAGTTTTATTCCTTCTCCTGGGAGACTGGGATCATCACCTATGCTATGCAATTAATTTTTCACAGCCTGGAAGACAGGTTTAAACATCTTTTTTGAACTTTTTTGAGCTTGGCAGCTAAAAGAAGGCTGGACATCTGGCTTATTTTAAGATGAAATTTTCAACTCAGTATTTGGATAGTTTCTTTCCTAGGAATTTCAATAGGAAATAGGAATAGATACAAAATACATGCAAAGGGGGAATTGTTACTCATGCTGCACTATGAAAAGAGGACATCATTAAAAGAGGCATGAAAATCAAACTCCAACCAAAGAGCAAATTCTCAATAAATACCTTCCTTCCTACTCTGGAGAGCTAAAGGCACTGCTATGGTCTCTCCATTCTCAAATACTTACGGAGCAAGTGAGCATATCCACAGAACAATTTTCAGGGCTCTGTGCCTTCTGATACAGGACCCTCAAGCTTGGACACAGGCTATGAGAAGTTTGAGTAAAGAAAGGTGCCATGGCAAACAGAGGAACTTCCATGCAGCCAAGAGCTACTGGAGAGAGCGTATTGCTTGTGGCAGAGCATAGCTCAAGCTGCAGGGGTAAAAGTAGCGTTACAGCCCAGCACTTGGACCAGCTTCTGTTCCACTGTGCAGAACGCAGGGAAGCTCCAGTGCTGCACAGTGTAACTGTGTTGATCATTTTTAAAATGTTGTTGATGGACACTGGACCTTTCGGGCGAATATTGAGTTCTTAATACTGTTTCTGACAAACACACTCTGAAAACTGGAAGTCTTTACAAGCACTGAGGTAACTTTCAAGATAAGCACATCTTCTGATGCTGTGATGAAGTAAAGTGATGTCTGAATGAAGAAAACCAGTTTTGGACTCAGGTTTGGAGCTGTGTGGATCCCTGCCTGCCACCAAGTAACAGAAGAAAACCCACAAGCAACTTGCCTACTCTGGGAAGCTACAGACCTGGACAAGTGGTTGAATAGATATGTGGGTGTCAAATAAAGAAGTGTTTTCTTCCTTCCACCTGGCTTTGCGAATGATATCACCATCAGAAAATGTCACATGTAAAATTCACATAGTTTAACCATAATGCACTAAACTGACAATATAGCCATTGTAAATTGGAAATCCACCCACATGCAAAGGTCAAAGGATTGTTCAGCACTGTAAGGGAGTGGAGGTTAACAAACAGTTACAAAAAGTGAACCTAATGAGAGATCCTGTAACTCCTAGTTCAAATACTGCTTGAGAAGGCAAAAGGAATGAAAAAATGCCTCCATTCACACTCACTGGCAATAACATGCAAGCCAGTGGGGATATCCAGAAGGAAATAAACTCACAAACTGTCAAGGCAGCAGCTGCATTCATCAGCTTAAAGAAGATTTACTCCCTGAAAAACTCCAGCCTTAAGACCAAGCTATGATTTTTCAGCTGGAATGCTATTTCGACCTTAGGATACTGATATGAAAGCTTGCAATCTACTACAGGTGCTGACAGATGTCTAATTGCTTTGAAAGCAAATGCCTCAGGAGAATTTTAGGTATTAAAATAGAATGGATTTACAGTAAGTGCTGAGATCTGTCAGGGACTTCATGAACTACTGATTTACACAAGATAGCCAGAGAAAGAGAGAGGCGTAAGAATGAATGAAGCCAGGGCAGGGCTGCTGTCAAGCAGCTGAAGAAATGCACAAAAGAGACCAGTCCAAAGAATCCCTGTGTTGAGGCTTAATGGTGACAGAAAAGACACAGATTCTCCATTACAGAGGATAAGTTCTGATCTGTTTAGTACTGAATGGGATAATGAAGCACTGCTTATGCCTTGGCTGATGGCTGCTGGCTAGGCAGGGATGCATTCAGACCATGTGTCACCTTTAAAAATGTCCTTTTTCTAATTTTTAAGGGATATATATTAGTTTCTTCTGCAAAAAAACTTGCTTTTTCCAGCAGAAAGTCATAGCAGCCCTTCAGCCAATCCTGAACATACTCCAATATTTAGAAGACTGATCTGTTGGAGGGAGATACAGTTCAAGATTACTAAGCTGAAGGCAAGATGATTTTTTTCATTAGTCTGCAGTCATCTGATGTTTAAAGATACTGGTTTGTACCCAGTTTGCTGGAAGTTGCTGGAGCCAAGGATAACACTATGGCTTAAAGCTCCAATATCCAGAGATAGAGTCATGCTTTACTGACTTCAGAGTTCAAGTATTTCAAGGCATTAGGATAGGTTAGAGTATTTTTCCCCCAAGGGGGTCTTATTTCTTGCTCCTATGAAAGTCAGAAAGAAAGCAAAACAAGTTCTTAATAATAACATTCTAACATAGCATCTGAGATGAATGACAAACATCCTTTAATTGCCCTGTTCCTGAGACCTTAACAGCATACGTGCATGTGCTCTGAAAGTCAGTGTTCTGCACACCTTAACATCAGGCTTTTTAGGAATATCACTAAGTTAAACTCAATAATTCTAGCTGAAAAGCAGCATGCAATGTGCTTTCATAAACACCAGATCAACTTTCAATCATAGCATCATGCTAAAGAAAGAGATTTCTGTCTTTTCATTGATAAGATCTAATTAGCCCAAAGCAAACTGTAAGCTGTTTTTCAAGCTTCCTTGTTATTTCTTTCTTCCACCCCACCACCCTCTCCTTGCCTCTTTTTTTCCCTTCTTTTGAACCCCAGATCTATAAAGAGAACGTATCTGGTCTTGTTTACAACAATCTTTCATTTGGAAACTTTTGTGAAATGACTGATTTGTTTAATATAGCCAAGAAAAAAATGCATAGCCTTCTGACTCCATATGGGAAGAAACAATAAATTATAGTAGAAAATGCTCATGGCTGGTGCGACAGTATCTTAGAAGGAAAAGAGAGAAGCAATCTTCGCAAACTGCCTACAGCTGTGCTTTCAAACTGCATGACCCTAAGGAACAAGACCTGACCAGTACACCCAGCACACTCCGCTGTATAATTAAGCTTGACTTTGCTATTCTGAAAAGTTCCATTGTGTACAAAGAGTTCAGAGATTAAGAGCTGAATGCATGAATATTCTGGGTAGTGACAGTGCCCCTAAGTACTAGTGCAACACAGCCCAGGTGGATGCTAATGAGAAAATGTCATTTAATTCATTATACCAATCAGGCAGAATTTACTTCTCACAAGATTTCCAACTGGATTTCAAGAAGAGGATCAAGCAGAGACATGAAATTATACGGTACTGCCACAGGGTGCCATATTTTAGCACAACACTTAGAGTGAATGTATAATGTTTTGAGCTATGGCAAGCACAAAGCAGGAATCATGCAGACCTTACTCTACCCAAAAACTGCAAAGAAATTATACTGAAACCCACTTTATGTAAAGGCATAATTAAGCTAATTTTAAATAAGCTAGGTAGAAATGGAGAACTACGTAACTCAGCTCAGGCTCACTACTTGAGAATACACCTTGCTCCTGGAGTGGTGGGTGCTGCTTATGCTGAACAGTGTTTTTATGGGCTACAGTTCCACACTGAGTCCTGTTGCAGATATTAGCCTGAAAGATCCACTGAACACATATTTCAGACATTCACCAGTTAATAATCAATGCAACCTAAATGCAATTTATTAAAAAGAAATTTAAACTAAGGACTCCATTAGGGATACTTAACTTCAGCAAGAGGCTGCTTGTGTTGCCATCTCAGTCCTGTCTGAGCTTTCTCTAGACAGGGAGCTGCACAGCTTTCGAAACGTGTGATGCTGAATTAACACTGCACTTCATCAATTTGCACAACCAAACAGCAGACTCATGCTAATTGCTCTTCAAAGATGTTGTGGAAAATTGTCACCTTAATGGCTCAGTAGTCATTATAAATCTCAAAAGACTATTGCAGAGACTGAAAAATTATATCAGCCCCTGCTAGTGACACATATTGCATGCCATAAGGGTTCAAGGGGCAAAAACCTTTTCAGATGAGTGGAACAAACTAAATAGTGAATTAGCTATTGTTGATATTTTTAAAGACATGATTCTAGACATTGTAACATCTCTGAGTAACTCAGAGAAAATGGACACCAATATGTGAACAGGCTTGTCTTACACGCTTTCCGCTTTTTCACATTAAAAGAAAAAGAGTAAAAAAGTCATGATGGAATTGAATTTCCAATCCACTGATCTTGGTGGGAGGCTTTAATTCTCCATCAAAAAAATGCACTTAATGAACCAGGCTTTTAAACAAAAAATATCAAAAAGGAAAAGTTATTCTTCCAATTAATAGAAGCACTGGAGGCTGTGTTGGAACATGAGACAATAATGTTGTGACAGAATGTGCTCCACTTCAAACAAAACACTGATGAATACAGTTTTTTTTCAGCACATTCTCCTTTACTAAGGAACCATCAAAATAATTTGTAGTATGGACATTCCCAGAAACTCCAGCAGAGATGAGCTGTGCAAACTGTTGTGCAAACAAGGAGCAGTCATTGCCTCAAGGGCATGAGCAGGACTTGGTTTCTGCAGCCTACAGTCCGTGGGGGGATGACATACCCAGCCAGCACTGTAGTCGGCATCTCCTCACTTTCCATGCCTAGGTTTCCAACTACAGCTGCATTGACTCTGGTTGGCAGTTAGCATAGGTCTAGATAGAAGCCCAACCTTACTTCAGTGCCATTATACAATATTTATACCTCTGACCACAGCTAAAGACATTTCATGGATGGGGGGGGGACAGAAAATGAAAGAACAAAAGGGGTGGGATTCACCTTAAGGAACTTGCTCTGTTTAGGTTCTCCTTGCAGGCAGCAGGGAGAGATCAACACTTCAAAGGGCAATTCAGCCTTCACTACAGAAAGGAGATAAAACTATCACCTGGAACTGCCCAGAGTCTTACAAGGAGCCTAACAGCTGCCACTCAAACAAGGCACCTGCCCATTGGATGGCTAGGACTCAGTGATGCAAATTCAATGAAGTGCTGGACCCATGGCCTTACAGAAGTCTGTAGTTAATATGAGTTGAACTCATACAAACTTTCCTTTCTTCCCTAAAATGTGTATTTTCAGCAAAGGTATGAAAACTATATTCCTAGGTTTGTTCTCAAAAGTCTTTTCCAACCAAATGATTCTAAGACTCTAAGTCATTAGGAGTTGGCCATTGATTTTAGTGGGTCAGTGATTTGGCCCATAGTGGCATTAACAAAACTGATTCCACTGCAGCAGGAGAGAGGAGTGGTCTCTGTTTTGTAAAACATACACTAGCTTTCTTTCACACAGAGATCTATTTTATTCTATGCCATTCCTCGATGGAGGTTAAATTAAAGGTAATACTTTTAGCTCAATGCAACTCAAAAAAGTACCATTCTACTTCAGAAATGCAGAGCAACAGGTTTTCATCTTCCTTTCTAAAGGGCTACAAGAAATTTTTATGAGGATACTGGCAACAATATTCCCAGATTGAGGCGTGTCCCTGGCTGGTATAAGCAATTTTGTGCCATTTGTTCTCGTGCTCTGCAGCAAAGGGCATTTTGAGATTAGCTGTTGGCAAGAAAAACTGAGGTTTGCGCATCAGTGATCACACTCCAGAGGAACAAACGATGGGGAACCACAACGAGCAGTACAATTTAGAGCAGTTCATGGTGCAGTAGTTTGGCTTAGAACACACTGATGCTTTGGCTCCTGATCATGCCTAGGACCAGAGAAGCAGATGGTTTGAATACTAAAGCTCGTTGGGTCCTCTCCTGTCACATTCACCTTCTGGAGAAGGTGAATCAGTTGATTCGTATCAGTGGCCTGTAGACAATCTTCCAGCATTGGTTTCTAGCTGTGGTGCTGAAGGCACCCAAGCAGCCATAAATCATGAAGTTGTTTGCTGAGCCAAAGTGAGTGAGCAGCAGGGAAGGATCTGTCAGATGTGATGTGAGACCGCAGTTTGAAGCGACAATCCCTCCTGCAGAGTTTTTTCTGAATTCAACAAGAAAAGTTATTTTCTCCAAGGTAGAAAAAGATGAACTTAGTTATGACCTTTATGAAGAATTAACAAGTTGTCCACAGTTTATTATAAACAGATGGCGACTCAAACAATGAATTTGTAATGAATGTTAGAACAAAGGACAGTTTGCTTCTATATTTATAATAGCTTTGAATATACCTCTCAAACCACAGCTGTCCTTGATTTACTCTTCTTATCATGTAATGTGAATTAATCATTAAAAGTGAGGCACATAGAGGATTTTGTTGTTGTTCGCAAACATTTGGAACTTGGAAAACATGCCTTCCTGGCACTGGAAAGCTGTAGACTATTTAAAAAAACCAACAAACTCCAAACAAAACCGAACCCCAACACTTTTTTGGTGTACTGCAAGGCTAGGAATTTTATATCTTAGAGAATACAATCTACTGTAATCCAGCCAAGACAATTAATTTGCAATTACAAAATCCTTGTTACTACCCATTGGGATGAATGAGTGCTGATCTTCAGTATGAAACACCTCAATGTCTGGCACAAACCCAGTAGTCTATAGGAGATTAGATTTTTTTTCCCTCCCTATTGTTAAATTCTCTTGGGATGAGAACCCACAGTCAGCTTTTCACAGGCTGAGCAAAATACAGTAAAGAAATTGGCAACTATGGATGTCGAGGGAGGGCAGGTGGCTATAGGTAATTTTTCAGATGTACTTTATCACTACTGACACTACTTGGCAGCAAGAATGTTTTTTTAACATCACACTTTGCCAAACTGATCCTTACTAGCACTTTCCAGTTTCTGGAGTGTACAACTTTCTGAACCCAGTGAAAGTTGTGCCAGGTGGTTATATGAGATATAAAGTGGTAGAAAAAAAAATCTCCTCTGCTTTCTCTCCTCGCTGAAGCACAGCTAGACACATCATGTATTTCTGTTTTCCCCTGAGATCATGAATCCATGATGGTTCCTACATGTGACCCAAAGATATTGCCAGGACAGATTCTGATCTTCATGACATCGGCATAAGCCTGCATAAACTTAAATGGCTGAATTAATCTGGATTTACACTGATGTGAGAGAGACTGATATCTAACACACTGTGCCAAGTGAGATCCTTGATTTGTGGCCAATGAGTTGTAGGGGAGAATGAAAGACAGTTACCCTGGATTTACATTGGGTTACCCAAGATTAATAAAGACTTTAGTATTTACAGAGCACCTACTGTAACAGCAAAGAAAAAAATATAGGAAAGCCAATATATTACAAGGTTTCTATGTAACTTTCTTCTAAAAATCTTTTCATTTGGCTATGTAATATAATAGGTTAATGAGCTAAATTGTTGCCTGAGGGACAGAAGTTGCATGTTTAAACTCCTACCTGCAATGCTGAAAATGCACCCTTGTGAAAGTGAGCACTGCTGATGGAGCTAGTGTGCCTTGCTTGTAATTCTACCTTCCTTGATATGACAGCAGTTAAAAAGGAGAATACTTAAAAAAATGGAACTGGGAACTCTGGACCTTCCTGTGCCATCTGCTTGAAACACTTCAGTCACAGGACAGAAACAGATTATGCTGAGACATATAGAATAGTGAATCCATTAAGTAAAACTGTAAATGAAGAAAAATCCATAAAAATCTTGTGACAAATTGCTCCTGCTCTATAACCTTGCCTCCTCAATTATACCCTAAAAAAGTCCCAAAGCCAACTGGAGAAAAGAAATCAAAAACCACAGCCTTGGCCTGTACATTTGCAACTGAGTACTTTCCCTGTGGCTTCGTCACTACAGCAGAAGTTGAGAGAGCTGAGGACATGGAGGAGGCCTTGGGTAGCTAAAAAGCAGTCCCGAGTGCTGTTCCCCTTCAAGCACAACTGATCTTTGTCACCACCATAGTTAGTCAATACATCAGGCCCGTGTCTCCCCACAGCAGGCGAATGGTACAGACTCAAGCTGTGCATCCTGCTAAGCTTCCCGAGAGTCACATGTATAAAGACACATTCTGCTCACTAGCTGCCTGCATTCTTCATAGAAATGTAATTCTTGACATGCAGTTTGTCAGCAAAATACAATTCATCATGACAGAATGAACTACTGTTTTTCAAAGGCATCAAGAGGTGTATTTTCAGCAGCCTAGGAGCGTGAGACAAATGCTGGGAAACTGAGCAACTGAAGTTTGTTCTTTTGACTAGTACTAACACAAAACGTAAAAATGTTTCCAGTGCTAGGAAGTTTAACAGCTCAGATTTCAAACAAGAAGGAACTATTTCGAAGTAGAAAGAGTGTATGAGATGTTTGTTTCTTTAGCTGAATGCAAACTGGATGTGGAATTTCCTTTTGGAAGAAATGCCTGAATGGCAGATGGCTTGGATTCCCATTTGTATATTGCATCATATATAAAAAAGGATGATATAATGAGTTGCAATTTGGAAGACTCCAGGCAACAGTAAAGAAATGATTTCAGGTTAACACCTTTGGTGGGTCTCACTGTGCAATCTACCTTTCTGCTAGGCCTGAAGACTCCTGGTCCAGGTCCAATTTAGTTATGAATTTGTACTGCTAATTCTGTGTCTGTTTAAAATGCTAAAAATAATAACTATATTGCTTGCAGATAAAGTCTTTAAAAGAGAAGTTGGAAGTTCAATAGCAGTGGTAATGGAGATTACACATCATTACCAGTAACAGAACAATACCCTGTCTTTAGAATTACAGTAGCCAGTCTGTTAATCCCATGCACTGGACTAACAGCAGCTTCAAAGATACTTACAACAACTTTACAAACCTGGCTGTATGTGTTTGCAAAGTGAACCAGATATATCAGTTCCTCCTGCAACACTTGAAACGTGCTGCAAACAGATTGGGAATACACAAATATCACAGCCAAAACTGCTGCTAAATCTGCTCATTAGCTCCAAATGCTTTCCACAGCTATAAAAGGCAGTGAGCACCATCTGCAAATAAACCTGACAATAAATGGAAGAAAATTCCTCTTCTTCAGAGTGTGGACAGGCAATGGCTGCAGAGCCATTCCTAAGGCCTGGTAGACACAGGTTAGAGATCAGCATGGTCATACCTCCATCCCTCACCTCTCCTACACAGAAGTGGACCCAGGGCCTGAGAACAGAAAGCTACAACTTGTCTGGCTTTTACTACCACCCAGTCACGCACATTCTGAAGGCAACATAATCTAAGACCTTATGAAGGATAACCATGCCCATCACTGTCAGACATGAGCTGATTTACCTATATAGTGCTGTCCATGTATTCTCTAAATACTGCTGCTAATAACATAAAAATACCACCTGCACAGTCTGTTCTATTTACAAGTTGTATTTGGAATTGACTTTTTAAATGTTTTGCCTGTTTCTTACATGACTTCCCAGTATGTTCAAATGATCTTGGTTTGGAAGATTAAGACGAAGCCACCATGCAAGGTGTTTGCACGTCAGGTATCAAAGCCCCTTGCTTAATCTGTGATAATTACTACTGTGGGTTAACTCTAACTTCCCTCATGATTCTTACCATTAAATAGCAAATACATTAATTGCAAAAAGTTGTTGCTTGTTCTGAGATCAGTTTGTATTAATAAAATGTTTCCACCTTAGTCAGCACGAACTGCTCTCACAGAAAATTTTACAGCACCAGCAACAAATGTTTTACAATGGAATTTTACCCTGAAGTATGAATTTTAAAAGAGTTCACTATAATCTAACTGCCGCAGACTCTGTGTTTCTTCTTAAAGATGGGAGACAAGAAGCTGGACAATAGCTAGGAAATGCTGCTGAGAGCTGTAAAGGCTCTCCCCCTAAGTGTCAGCCCTGCATTAAAGCTTTCAGATCCTCATGAAGAAAATCTTTTGCTCAGGATTTGCGAAGAATTGAATTCCACATCATGTGTTTCAGCTACCTGGGTTTCTGGGACAATATATTTTCGTCAAAGAAATGTATCTACTCATACCTTCTTCCAGCAATCCAGTAGAGCCTTCTGTTTATGCCCCTACTCAGAGAATAAGAATCTAATTGTGTGTTCTAAATGTCCAGTCAAAATTTACCAATATGTCTAGAATTTTAAATGCTTATTATAACCCAAATCTAAGTCCAAGAACATCCTGCTGGACTCTCACAGAGTGAAATTCCTGGGAAGCAGAGAGCTGGCACAAGTTCTCTGCAGACAGAAGCAGGCCACATATGCAGCTTTTGTGCCCTTCTGCACAGGGAGGATTCTGATCTAGAGTTAAGAACTACAAACAAGTGATTTTGCACTGATCCTGTCCTGTTCGCATACAGACACTAAATCCATCAACGAGGCTATTTACAGTGACCAATGTATGATTGCAGCCTTTCTAGCAGTGAGCCAAAATCTTTATCAGATTGGAACCAGTCACACAATACTGAACTTTCAATCGATGTAATCAGTGAATACATAATTATTTCATATTCCTCCCCATAAAGAGAATCCAGGTCAGTTTGCATGCCAAAATGTTTTAAAATTCCACAAATAAATAAATAATGTTATTTCACCTGTTAACACACAAGAACTGTTTGTTTTGGCCAGCCTGCATGGACTCTTGTGAGCCAGGTTATGAATAAAATAATGTTCAATACTCTAAACATTCTGTCATACAAATTCCTGGCTCAGCATAAATGCAGACCTTTTGTATGTGGCAGGTTCTTAAGGTTTTCTCCATTTCTTTTAAATCCCTGTACTTGTGACAGAGTACATCTATAAATATTTGTAATTCCTAATCACAACGTAAAAAAGATGCAATAGCAGATAAGCCAATTTGCTCATCACGGGCCTCTGTTTCACTGGATTTTGCTTGCTGGAGTTTGGGTTTTTGGAAAGCAAAATGCAACTACTGTATCCCAGTGGTTTCTGCACATGCCGTACATTCCAGAACAAAAAGTAGGCTTTCTGTATAAAGAACAGTACAGTTGCAAAAATAAGATAAAACCAAACTGAAATATAAGATTCCTGGGAAACTGTAGTTTTTTTATGCAGACTTGATGTCAGCAATGTAAAGGATGCTTTATGAACACCACTGGCAAAGGCTGCATTTCTCACACTGCCAGGCTTCTCTCCCAAGCAAAACTACGTGTTACTTTAAGATCAGAATGCAAATACAGAACAGACTCCGCTCTGGTTTAATCCACCGCATTCAGGAATTAATTCCAGTGATGTCACCAAAGAAGCTCAGTTCAGATGGGCCTAAGTCAAGGTAAAGTCCAGCCCTGAGAAAAAGACTGATGGGTTTGGCTCTGCCTTTAAATCAATGGTTTGCTTTCATTTCAGGTTGCTGGAATAAGTCTAGGACCAGACTGTGCTGTGCAGGTCTCAGACTACCACGACATTCAGCTGCACAGCTCTAGTCTTGCATCTGTGGTGATAGTGCACTGTCTGACTGCATGCAGGACCTGTGTGAGGCAGAGGAACAGAACCCAGTTGTCAGTGCTCTCAGTTTCCCTCTGTTTCTGTGTGAGTCGGTTTCCCCTCACTTACCCCAGTAGTACTCAGGTTAAAAACTGCTCTCCCAAACCTATAGATTCAGCACTTTGTGGAATATGAAGATTAAGGTCCAGCTCTTCTTCTCAGCTCCATATTGATGCTTTGAGGGAGATAAAATTCTTCCTTTTTCTCAATGACTAGGTTCCTAACTCATATTAACACCTATTTACACTCAAGGAAACCAACCTTCTGCTATTTTAATTTTTAGCTTGCCCAGGCTTGGCATGGGACACCTCCTCACTTACCTGCACTCCTGGAAGACACTGCTAAGGAACTCCTTTCTGTAGAATTTAATCTGATAGCCAGAACTGTTCAGAGCTTGCTTTTTGAAATATGGAAAGCAGTTTCAGCATCATTTATAAAGTATTTTTTTGACACTCGGAGTCCACATGTAGTGGGAATCTTGTGTAGGTTTTGCCTTTGGATGGTTAAGCTGTTAAATCATACTCACTTCTATCCCATTTAGAATCACAGAATCACAGAACAACCAGGTTGGAAGAGACCCACCAGATCATCGAGTCCAACCATTCCTATCAAACACTAAACCATGCCCCTTAGCACCTCGTCCACCCGTGCCTTAAACACCTCCAGGGAAAGTGAATCAACCACCTCCCTGAGTAGCCTGTTCCAGTGCCCAATGACCCTTTCTGTGAAATTTTTTTTTCCTAATGTCTAGCCTAAATCTCCCCTGGCAGAGCTTGAGGCCATTCCCCCTCGTCCTGTTCCCTGTCACNTGCTGGTCACACTGTTTCTGATACAAGCCAGGATGCCATTGGCCTTCTTGGCCACCTGGGCACACTGCTGGTTCATGTTTAGTTGGCTGTCAACGAACACCCCCAGGTCCCTCTCCTCCAGGCAGCTTTCTAGACAGACTTCTAGTCTGTAGCACTGCTTGGGGTTGTTGTGCCCCAAGTGCAGGACCCAGCATTTGCTCTTGTTAAACCTCATGCCACTAGACTCTGCCCAGCAGTCCAGCCTGTTCAGATCCCTTTGTAGAGCCTCCCTATCCTCCAGCAGACTGACACTTCCACTTCCAAGTGTATTTGGAATACACTTCTTGAAAATTTGCTAGGTCATATCCATAGGTCCAATGTTTGGGCAGCAAATGGCATGAGGGGAAAGTTTAAATCCCAGAAAAACCTCCAATTAAAACCAGTTAAACTCCTTCCTTTTCAAAGCATTTAAACAGCAAATTAATGCAGACAGCACATTGAAGCACAGCACTCTGACATCTCTGCACTTAGAAAGAAAATACCATGTAGTGTTCACTGTTACCTTAGACCAATCGCCTGTTTTCCACTCGTAACAGCCTGTGTGATCCTCACACTCCTCCTCATCTCTTGGCCTGGTGGCTGCATCACATTTTCCTTGAGAATTTGTGCATGTCACTGTTCTTTTCTGAATCCCCTTGCCACAGTCTGCTGAGCACTGCAAAACAAATATTTGCTTTCTGTTACATGATGCCTAGGAATGATAACTTTTATCTTGGTAACACAGCTAAAAGGAAAAGCTGTCTTTATGAACACAGAGGGAAATTGATAACCCTAAGATTTTCCCCCAATAATCTAAGCCGCTTTCAAACATAAAAGAGTAATTTGATAAGCATGATATTCACTTGCAGAATATTTTACTTAAGAAACATGGCAATACCAAAAATCAACATTCTTTGAAAAACAATCAGCTGGTGTTTTGCTAGAAACGTTGTTCCAGTTGAAAGAAACCACTAAATCTAATGTTTAGGGGCTCATCATTCTTACTGAAAGAGGATACATTGAGATATACAACACAGAACTGCCACATCCTTTGATGCATCATGGGAGTAACACGAAGGTCATCACCTTCTATGACAAAGTGACTCGTCTGCTGGACAAGGGAAAGGCTGTGGATGTGGTCTTCTTGGACTTGAGTAAAACCTTTGACACAGTTTCTCACAGCATTCTGCTACGGAAACTGTCAGCTTCTGGCCTGGACAGGCACAAATTCTCCTGGGTGGAAAACTGGTTGGATGGCCGGGCCCAGAGAATCCAGCTGGAGGCCAGTCACAAGTGGGGTTCCCCAGGGCTCAGTGCTGGGTCCAGCCCTGTTCAGTGTCTTCATCAATGACCTGGATGAAGGCATTGAGTGCACCCTTAGCAAGTTTGCAGACGACAATAAACTG